>SZWC01000418.1:180670-207611 GCA_023375785.1 Penium margaritaceum
CGGCCAAGTGACCGGCCGGCCACCGGCCGGCCAGCCACCAGCCGCCGATCGCGGCCTCAGCCCGATCGGCGGCTGAGAGGCCACGAGGGCCTCGAGGGCGAGGCCTCGTGGCCTCGTGGCCTCGTGCCCTCGCCCCCCCTCGCCCTCCTTGCAAACGAGCAAGAGAGGACGAGGGATAGGGGGAGCGAGGGTGAGGTCAAGTTTACTGGCGCGAAATCGCCAGCGTGCCTCGCACGCGACGATTTCACGCCAGAACGACAAAACGAAACTCGAAGTTCGTTTATGACGAACTTCGACGTAAAACAAACGGAATAACTCGTGCGAACACACGAGTTCGAGGTAAAAACCCCCGGTTTGGGTCCCAAAACCAGGGGTTTGGTTAGAAACGGAAATGGGCCTCCGGAGACTCGAAATATTCGAGTCTCCCTGCTCTGGGTCGTTGATGACGATTGCCCCTCAGTCTCGCGAGGGGGGTAAACCCCTGACGCGGACTGAGAACGCCATTCTGCAAACTCCGACGACGACTTCAGAGCAGGAGCTGGAGATCCAGCCCGTTACAACAAAATAAAGCACTGAAAATATTTTCCCTCTTTTCATGTGGAATTACGTCATATGGTTTGCAGTGTTTCTATCTCCATTTCCGGGAGGTATTTAAACTGCCATGAATCTTATGCAATGGAACGTCAAAGGTTGGGGAATTAGCGGATATGCCCACTATCGATCAGCGTAAAACTGGGGAGTTCCCCGCGCACTTGGCCATGAATTTGATGACATAAAGTACGCATTCTGGTGCTTGGGGGCCCATGTACATAGAGAAAACGACAGTTCCCATTTTTGTCATGATGTCCTAGTGCACTACGAGATGTAGGCAAGTGTCCTCTAAAGTTACCACCGATTTTTTGATCTACGTCAAGTAAGTTTTCATAGGGACCCCATCTGTTTTAGGAAGCACCCTAGCACTGTCACATGATGAGATAATTCATTACTATGTCTCGTCGTCGGTGTCCAAGGATGTTCTCGACCTCATCCTCCGTAACCTCGTATGCTTTCCCAAGTGGTGATGGAGGCACTTCTGTACCTCGGAAGTCTCGTTTGGATACTGGTGAGGTATATTTCAAATAATGAGGAACACTTACTGGACAGGCATGCTTTATTTAAGAAATCTAGGCTACGACAAGTGTGTATATCTACTGGATGACGAATGAGCCCAACCACTTGGATTATAGCTTCATGCAATCATGTCCACGTAGCTTGACACTCTTCCAGCTGAATAGGAGGAAATCACCAACTTCAAACTCAATTACTGTACGATGGTTATCAACAGTTTGCTTCATCGCCACTTGTGTCTTTCGGAGTGTCTAACATATTTCGTCGTTGAGAAAGTCTTGCCGTTGGAAAACGGCGACTAGTATGCTACTTGAACTCTAAAAACCCAGCACATTTTGCAGAGATTTTACCATGATCCACTACACAAGGTATTTCTTCTCTTGCTACAGAGGTTGTAGAGTTGTGTGCAAGCTTGATACACAGTATCTGAACTCTAGGGCTCACATATGATATGGAGCATTTGCTTGATTCTTTGATTGGTTCGTTTGTTCTGCCTATGATTCTGAGGATGAAAGGCCATCATGACATGGATTGAACTCCTATACTGAGTCATCAATAGCCACCAAATTCTGTTGGTAAACCTCTCATCTCAGTCGTTGGTGATCGAGGAGGGAACTGCGTGGAGACGAACGAAGTTGTTGAGGAGTAGCTTTGTTGTTCCCTTGGTGATGACAAGTGTTGTAGTTGGGATTATGCGAACCGGTCAACCACCACAATTGTTGCATCAGTCCCTTGGGATTGAGGGATAAACTTGTCAGTGTGTGGAGAGGGTTGGTTAGGTTTGACTTATGTTGTTGGCATATGTCGTACATCTTGTTTGTAGTCTACAACATCAATTTGAATCTTGTTCGACCAAGAATACTTTACAAGATTTTTTACCATCTTTTTCTCCTTGTCTCCAATCAGACCAGTGGTGTGGCCTTCCTCCAATAATGGTATTTCTACCTCTTCTTTTGGTGGTTTGACGACTTGGCAAGTGAATCACCATTCCCAATAGGGTGATTCGAGCCAAAGCCTGGTATATTCATGCCCGCAGAACTCCTTGTGATTCCTCAGAAACAGTCGCACGAGATTCGGTTCTCATTCAATCATATGCAATGATCTCGGCCATTAAGGCCGGTCGCCAATGTAGGTCATCTGTTGGGTTTTATTCCAAGTCGTTACTTGATGTCGTAGTCAAAGACTGAAAGAACTACATCCATCGAGTTTTTTGGAAATTCAGATTTGGTCAAGTCGTGAGATATTTGAGGGCATGGTGAGCAGTGTGGATGATACATCACCAATTTCTTGATAAAACTGACGCAGCTTGAACACGTGTACACCCATCACTGTTTCCTTCTTGTACACATTGTGGTTCTATTTCGGCTAAGGGTGCACAACAAATCCATGGATTTGTGGATCTTACTCACGGTCCATGGATCTCGGATCTATCCACAGATCCGGATTGTCCGATATGATCTGATTAGAGGAGTTATAGATCTTAAGCATGGTTCTGGAGGGAGGGATTGGAAAACTACCGTTAGGTCTAGTTTGACCGGAGTAAACAACCATTTCTCACACATGCAGGGAGAGGTGCACTTGGATTTACCACAAATAATCTCATGCCGTGGATGACATGTGATTGCAGTGTTAGGAGTGATTGGTAAGCGGCACCAAAATATGGCAGGAACCTCACAACGCATGCCACCTCACCATGCGAGGTGTCATGCTTTGTCTGGATTCAAGATTAGCCATCAAACGTCGAAATTTTCATGCACCTTCCTATCCATTTTATCTCATGGTTGGGTCCACATGGCGGACCCTTTAACGATACCTATTTCTTCTAGAGAGACGAACTTTTAGATGCGTACTTGTGGAGTACAAGATGACATGCATCCTGTTCCTCCGAGTGCGCTGAGGCGCTAGGTCTTACATTATAGTTGTGCACAGTGAGACTAAGGACAACATGGCTCAGCTCGAGTGGGCTCAAAACTGGATGCTTCACGACCATACGTCAAAACATATGAGAGCACATCATACTGGTCTGAAGCTATCCAGATTTTCTAGCACGTATCTTAAGCCCTAAAAACTCTTAAATGTATGATATGGTTTAGCCCGTACTCCAGGGTGAAAATGTAGTTGTAGAAAAGGAAAACCGGATCGTTCCTAACATCCATGAACATGGATTTCACTCATTGGTTGGGGAGGGATATCTCACTTTGCTTGCCATCTTGTGCCTCTCGTCACGACTCTGAGAAGCACAATTTAGCATCAACGACTCAGTGTTAGTTAACAACTGGTCCGTCCCTCACCAACCAAGGCACCATGGCTGAAAAACTTGCTGGAGATGAGTCGGGCACATTTTGTCGTCCAGCGTCAGAAGATGAGGGTGACAGTGGACACAAGGCACATGGAGAGAATTGCAAGGATCTGGAGGAGACAAGCACACGATCTGTTCCGTATCAGTAGTTAAAATAAACTAGCACCAAGGAAAAACCTCGGGAATAAATACTGCCCGAAGAATAACCCCGGAAGCAGGGTTATACATCAAACATGTGAAAGCACCTTTTCACCTCCAAGCAGTTGAAGGAGGAATCCGGTGCTCAGGCTCGGAAGCATGCGGCATTGCCATTGAAGGGGAGGAAGATGCAGGGGTTAATCCGGAGAGCACCATCATCACGCATGGCATTGTAGCCATTGGTGTTTTCTTTGACAAGAAGTGTCTCCAAATGTGCATACAGAAATACGTCAAAGACAAAAAGCAGCTATCGGATAGCACCTATCGGAATGTGAGCTTCCGTAGAATGGAATCCTACTGCCTGCACCAACCTTCTTCACACACAAATCCGGCCGCGGTGATGCCAGCGTGGATGACCATCTCAAGGATGTTTGCCCTCGCAATGACAACCTTTTGTACAAGGATCTCCAGGTAGCTGGCCAAGGTAAAATCCGTAGCTTCTTTCACCACTGATGGATAAAAAGGAGAAATTGGGATGAATTATGTTGGGGTGATTTCTCACTGGTTAGAAGACAGGAAAATCAATGCTGTTATTCTAGCGTTCCCTGTTGTACCAGAAATTCCGCATTTCGGTGAGGATATTTGAGGTCTTTTATGAGGCTGTAAAGTCTTTGGAGCAACGGGAAAGGATGTTCTGTTTGACCATCGACAACCAAAGTACCAACAATGTCGTAAATGAAAATTGCATCATCCCCACAGCTGACTTCTCCTTCATGAAGGCTGGACATTGCTGCCTCAGTTGCATCATGGATCTGGCAGCAAATGACTCCATCAACCTCCCTCCATTCGCTGAAGTGATCTCATATGCATGCAGCATCACAGTTTTTGTGATGCGCAACATGCGTCGTGAGCATTCACTCATGAACTGTGCGGCGGGAAAATGTTTCACCTGTTTTACTCGTTTCAGTCATTGTTTTTGGACATGGAGACAAGCTCAAAGTCCACACTTGACATGATGGATTGCGTGCTAAACCTGAAGCCTGTTTTGCAGTGCTGGATTGATGGCTACGGCTGGGATGACGAGTTGGTGAAGTTAGGCTTTGATGAGTGGACCCTCATCGCGCTCATGATTATGGTTCTCAAGTATTTCAAGGCTATATCTGACAATGTCAACGGAAGCAAAGATCCTACCATCAATCTTGTGATCCTATTCTTTGAACCTCTTTTTGACAAACTCTCAGGATGGTAGGTGAAGGTAGTTTCAGCAGTGGAAATAAGCAAGCATTTAGGATCAATCACCCCTAATTCATACACACTTTAATTAGTGCACACATCACTTTCCCATACACGAGAAATTACTAAGAAATTTCCTTACATGTCATTCCCTAACAATGGAAGGTGGCAAGAAACTTCCTTCACAGACATTTTCTAGCCTTTCCATTCACACTTCACATAGAGTCATCTCACCATGATTATTCTTTCCAAGAAGTTTCACACGATGAAATGAGGTTTACTTACACAAATCACATAATTTGTCCATTTATTTTTATAAGGCTTCTGTCATTATTTATAAGTAATGACATAGAGTGTTCAAAAAAGGTTTGAAACATTGTTATGGAGAGAGAATTCAAGAGCAGGGATTTAAAATAGATAAAATATACCATAAATTCTTACTTCTGCTAGCCACAAAATGAATTTCTGGAAATTTAACGTATGGAAATTATTAACATACCTATTTTTGGATTTGATTGGACGTTCTAGGCTCCGCATGACATAGTTCCACATTGTAAAGTTCGCAGCTAGGACTGACCGAGAATAGCGATATCCGCAGGCCTGTTTTCCAGGTTCACTCCGTCCCCCCCACCCACCGACACCACAAATTGCACGTGGGGAGTGCATGCGACGGTGCTCGCGTGTTCGCAGGCATATTCGAATCAGTGTACATTAGTGTCTTTTCTTCACGAAACATCCGCGAAGGATCTTGACTTGCACTTGTGTACAAATCTTTTCGAAGTGTACTCCGAAGAGTACACTTCCACATGCACTCACACTATACACTATTGTGGAGACGGGGAGGGAGGGGGGGGGTTGCCGATGATCGAGTGGTTTACCATCAGCTGCCGTTCGATGAAAGATTACTTGGAACTCTCACGGCGGAAACATACCGACGTATAACCGGTGAGTCCATTAGGGTCACCGCAAGCACTCAAGAAATGGAGACACATCGACCGTGTATCAACGTGTATCGACAGCTTACGATCAATGCATAGACCTGTGCACTTGTGGACATTTAGTCGTTCCTAATGCGATGTTTATCGTACACTTCCATCAACACTCGTCACATGCACTTATCCATTGGGGGGGGAGGGGCTTGTCGGCACACATAATTTGGAACCAGATCCCCCTCCCTCCCCGGCACACCTGAAGTGTATGACGTGAGTGCATATGGAAGTGTTTGTCTTTCTAGTATCATGTCGAAGACAATTGTACAGAAGTGCGACATAGGAAACTTCCTCGACATGTCCTTGACTAAACACAACAGTTTATCAATGAAGCCGAATACGCCTGCGAACATTCATGCACCACCTTACTCACTCTTCACGTAGACAGTTGAATCCGGTTTGGGGGGGGGGGGGGTTGGAGAGTGCCACGTGTACCAACCTGTCGCTAGAGCGACAGGTTGATTTTTTGACCGCCAGTCGAGCGGCGGTCAACAGTGTGTCTTATGACATTCAAGCGAAACAGCCCAAATGTCACGCTTTGACCCGCGTTTGGTTCAGATCGACGAGCAGGATCAATATACGCGATCTCTTAAAATACATTCCTAACCATTTGTGTGTTCTTCATAAACGTATGCCTTTTTTGCAAAAAAGGTGTCCAATGTAGCCTTTCATTGCCTAGGAAAGTTCAAAATGGAGGGATGTTCAATAGAACTATGCCTCATCAGATGGATACTTCCCAAACCCACCCCCCTCCCCCTCCTTCACCCAAGCAATCTCAAACAAGTCACTCAAACCAATATACACAAGTACAACTTTTTACACATAGCCCATACATCCAACCATACACCTCCACGTACAATATTCCCATACACTTTCTACCCGGACACCTCCCCTCCCTCCCCCATCCAATGACCACCAAAAATAATTTAAAAACATCACGCAAACCAATGTCCACAAGTACAAATTTCTACAGACTAACCCATACACTCATTGATGCACCACACAAAATCTCCAAGTAATCTTACACCTCCACGTCCACTCCCCATATGCACTTCCACTCAATACCCCCCCCCCCCACCCCCTCACATTCACCTTTACCTCTACCTATATGATTCAATGCGCAAGTGGACAGAGACCACCACAAAATGCAACAACATTCATAAACCTCCTCGTGCACTCCCCACATGCACTTTCACCCCAACCCCTAGCCCCCCAACACACATTCCACCCACCCATCTCTAGTTCGACCCACAAAACAATGGTATCCACCTTCCTAGAACCTTCCTACAAACTGGACACTAGCAAACACAAGTGCACACTTGTACCACCACCACACACCTCTTTTGCACACCTCCTCATACACACTCCACATACACTTTCACCCACACCCCCTCCACCCTCCACACTCCTCTCTTGTAATCCACACAACAATATACACCACTAAACAAACATATGAGACACTAACTCACCATAACATACTCTCATTCCCAACCCCCCACCCCTCCTACCTCAAGCCAGCCATACCATGTCTTAGTTAAACACTAGTGTTCCATTTCACCCACACCACACTCACCAATTCCTACACCTCCACATTCACTCCCCATATACACTTTCACCCAACAAGACCACCCTATCCAGCTCAAACCACTTGAATCACACACAAGTGTATTCTTTAAATCAGAAAACACTCAATCATTCATACACCTACTTATACACTCCCCACATACACCTTCAACCCAGCCCTTCTCCCCCCATCCCCCAGCCCCCCCCTTTCAACCCCCTTACCCATTGCACGCACACAACTCTAGCTCAACCCATACAACATGATTAACTGGTTTTCACCTTCTTAGAAGCTTTCTAATACACCACTTTCCTATATGTACACTTCTTCTAGTGTATAAAAGTCCTTCGAATAACTCTACCTCGAAGCAAGAGGAGAGGGGTTGCTGGGAAGGAGAAGCTGAAGGAGAAGCTGTTGGCAAGCTGACAGCTGGGGCTGGAGAATACCCTTGCCAAGCTGTAGGTACGGCTTCTGACAGGCCACCTTGTACTAGCAACAGCCGTAGATCCATAATTCAAGCTCCGGTAGTACATCGAAACGCATCGCCTTATGGGTATCAAGTGTGCAGCAGCATTGCACATGAAGCCTCCAAAACTGATACGCCCCTACCATGAGTGGGTGGAACAAGAGAAGGAGAGAGTAGCACCGACAGCCTTGCAAAAAGGAGTGATCAATAGCAGCCAGTGATCATCTGGTGCGCAGGTCTTTGCATCAACCTCTACCCGGAAGCTCTGCTTGTGAGTAGAGCAACAGAGAGCAGAGGACGACGCCCTCCTGCACGCAGCTCTACCTGATCCCATGACAAATATGTTTGACGCCAGTGTTGCCACCAACAGCAGAGATAAATATGTCTGGGCTGGAGGACGAGGTGGAAAGGTGGAGCAAGCTAGACAATAAACATCCAAAGAACAGCATTTTTAAGCACTAAAAAATATTTCACACACACTTTCTAACGTTTTATCTCCTTGGCATGGACACATTTGCGTCCCTGGCACCTCTACATCTTTTGAGAATTTCCATTTCCATGACACATTTCCATGTTTTTCCCTGTGTAGGCAAGTCAGCACGGACTTTCATTACTCTATGGTACATCTCACGTGGAAAACCTCCTGACTTTGAAGAGCTAGATCAACGAGTCTTTTCCTTGGGACTTCCTTGTCAGTCGCCATGGCCTGGTGACTAAGGAACTCAAGGACGAGGAAGACCATGCGAATGAGCTTCAACAGCAGGCTTCGGAGTCCGTAGTTGGAGCACCATAAGAAGAGTTGGATGGGCTGAGCCTGTTCGTCCACAACAACGAGGATGAGGGCATGGGGGACTTAGGCCTTGCGGGAGATGGGGATGACACTGGGGAGGGGGGGGGGGGGGGGGGGGTTGAGATGATGTTGTGGAGGTGTAAGGTCTTTGCAAGGACGATGGATGTGAAGCAGAGCCTTATATTCAGAACTCGTTCTGCTGTTCTTTATTTTGATTGATACAATCTGCTGCAGTTTCCTTTGCATTCACTTGCCTACTTGCTTAGTGTGTAATACATGTTTTGTACTCTATGCTTGAGCAGTGCAACGAAGAGCCTGCATTGCTCTACTGTTGCTACTGTTTCCACTACTGTATCCTCCTCTTCATCTTCCTCCTCCTCTGGCACCACTTCATCCTTTGTGGGTGGTGCTCATGCCTCCCTTGGTGCTAGACGAGGCCTTGGAGGTGGGGGTTGTGGTGGCAAGGGTCATGGTAAGCTTCTCATCCTCCTCCAACTCCCTCATCACCACTTGCTAAAACTGTGGCCAAGTTGGCCAGTCTGCCCCCAAGTGTTTCCACACACCAGATAATGCTCGCCAAGTTACAACCATGCGTGCTCACTGGGCACCAAGCACCACCGCATCCGACCTGTCCACTAGCTCCACATCCCCATCTTCTACCGGAGCTGCCAGCACAACCTCTCCCTGTGGTGTCTCATCTACCACTTAATCTGCTGGTCAGACTCACCATGTTGTTGTCCTGCCTTTTGGAATAGTCTGGCCTGGCTGGCTTCCTCCCCTAGCCAGGCCTCGTACTACGCACCGCCGTGTGCCTACTCTGTGCCTCCCTCTTGGCTGCATGACAGTGATCGATCGCATGGCAATTACTAAGACGGTGATCGCCGTGATGATCACTGGGCCGCGAAACGTCGTCTGGAGAAGATCCTGACTGACCTCCTCCATCTCCATGACAAAGGGGATGAGAGTGTTATGGGTCCGCCTCTCTCCATGAATTGAGCATTGGTAGTTCATCTCGTTGCATCACTTTCTTGCTAAGTTTGGCCAATCTCCTTCTCCTGTATTTGGCACCATGGCTCGCTCTCATCCACTGCTGCTAGCTAGCTCATCCTCCAGTTTTTGGCTCATCAACTCCGGAGCCACCCAGCACATGACGTTTTGTTGATCTGCCTTTGTCTCGATGAGCCCTATAGATTCCATGCGTTTTGTCCGCACTCGGTCAGATCAGTAGCTGCTTGTACAGGGTGTTGGTGTTGTGCATTATATTGGACCCAGAAAGGACATGCTCTTTCCATATGAGCTGTACCTGTCTGATCTCAAGGTCAGCCTTCTTCCCGTGACCACCCTTGATGACCGAAGCATGGACTTCGTCTCCAGCCATCATGTTGGTACTGTTGTGCTACAGTCCTCCGGTAGTGTTGTGCTCCATCCTCTTCATTGCGATCATTTGTTTTGTGCCCCTCTGTCTCTTTATTCATCTTTGACTACCTCTGTCCTCATTCATGTCGCACCGTCCTTGTCCCCAGAATGCCCTTGTCTTTTGTATTTTTTCTCTGTTACGTTCGTACCACTGCAATCGACAACCTGCTGCGCCTATACCCAGTACTAGGTCTTGATCATGCCTCCTTTGCCCCCTCTTGCACGTCAGATTGAATGACTGTGCTCACAAAGAGATGCATCGCATCCCTTCTCCACCTCTGATCATGTCATCTCCCATCCTCTCAAACTTGTTCATACTCATAAATTCCTTGGTGGCCTTGGTCATTATGTTCTCTGCCTCACTGATGACTTCTCTTGTTTTTGCAAGGTATTTATCCTGCATCAAAATGTTGATGCCAGTGATGTGCTTGAGGAGTCGCTCCCTCGGGCCAAACGTGTGTTCCAATGTAAGCTACGTGTGTTTCACTATGACCGTGGTGGTGCACAGTTGTCCAAGCACTCGCTTTCTTACCTCTCATGGAATACATATGAAGTCCTCTAATCCCTACACACCCCAGTAGAATGGTGTGTACGTTGGAACCGCAGCCTTAGTGATGGTGTCCATCCTCATTTTGCTGAATTTAAACCCCCATATCTTTGCATTTAAGGCCATGTCATGAGTGTGGAACTGTGTTCTCCATGATCCTCTTCCTTGTGATATTACGCTATACGAACGCTTGACTGGTCATCGTGCCAATCATCTGCTAGCTCGTGATTAGGGTTGCGTCACAGCCATCTGGCTCCCAGACAATGCTCGCGATGGTAAGTTGTCCAGCCGCAGTTATCCCTGTCCCTTTCCAGGCATGTATTCCCAATCCAAAGCCTGAAGTTTGTGGGATCATTTTATTTCGTCGTGTCATGCAGTCCCATGATGTCTTTTTTTTTTTTTAAGGATGTCTTTGAGCATGATCTCGATTGTCTTCCATCTGCCAAAACCCTTGTCCTGCTCTCTCATTCCTGGAGTCATTCCTATTGCCTCCTCGTATTGAGGCAAAGATGTCTCATCCCTTGACAGTGCCAAGGAGCCCATCGTATCCCCATCTTTCCCGGCCTCTGATTTTTACATCCTGAAAGTACTCTAGTCCCTCAACTCTGCTAGTGGACATTTCTGTCCTTATACTTATGGCCCACCGTGCGCCGACCTCAAGATGTTTACGCCAATTGGCCAAGGGAATTTTGGCCAGCTGCCCTGACCTCTGGTTTTTTGTTCCCAAAGGATTTTATGCATACGATCACTTTCTAGAGCGGTTGACAGAAATATCACGAACCATATCGACGTTTTGATACAGTTCGGTTGACTTCTCGACGTTGCTAGACTTTTGTAAAGCCATGCCTCAATATTCTCAAAACCTTCCAAATGCTTTGGTGAGTTTCTTAAAGCAATCACTCATGATGCGGCATCGCACGCATTGCATGGCTCGAGCGGCCAAGTCCCAACATATGCCTCATTATGTTTTCGGTATTGTATATGTGTGCTTGACATGTTCGACGCTTTGTCATCGGAGTACATTTGCTGCCAAATGTATATTATCCAATTGTCCCCATTACTCGCATTGTCTTATGCCCTACACCTCATCCATGTGAACCATCCACATTCTGCTCAACATAACACTTGGTATCAGAGTGCACCGGCATTGGATAGACGGCTGACGCATTACCTACAAGGCGACAACCTTGCCTTGTGACAAAGACAGTGAATAGAGCAAGCACATCTGGTGATGAGTAGTAGTATCGAGCAAAGACTCCAGCAATGGAGGATCAACAGCACTTGGTCAATAACACTTTCAAGGCAAACCGGGCAGCAACGATAACTTTCATGGCGAAGGGCATAGCATTGAAGATCCCGGCAGCCGACCCAGTGCCGGACCCCTTTGGCTTGACAAACCCTTCTCCTCTGCTGTTGCCCACCAAGACGAAACCTGGCAAGATGGGAGGCACCGGCGGTCATGCTTACATGAATGAAGACTTGAACCTAAAGCTTTCGAGACTCAAGAGCCTCAATGCCCATCTGCTTCAAAAAGTCAACATGGCAATGGAGGAGATTCATAATGTGCATGCACAAACCAACGGTCCAACGTACCGATGGTTTGGATGTGGCTGACGAGTTTGGAGGTGTACTTCACCACTGTTGGTGTCAGCAATAAAAAAAGAAAGTTGGCTTCACGGTCTCACTTTTTGGTGGTACGACTTCAAGTTGGTGATCCGATCTAAAGATCATTGAGCCACAACAATAGAAAGTCGAAGCTGGATAGATGGCTCGTGCGACCACTCTCACATCATCGACTTGAGGCATTTTACCTCTCGAGCAGATTAAATGGACGTGGCATGACTTGCTGACTCCATTGGAGAATTGGATGGATTTTTCAAGTGCCATACACAATTTTGAAAAATGAAAAATAAGTCGGACGCATGCAAGCTTCAACTCTTGCGTAAGCAATCTAGTGTAGCAAAGGGAACGTGAAATTTCCTTGAAATCATCACCGGCAATGACCTCATCCCTGATAAACTTTATTTCTATGAGAAAAATGCCTCGAGCTCGATATCAGGCCAGCAATTGCCATATTTGGTATCTAAGATGACCTTTCACAAATGATGTCAGCAGCTGATTTCATCGACACCGCTGACTACCATGTTCACATTCAGGAATCCAACAGGTGGCAACCCCAAAGTTGAAATCCAAATCATGGCGGCAGGATGTCACAGTCAAGAGAGACCTCATCTCCAATGAAGATCAACATCGTCGATCAGTATGATCAATGATTGTGTTAAACTTGCTGAAAGACGGATGCATCTCGTACAAATGTCCGAAATGGCAACAAAAGGACAAAAATGGGGAGGGGTGAAGTCGTAGAGAGAAGTTAAGGAGTTGGGAAATGACAAAGGACAGGATTAGACGACGGACCTCCTATCTGTTGGAAAAAAAATCTGCACCGACTGTTCACCCATCCAAGTCGCTCACATCACCGCACATGAGGGTTCCATAAATCACAAAATTTAACAAGGAATACGAGGACAACCAACTGGCAATCATGCTTTGAGTAAAACTGAGGAGTTGTAAAAGTCATAAAATAATACTGACAATACTGGATGGAGGAGATTATGACACTTTTGTAAGCAACGACATGGTTTGGAAGCTAGGTTTGTAAACTGAAACGGGGATGTTAGAGGAAAAAACTTTTGATGGACAGTTGTAGATCCATAACCACTCCGACTGGAAATCAGAGATCTGCACAATTTAACAGTCTGGAGAACTTGCCCAGTGATCATCTACAAAATCATCATTTGACGAGATCTCCTATGGTCACATGATCCACAGGCTTTGATCGAGTGACCCACAACGTAACAGAGGTTACATTAGTAGCAGAGGAGCTAGAAAGAGGAAAAGTTACAGTACTCGTAAAATGTCACAAGTAGCTGATATCACTGGACGTGGCCAAAATGTATCTACAACGTGAAGCAAAAGCGTGGCTGGTCAAGGTGCAGACATGGGATGCAGAGGATATTGCGACACCATATGCGATAACATTTGTCTCGATACCTCACAAGTTCACAGGTGTTTTGGAGAAGTTTGCATTCCTTGCCGAGGAGTTTGAAGGGGTATTGCTGGACGAATGCCCTCCAGATTTACCTCCACCACACAGCGTCATTCACCAAGTAGGACTGAATTCAAGTAGTTGATTGATAGTCGAAGGGACCTATCCGATGCGCGATCAAGGGGACCTGTCGGTCAGGGGTTCATCGGGCCATCCATGTCACCCTACCCGACATGTGTCTTTTTTTCTTAGAAGATAACAAGCAAGATGTGGATGTGTGTGGATTTCCAAGAGCCGCTACCCCCTTCCGCGAGCACATGAACTTCTCCACCAACTCCAAGGGTTAAGTTTTTTTTACCATAATCAACCTACACAACAGCTATTGTCAGATCTGTGTATCTAATAAGGAAATCAGGAAGAGAACATTCTATAGTAGATACGGGTATGTCGAGTTCATAGTGATACTGTTCAAACTCATAAATGCACCTACAATGTTTATGGGACCGGAGAAGAACATTTATCGGCCATACCTCGACAAATTTCTCCTTGTGTATCTCGACAACATCCTATTGAATAGTCCCACCCCAAAGGATGACAATGGCAACTCCAAAAAGTTCTACACTCGAGTGTTAGTGCATCTCTCTAATCTCACTCGTAAAACCACCGAGTGGATTTGGGAGGATAGCAAATAAGAAGCATTTAGCTATTTGAGAAATACTTTAACCTCAGTGCCAGTCATACAATTGGTAGATGCAATGGTGGACTATGTCATTACCATCAACGCATCCGATCGAGCAATCAAACTCGTTCTCCTCAAAGATGACGGCCTGTATGTGTCACAAAAAGTACATGAACGGAAGAGCAGTGCATAAGAAAGAGATGTTTGCGGTCATGCATGCGTTCAAGACGTTGGAGTACTACCTGGAAGGCTGACGATGTACCTTCTACACTGACTTCAATGCACTTAAATATCTAAATACTCAATCAAATGTGAGTTGTGTACGAACTGGATGGATGGAGTTCCTCGAGTCTAACTTCGACTAGAGCATTGAGTACCGACCTTAAAAAACAAATCCAACGGATGCTTTAAGTCAACTTATGGACCAAGATTAACACATTACTCGCCAAACGAGACACATACATCGCAAGGCTGTTCGCAAAGGGAAGAGAGGAATTCGGCGGGTACGAAAAAAGAAAGTTATGAAAATTCAACAACCCTTACTAGTGATGGCAATTCACTTGCCAAGTCTTTGTACCACCAAAAAAGGAGTTACGACGGATGTTATCAAAGGAATTCCATGACAGCGGTCTAGGTGGATAAATCTACGAAGACAAGGAGCTCAAGAAGCTGGCAAAGTACTATCGATGGGAGTGACGCGACAACATTCTACAAAAATGTGTCGCAAGATGCCACCATAACCGCTCCAACCACTCGCAGTTATGTCTGAACCATGGGTCGACGTCAGCATGGACTTTGTGACAGGAATACGTGCCACTCCGGAAGGATATGATGCCATCCTTGTGGTGGTGGACAGATTTTCTTTTATTTTGCACTTTATGCCGATGACGACCACCGTCACTTAGAAGTAAGAGTGTAACTATGTGTAAATCAGACAGTCTAGCTACATGCAATGCCACATACCATTATCAACAATAGGGACGGCCGCTTCACTAGGCTTTTTTTGGCGTATGGGCCCATTTGAGATCGAGAAAATGCGAACTCTGGTTTTCGCTCGACTTCACCTACCAGACAGCATGGCGATCCGTCCAGTCTTCAACATTAGTAAGCTCAAACAGTACCCGAACCCCAACGAGAATTTCCTCAGCAAAGTTGTCGCTATGCCACCTCCCATCCAACTAGACGCAGATACAGAGTACGTGATCAAGGACATTATTGGACATCGGCGTCGCGGAAAGACGGAGGAGTGTTCGGTCAAGTGCTATGACTACGATGTTGCACACAATAGCTAGGAACCCTATGAAAACCTCCGAGACGTGGATCATCTCATCAACGGTCAGGACAAGCGTCATTGGCCTACGTCGACTAAAGCGCGAGGACGTTGCGGCTAAAAGAAGGGAAGTGTTATGTCTTAAAAGTACATGAATTATGAAACATCGCAAGTGGGTAGTTTTTGTCCTTACATTCATGGCCCATCGCGCGTCCACCCCGAGATTTTTTACGCCGTTCGACCGAGGGGATTTTGGCCACCTGCCTCAACCTCCGGTATCTTGTTTATGAAGGATCTAAACATTTGACCACTTTCTGGAACGGTCGAAAGAATTTTCTTCAACAGTATCAAAATTTACGAAATGTTCGGTTGACTTCGCGATGGTGCTAGAATTTTGTAAAGTTGCGCCTCGTTCTTCTCGAAAATTTTCAAATTCTTAGCGGACTTTCTCAAAGTGACGCGGCCTAGCATGCACCGCTAAGCTCGAGCACCCAAGATCCAACATGTGCCTCATTAATCTTCTGTGTGTTGTATATATGTGCTCGACATGTTCAACACTTCAGAGTACACTTACTATTAAATACAGATTATCCAACTCTCGCAATTCCTCGAATCGTCTTCTGCTCCGCACCTCATCCCTATGAACCACCCATGTTCCGTTCGGTATAACATAGATGGTGCCTCCTTTTCCTTGGCTACTTCTTCCCCATCCGTCTCTTCATCCTGTACTGGCTCTGGTAAACGATCCCCTCTTCCTCCCCTCGACCACAATTCAGTCCCCTCTTTCCTTGTCGATTTCTCTTATTTTGTTTGCAGCTGTCCAATCTCCTGTTTCTGTTGTCGAATCACCGGATCTTATTAGTCCCATCGTGCCATCCTGCGAGCCACACACTCATGGGGGCTGGATTTGTGCCCATTTTTCTCACAGTGAGGTGGTGTCGGGATATCGTGGACTATGTGTCANCTCTTCCTCCCCTCGACCACAATTCAGTCCCCTCTTTCCTTGTCGATTTCTCTTATTTTGTTTGCAGCTGTCCAATCTCCTGTTTCTGTTGTCGAATCACCGGATCTTATTAGTCCCATCGTGCCATCCTGCGAGCCACACACTCATGGGGGCTGGATTTGTGCCCATTTTTCTCACAGTGAGGTGGTGTCGGGATATCGTGGACTATGTGTCATGAATCTCGCTTCCATTGCCTTAGATAGTCTTAGCATTGGAGTTATGCACCATAGCACGACTCTTGGCTACTCCCTCATCTCTGAGTAGTTTCACCATGCGATTCACAAACTGTGTGGGGGCTATGTTGCTCCATGCTCATCAAGAGCATCCCATCAAGAGCATAGGATGTATGATCAAGTACACTTCTCAGCTGTTCATGAAGCTGTGTATGCCAATACCTTGATTGCTGTGTTGTGATTTGTGACGTTCCTGTCGACATGTACAGTTCACTATGACCACTCGGCCGTGTCCATGCTCGTGCACATCCCTCATGCGGACCCAGGTGGCACCGGGGCATCGTCTGGTGGTGGACTACCTACTCGGAGCTGATCGAAGGTCGCCCGAGAGTCCTGGATGCTGTATGGGACTTTCTGTAGTCATTCTGTAGCTTGTAGGATTTTATCGGTGGACTGGCTGTGGGTCCGATTTGCATGTCTTTGCATTGTGTGTCCACTGTTTGTTGCCGGATGCATGCATGTGACCAGTTGCAGCGTCCGGCTTGACATTTTGCACGTGTAGGTTCAGACGACGTAGCGTTCTGACTTGTCTACGCGGAGTTACGGCCAAAACAGTGGTTTTGGGCCGGTTTTAGGACAGACCTTGCACTGTCGCGTGCGACACCCGTCGTGCGCCGCGGCAGGTACTTATGCCATGGACCTGTTATTTTTCATCTCTCTCTGCAAATGCTATTGAAGCATTCTGACACTTTGACTTGTGTCCCCTAGCCAGACCCTTGCCGTTGTGTGCACGACTTGTGACTGTCGTCACCGTCTGACCAGGCACTGACGCCTAGTCAGCGGCAATATCGCTAGGAAGCTTCCACACATTTTCTCATGGTATCAGAGTAGCGAGACCCCTCTCACTGAGCTGCGCCGCAGAGACGCAACATCGGCAGCAACAGTGAGAGTCACTACCGCCGCCGTATCCTGGGACTCGTTGCAGCCATTTTCAACAATGACATCGTCAATCAGTCCCCACCACCACATCGGGTGAGCTGTGGTATCTACTAGCTCCAGCAAAGCAGCAGTAGCAGCAGCACCACCGGTTGGCAGCAGCATCCGTGTCTGGCTGCCAGCCTATACACGAAAAAAAGAGTAGCAACTCGCAGCAGCAGCTTGTGGCGGCGGCTGCGAGCACTGACAGCGCGCAGCGGCGGCAACAGCTCGCAGCAACAGCGGCATCAGCAACCGCGAGAAGCAACAGGAGCGGAAGCAGCAGCAGCGTAGCAGTAGCATTGTAGCTGCTTCAGCGACTGCAGCGTAGTAGCAGTGAATTAGTAGCAACAGAAGCAACAGCAGCATTGCAGCTGCTGTGTAGAAACTGTGCAGCACTGCACATGCCTGCGTGGCGCTATGCTGGCCTGCGCAGTCCCTGCGTAGCTACGAGCAGGGGATGACGAGGTCACCCCCATCGGTCATGCAGAGTTCGCGTGGCCTTCTAAAAAACGCTGGCGCAAAATATGCTAGCATAAAAAACGCTAGCGTTTTTTTCTTTAGCGTAAGAAACGTTGACGTCATCATCAGCTGTGTTGATGTCAGCAATTTTAGGGTCAAAATGTCAAATTTTTTGAACGTTTCAACTCCTCAAGAAATGCTGTCGGTTTCTCGTTCGGAGCATTTTTATATTCGGCCCTATACTCAGCGGTGACATGGCTCCGACCGGTGACAAGGGCAAAGGACCACCAGATCCTTCTTCCTCCTCCTACGGGGCCATGAGCCCACGCACGCAGGCCATTGCGGACCTATAGAGTCAGCAGGATAAGATACGTCGCCTATAGCAGCAGCAGACCGACACCATCCGCACGCTCACCGATCTTCTTCGGAGTCAGTCCACTGTCCCACAGCACACTCCGGGGGAGTCGGCGGTGTCACACCTTCTACACAACAGTCAGCATCTACACCGAGGAGAGCGGCAGGACATGACCCGCCACTTCTTGATCCTTTAGAGGACCCTTATATGCCAGGCATGGACGATGACACTACCGAGAGGGAGATTCGCGTACTTCAGGAGCGTCTTTGCCAGTTGCAGACGCGTTCCGGTTCCCTGTTCTCGGAGATCCGATCTTCGCCTGAGCCCTACCTCGGCGACTTTCCTCGTCCCGATGTATTTCTCATCCCTTGTCTTTCCCCTCCTATGGTTGCTCTCCCTACGGAGTCGCAACCTAAGGACTTCGAGACACCGCCCCCACGATATGTCAGCAAGGACGACTTTGACTACTGGGAGACCCTCTTCCAGGTCTGGGCCACTTCAAAGGGAGTTTGGCCGTACTACCACAATCAGTAACACGTTACGGACCGTACTCAGGTACTCACAGTGGCTCGGGCGATTCGCGGACTTCTTTACGCCATGCCTCGCGAGACTGTCGTGGAATTTCACCCCTTCCTTGGAGAGGCCGGCACAGGCACGGGTGCTGACCCACGTCGGGGCTGGAAGCTGGCATTGTCCCTGCTTCCAGCAAGGACGCACACCACCCGCACGGCTCGAATCCGCGCCTTCGACTCCCTTCATCAGGGACGTTCCGATCCCGCAGCCGCTACTGGCGGCACGCCATGCGCATCTACAAGTGCCTTGGGACCGCAGGAGGGGCACAGCTGTGGGTGCTTCGCACTCTCATGATCGGAGTCCATCTTGAGCATGCCGACATCTTCACGAGGTACAATGATGCCGCGCTCGAGCCCTTCTCCACCTCCCTTCACCTTCTTCCTTGGGTGCATCAGCTTTTCCTCCAGGTGACATCTGCTCGTGAGGAAGCCGTCGCCCACCAGGAGAGTTCACTTGCTGCACCGGTCATCGTGTCACCACCGATGCCTCTCTCGCAGTTCACTTCTCCATCCTCTGGTACGCCCTCCTCTTCCCCTTCCACCCCAGCTACCTCAACTCAGACGCAGGGTGTGGCAGCAGCATCACAAGGGAATAAGAGAAAAACGAAGCGTGGCTTGGGCCAACAGTAGTGACCGTAGCAGCAGTCATCAGGCGATAGCAGTGGACACACTGTTCACTACTACAACTATGGAGGCGCTCACCGCTACACCGAGTGCCCGCAGCCGCTTGACTGGACGCGGATCACTCGCGGTCTTCAGGTTGCACACGCACAGCGGGATACATTGAGCACCACAGCCTCTGGTCGCACTGCGATTACGACCGCAGCAGTTCCCGCTTCCCCACCGGCGAGCAGCGTAGACCCGGACCCCCGTGACCGCACCATCGCCGAGCTACGTCAGCTCCTGACGCTTCGCTCTCAAGGAGGTACGAGTGTGTCGTCACAGCCGGGTGGTTCATAGAATGTTTGTTCGTCTGTTCTCGTCTCTCGTGATGATTCGTGTGGGGGAGCACAACTCGCATGTGATGATGATGGGCTTGATAGTACACATTGGATTTCTGAGTCTTACCCGTGCGCCCTTCGTCGTTCTCCCTCTTCTGTTGCCGAGCGTCCATCTGTAGCCGAGTGTTCCATCGCCCGTTGCACCGTGTAGTCCTCCAGTTGTGATTAGGGTGGCACTTGGATCTTCGATTCTGGTGCCACTCACCACATGACATATCGTCCTAGTGACTTTGTTGTCCTCGGTCCTGTGGCGTCTGTTCGCTCCTTTCACACACGCTCTGGTCAGTCCTTGCCAGTCCAGGGTGTTGGGGTTGTGTGCTTTGATGGTCCGTCTGGCCCCTTGTATCTCTCCAACGTGCTTTTTGTGCCTGACCTTGAGCTCAGCTTGCTCTCTGTGCGTGCCTACACTTTGATGGGAATCTCTGTGGAGCACACTGCCAACTTCGCGACAGTGAATGCTCTTGATACTCGCACTATTGTTCTTCGTGCCTCTGTTGTGGATGATCTGTATCGTGTTCCTTGGATCTCTTCTTCTCCTTGCTCCTCTTCCCCTCCTGCTCATGTGTTTGTCACTGGTGTCATGTTTGCTGAGCACCAGTGTCTACTGCATTGACGTCCGTGTCATGTGGGCTCCGACACTGTGTCGAAGCTCATTAGGACACAGCCCACCCTCGGTCTTGACGAGGCCTCTTTTGAGAGGCCTCTCAAGAACGATTGTCTGTTATGCGCTTAAGGTAAGATGCATTGCTGCACCTACCCTGACTCCCGTTCTCGAGCCCTTCATCCCCTCGAGCTGGTCCATTCGGACCTTCTCGGTCCTCTCCCTGTCAATTCCTTATCCGATCGGGGCCGATATGTCCTCACCCTGACCGATGAATTCACCCGGATGCGGTGGGTCTACAGCCGGCGCCAGAAGAGTAATGCCGCTCTCACGGTTCGTCTCTGGCTAGTGATGGCTGAGCGTCAGTCTCGCCACTCGCTGCATACCTTCCACTCGGATCGCGGCGGCAAGTTTCTTGGAGAAATGGACAGTTTCTTTGCTGAGCGCGGGATTTTTCACCAGGTCTCTGCTCCTGCCACTCCTTAGCAGAATGGTGTCTCTGAGCGCTGGAACCGCACCATGGAGGATGCGGTTCATGCTATGCAGTCTGAGTGCAGTCTCCTGGAATCCTTTGCCTTCGAAGGATTCGCTTACATGACATGGGTCTGGAACCGCCTCCCGCACGGTCCTCTTCCGGACCACGTTACACCGTATGAGCTCTGGTTTGGCCACCGTGCCAATTTGCGTCTTGCTCGTGTCTGGGGCTCAGTGGCTTCTGTGTGGTACACGGAGGATCAGCAGGGGTCCAAAGTCTCTCCGCGGGGTCGCGTGTGTGCCTTCGTTGGTATCTCCTCGCGGTCGAAAGCCTGGCATTTTTGGGACCCCGCCCGTTGTCGCATTGTTGAGTCCCGCGACGCGCTCTTCTTTGAGTTTCTCACCTACCGCGATATGACCTCGATTGTGTCGATGTCTGTCACACACGTTCCTACCTGTGAGGTTTCTCGACGGATGGGGGAGTCTGAGCCTACGAGCACCTCTCGTCCGGCTGATGTGTCCGTTTGAGCCCTTTCCACTTCTCGGTCTCCGACTCTTGATGACCCGGCGATCATCGCTGTCGACCCAGAGACCTCTCTCGCCTAGCCTGTCTTATCTCCTGCGCCCTCGCGTCCCACAGACACCCATGATACTATCCCTCTGTCCACCGGTACTCCTGTCTCTGTGGGCGGTCCTACTGCCACTCCCAGTCATGCGTCTCCCATCAGTTCACCAGCCTCTCCTCCCACTGCATCACTTGCCCATGTGCCTCAGTCCTCACCGGATGTGGTCATGCCTGTCTCCAAGCCTGCGGTCAGCCCTTTGAGCCCAGGCTACTCGCGTGAGCCCGGTGGTCGTCTTTGATCGTTGGGCTCCGGAGCCTAGCGAGTGTCAGGTCTTGCATCCAGGCGCTCCACTCGCAGCGTTGCGAGTGGCGATCTCGGCAGGAAGGTCCTCGGCCTGAGTGTGCGTACAGATCACATAGAGGTACATCCAGCGTGTCCTGTAGGGCACGATCTCGTCACTCGCGACTTTTGTATAGCTTGTGATGCAGCAGCTAACCTTGTGGTCGTCAGGCCCAGTTCTGAGGCGTGTGCACTCGCCACTCAGAGCTCTCCCTCGTTGGCGCCTGATCCGGGCACAGTGAGGGACACCCTCTTATCAGAGGATGTCGACGCCTGGCGTGCCGCCTGCGAGGATGAGCTTCGTGCCATCCGAGAGCACGGAGTTTTCGAGCTAGTCGACCTTCCACCTGGGAGGAAGGCGATTCAGGTCAAGTGGGTCTTTCGCAAGTAGGTGAAGCCGGATGGCTAATTAGAACGCCACAAGGCTCGCTTGGTCGTCAAGGGGTACTCTCAGATCGAGTGCGTTGATTACACTGACACCTTTGCCCCTTTCGGCCGCTTGACCTCAGCTCGCGCTCTGTTTGGTGTGGTGGCTCAGCATGACTGGGAACTGCACCAGATGGATGTGAACAATGCGTTCCTCCATGGCTCTCTGGATGAGGAGATTTGTGTGGCCCACCCACCAGGCTTTGAGGACGGTGACAAGGTCTGGCGCTTGCGCAAGTCCTTGTACGGAATCAAACAATCTCCTCGGTGCTAGAACCGGGAGATCACAGGCACTCTGACTCGTGCAGGATATGTACAGAGCGAGGCAGATCCCTCTCTTTTCATCCGACAGGCGTCTGAGCGGTTCACTGCCATCCTGGTCAATGTGGACGACCTCTTGATCGCGTCTCCCTCCATGGAGGCCGTGAAGGAGGACAAGGCGGTCCTCCAGACTGCCTATAGGATGAAGGACCTTGGTCCTGTAACGGTGTTTCTTGGCATGGAGATTGTACGAGACCGCAGACGCCGGACGCTTTTGTTGCATCAGGCCCGATATGCACGCGTTGTGGGGGAGCGCTTTAGTGACCTCCTTGGCGCAGTGCCAACGGCCTCCACACCTCTCACACCTGACGGGCAGGACACCCTGAACGTGGACGATCCCACACAGCTCGGGGAGACACTGGATGTGACCTTGTACCTCTGCCCCATCGGATCTCTGATGTACCTGGCCACTACCACACGCCCCGACATTGCTTTTGCCGTCAACCTCCTTGCACAGTTTTTGTAGGCTCCACGTGCTAGAGCCCTCCAGGCGGCTGCGGGAGTGGTGTGGTACGTGGTTTCTACACCGTACCTCAAACTCTGCTTTTGCCGGCAGTGCTCGGTGGTTCTTGATGGCTACACCAACAGCGACTGGGCCTAGAGCCCAGATGGACGCAGTCGCACCGGTTACGTGTTCCTGCTCGGTGGTACCGCTGTGTCTTGGTATAGTGGGAAGGAGGGCTGCATTGCACGTAGCTTGTCGGAGGCAGAGTATGTTGCTCTGGGTGCAGGGGCTGCTGAGGCAGTGTGGCTGTAGCGCCTGTTCCTTGAGCTGGGTCAGACAGTGCCCGCCATTGTACTTCGTTGTGACAACCAGAGTACTCTTGCCATTGCGGAGAACTCTGGTGTCTTTCATGCTCGCACAAAGCACATTGCGGTTGACATGCAGCGTGCTGACTTCTTGAAGAAGGCACTGGAGCACGGGAATTTCTGGTGGCCATTTGTTCCGCTGGGCTTCGCCCCTTGCCTGAGAGTGGTTGAGTAGGGGGTGTGACCGTGTCTGTGTCTGTGTCACGACTGTTTTTGCACTCGTTGTTGCACTCGTTTTAGTGGTGCACGTGTATGGACATAAGTACCATCGGGTCATGGAGGAGTGTTGTGATTTGTGATGTTCTTGTCGACCTGTACAGTTTATTGTGACCCAGGTGGCACCAGGGCGTCGTCTGGTGGCGGACTACCTGCTTGGAGCTGATCGACGGTCGCCCCAGAGTCCTGGATGCTGTCTGGGGCCTTCTGCAGTTTTTCTACAGCTTGTAGGATTTTATCGGTGGACTTGCCGTAGGCCCGATTTGCATGTCTTTGCATTGTGTGTCCACTTTTTGTTGCCGGATGCATGCATGTGACCAGTCGTAGCGTCCGGTTTGAGATTCTGTACGTGTAGGTTCAAACGACGTAGGGTTCCGACTTGTCTACGCTGAGTTACGGCCAAAACAGTGGTTTTGGGCCGATTTTAGGACAGACCTTGCACTGCCGCGTGCGACACCCGCCGTGCGCCTCGGCATGTACTTATGCCATGGACCTGTCATTTGTCATTTCTATCTGCAAATGCTATTGAAGCATTCTGACACTTTACCTTGTGTCCCCCCTAGCCAGACCCTTGCCGTTATGTGCACGACTTGTGACTGTCGTCATCGTCTAACCAGGCACTGACGCCTAGTCAGCAGCAATATCGGTAGGAAGCTCCCACGCATTTTCTCATACTGTCCACTGGTCTCCACATATACATCTATCAGGACAGCGAATCAACATCGCTGCCATGCAAACCAAGTGGCGCTATGAAGCAATGGCATGTTCAAGTTCTACGAGGTCCTTACCGACTCCACTCGTGTTGCTTTTGCCACTTGAATAGAATTGGGCTTGTGGCAATGAGTGAGCCAACGACTCCTTGAAAACCTCTAATGTGGAGTATATTTGCAGAAAGCTCACTTTGGTGTCTTGTCCACATACATTTTTGGATGATGTGGGATTGTGGTGTTTGTGAGTCGTGAATTGCTTTGGTTAGTTGCCGGTTGCTAATCCTACATGGGCCATGTTGCTAGATTGTTTCAACTGCAGCTGCTCCCAGGATGTACTGAGGTTTGGCTGGACCCCAGGGGTGGCAGCGATCGCACATTGTTCTTGGTGCAAAAGGTGAGGCTCGCTTCATTGCGTAGCTTAAGCGGGTGTTCCACCTAGCACCTCTTCACTTCGTTTTCCACTCCTCTAAGTGCGCTTTGCAAAAAATCTTGGCTTCTCTCAGAATCTCACTCCACACCCTCTCATTCGCATCATTGTACTCACTACACACTACTCATCATAAATTCATGCAATTTGGTCCAAAAAGAACCCGTGAAATGACACACAATCATGGGTCTACCAATGTGACTTCTGCCAGTAGAAAAACTCAATCACACACATGACAACCATTGAAGGGTTTGAGGAAAAGAAGAGCTCTTCATTCCACGCTTAGGTCTGGGAGAGGAGGGAAGCAAGGCAACTAGCAAAGACATTCATCTTGACATCTCAACTCTAATAAGAAAATCTACTCTGATACAAGTTCCCTCCATCCCTTCAGGGTCTCATTCCTCTGGTAATCTTTTACCTTGACCGATTGTGCCATAGGCTCGTCCCCGTCTTCGTCTTCTCTCCCTCCGACCTGCTCTTGGACCATTGCAAACGAATGGGGCAGAAGATCCTTCCGAGTGAGAACCCCCACGACTTCGAGCCTGTCTCGGACAACGCACACGTGGCGTAACGCCATTCGACGAAACAGCGCATAGGCTTTCCTGAGGGTCATGCCTTCCTGCACCACGTACGGTGATGTGTTGACGTACGGGTGCAGGTCCACGTACAAATCGTAGTCAGATGGGATGAGCCCAAACTCGTCCGCAACCTGCGAACCCGTAAGCTCTGTGTGCATGCACCCGGAGTGTCCAACACAATTTTCGATATCAACATTGCTGGGCCCAGATTGACATCCGTTTCCCAATGTCAATTCGGGCCCACGAACAGGTTGGTTTTCACCAGCACCATTTGTGTCATGTTCAGGGCCTCCATGACCCCCGTACTCATGTTCTTTGCATCTCGTAGGCTTTTCAATTCCCCTGGGCTCAGCAGGCAATGTGACGGCCTCGTATGGCGCACCGCTGGCTGGGGCCGCGCATCTACTGTCCCGTTGGAAGCCCACCCGCTGCCGCAGCAGCTGCAGCAGCTTCGACCGCAGTACCGTGCCGCAGAGACACAGTGCCTCCTTGTCTGTCAGCAAATGCTGCTGCTGCACCTGGCCACTGCCCGAGTTGAAGGGGGTGACGGTGTCGTGCGGGGTGTGGCTGGCCGACGGGGCCAAGTTGCCATCGGTGGCACTGCCGTTTCGAAGCACGGGAAACGCACTGTGCCATGTGGACCGCAGCACCTCCACGATTCGGCCCACACGTTCGACGGCAGCGAGTGAAACGACCCGCGTCTGCACCGCGTCCCTCGCGCTCAGCCCCTTCATGAAGAGGGGAGGTGGGTAGTCCAGGATGGGGAGCTTCTTCTTCTTGAGGACGACGTCGACGATGCCGTCGTTGAAGCAGTCGCCGACGTCCTTGGCGACGGTCATGACGAGCATTATGAGGGGGAGGAGGGGGAGGTTTCCCGTGACCTCGAGGAGCATGACGGAGAGGGAAACGGTCATTCGCATCGCACCCCCAAGCATCGCAGCGGAGCCCAGGACTGCGAAGGTGCCCTCATCAAGGACAGCCCACGAAGAACCTGCGAAGAAGGTTCGGTGAAGTTTCCCGACTGCGCGCCCGCAGACCCCACCGGAGAGGATGAGGGGAACGAACAGACCCGCGGGAACGGCGCAGCCATGCGTGATGGTTGCGAGGGAAAACGCGAAGATGAAGAAGACGACGAGAGTGGTCAGCCTGTTTGAGGCAGGAAGAAAACACAGACCATTTGAAAAGTCATTCTGTCAAAAAGTAAAAGTACGAGAAAACCACAATGAGTTGCTTCCGATCATTAGAAGACGAAGCAAGTGAACAGGGAAAGGCAGGGGGAGAAAAGATGGAGGGAGAGGACGAGCAGGAGGAGGAGGAAGAGGAGGAAGAAGGGGGGGAGGAGGAGGAGGAGGGGAGGAGGAAGAGGAGGAGGAGGAGGAGGAGGAGGAGGA
>SZWC01000418.1:239324-249412 GCA_023375785.1 Penium margaritaceum
CCCAATACGGGAAAGTGTATGAGGCGAGTGTATGAGGCGGTGTATGTGTGGGGGGTACGAAAAAAATACACTAATGAACTCTTGTGAGAGAGTTTCCCAGAAGTCGCGAGACGTACAATAGTGTACGTCTCGCGACTTTCACCACATACACTCCCTCATACACTCGCCATATGCATTCCGGGAGGGGGGGTATTGACTGAGCGATGTCGACAGATCCGTCTCCCCCCCCCAAAAACGGGAATGTGCATGAGACGAGTGTATGAGACGGTGTATGTGGGGGGGTACGAAAAAAATACACTAATGAACTCTTGTGAGAGGGTTTCTCGGAAGTCGCGAGATGTACACTAGTAAACGTCTCGCGACTTCCACCACATACACTCCCTCATACACTCGCCATATGCACTCCGAGGAGGGAGGGGACTCATCCGATCGAGAAGATATCGGAAACATAAATGTGCCAGTATGTGCGAAATGGACAGGGTTACAAATGTAGTTGTTAGGTAAATAGATGGACGCGAAGTAGGTTTGTTTAGAAATTCTTAACAGACCTAAAATGGTCTTATATGCCAAAACACTGTTAGAACCCTCGTAACATTCTAGGAAACTACCTTCTGACGTAGGTACCTATACACCCATCTAACAGTGTACAAAAAGACCCCGATTAACCATACCTCGGCAACAGCACCAAGACCAACCCCATGGAGAGCCAAAGTGTAGTGATGTTGCACGTTGTTACATCCTAGAATGGGGCACACCCTTATTGGAATGCATGTACAATGTACATTCGTGGTGTGTGTGATTTCTCACACCTTTGCATGTTTTCAGCCTAGTGAGCCGGGTTGCTGATCCCTCCGGACCACACGTCCGGTTCGTGCCGGCGTGTGAGAAACCACCTGGAGCACTGGCGTTCCAAGGTCGGGTTCGATCCCTGGGTGGCGTCCGGGCCCCACGTCGCATGGGTGGCCCGGTCAACCGGCACTTACCACTTCGCTTGCTTCTTACTCACTCACTTGTTCGATTGTCTTTTAACCTCTCTTGCACTAAGTGAGCCTGTCCCACCCGATATGTGTCTTCACTCTAATGCCTGCCTACTTGCCTATCCTAGCAACTGCGGCAGCCTACTGGTATCAGAGCAAGAGGGAACGTCCCTCCTTGCTACGCTCCTGAGACCCCATGCGGGTGATCCCGCCCAAGTCCACTTAGTACGACGGCGTCACCTTTCAACGGCCGCCGTCCCCTGGGCCCTTCTTCGGCCTCCTCGCGCATTTTGACCACGCTGTGGTCACATGCGTAGCCCCCGCCATTCAGCAGCCACATGCACGCATCGTGACCCTTGAAGCACCCGGTGCACCCACAACTCTCGTGGTGAACCAAACCGGTGCAGTCGTAGGCCTCGCCTCTTCTCGGCCCCCGCACGAGCATGTACCACGCAGTGGTCTTTCCTGGCGTACTCACTCTCGAGCAGTCACATCCGTACCCTTTATTCTACTTGCACTGTACCCTCGATCCACGATAAAGGGGGGGAAGGGGGGAGGACTAATGCTGTGCTTCCACCGCAGCACCCATGGCGTCAGCAACTCTCCGCTGACATCCCCCCTCTTCTCTCTCTCAATAGCTGAGCTCTGCATGGCTCTGTACGCTCGTCGAGTGCACACCGGGCACCTTGCTCGTTGCCTGTTGGCAGCACTAGACAACCTGCCCTTCTCACCTGCGGTGACTCGGCCCTCTCATGCCCGCACGGTGCACAGTCCTCTCTCGGACTCGAAGTGCAGCAGCCGCCTCACCACCTTGGTTCAATCCCATCGTCTCAGGCTGACTGCCTGGCAGCCAAGCGTTCGGCACCCTGGCTTCCCCTCCGGTGACAGCCCATCCCCACGTCACCCACGACTGCGTGTGAGCCTTGCGGTATCGACGATGAGATAGCATATTACGAGAGGAAGGTGGAACGGCAGGTGTGGTCAAGAGTTCGCCACAGCAGTTCAGGGTACTACCCCGGTGAGGACTACGATCCGGCCGATTATTACGAGAGGGAGGACGCACGAGACTACGCGGTCCACTGTGAGTCCGCCGGCGACGATTCGCCAACGGCACAGAATGAACCAGTCACGACACCACCACATGAACGTCGACCTCTCCAGTCACTGGTAAGCCCACCCGTTGCCCATAGGACTCTACAACAGCAGCGTCACGATGCCTATCTTTGAGCATCACCACCCCTTGCTACAGCAGTACCTCGGGCATCTCCACCTCGTCGGGCTGCATCTCCTGCTAGATCATCTGTAGGGTCAGTTTTTGCTCCATCCCCTGACATTCTGACAGCTCTGCAGGCTGCTCTTGTTTCCAGTGTTGTTGTTGCTTCTACCTTCGCTGCCTCTGCACGTGCTGTACGTGCACCAGCTAGTATCGCAGCTGGCATAGCCATTGACACATAAACAGCAAAACAGTTGACCACGGTCCCTTGGCAGCCACCGCTGTCAACTTCGTCACCCAGGTTGCTGTCGCAGCAGACGCAGTCGCTTCAGCAGCAGCTGCTGCTGCCATAGTGCTCTCTAGTGCTGTAGACTCCATTCATGCATCCACAACACAGGCATAAGCACTGACCTCTGCCTCCTCCCAGGCAACACGTCACATCCAGCTGCTAATCTTGACTATTGCTGCCGTCTCCACCTTGTCGGCCACTGCGTTGACGGGGGTAGCCTGCCTCATTGTCTCAGCATCGGCCATCATTGTAGCTGTAGCTTCATGAGCTGCAGCAGCTCTTCCACCACTGCTCTCTCTTCACCGCTGTGCTTGGTGAGCTTGGTCTGCCCCTCTGCCTTGCCTCTCCTGTTTTGGCATCCTTGTGCCTTTAGGTTATTGTCTTGTAGTAGTCATTCGACACACCCATCACACATTTCCCACGCCCACTGGGGCAAGGGAAACACTGTCAATTTTTTTTCGGCAGTCACGTCTTTGGGATCATTCCAGTCGACGATGATCAATACGCCGCGCTGCAAGCTGAGCTGCAGCTTGAGCGCACTGCACTACAAGCTGCCCTCACCGCACAGCGCACTGCCGAAGACAGACTTCGCACTGAGCAGCAGACAAGGACACCTTTGCAGACCACATTGCAGACCTTGTCATCAACCGCCTCCGGCCCACATTGCACGGCACCCCTTCTGCGACCACTGCCGCTGGCATCGCTGCTGCATTCTCCACCTCACCCGCTTCCGCATACACAGCCATTGGCTCCTCATCTTATGACCCACTTACAGTCACAGCCGCCGCAGGCGTAGCTGCCGCAAAAGCATTTGTACCTTCAGTGCATCGGAAGCAAGACTTTGACTCTACTCCACCTCATTTCACTTCCAACCTCACCTTCCATTCTTGGGAGGTCCGCTTCAGTGCCTGGGCCCAGGGGGAACAACTGTGGGAGTACTGTCATGAACCCAACGCATCTGTTGGCCTCCCATTTGTGCCCGTTGCTGCTGAGTCCGCTCGCGCTGTTCGTGCACTCCTCAGGGCCGGTCCCGATGACCTCACAGATGAGATAGGATCCTATAACGCCGATACTACACGTCGCACGCCTGCTGACCCTGTCGGCGCTTATGCATTAATCAAGCCCTGCACGGCAGTGACTGGGCATGCAGCCCAGAGTGTTCTCAGTGTCCAGTTCAGCACGCTCTCCATGCGTGCTGATGAGACAGTTGTCGCCTATTGGGCCCGCAGCCTGCGCTTGCTGTGCAATCTTGGCAAAGCGGCCCATGGACAACTCCCTACCTTTCTCTCCATTGTCAATGGCCTCATCCCAGAACTCAGCGACATCTTCAGGGAGATCAAGGTCACTGAACTCGAACGCTTGGCGGCCATCCTCCTTCCTACAGATGCAACCCCTGGCATCGGTGCCTTGTGGGGATTCACCTCCCATCGTCTGACTTACTGGTGGAGCTCCCTGCCGAACAAGCGCATCAATCACGCCGCCGTTGCAACAGCCACTACCGCATTCCCGTCCTCATCATCCTCATCTGCCTCCACATCATCCTCCACCACATCCGTCAACTCGACCGCGGCCTCTCTTGCTTCCCAAGGGGGAGGTAAGGATGCCGGTCGTGGCAAGAGCAAAGACCGTTGAGGTGCCTCTGACAGTTTGGGCGAGGGGAAGGTGGTAAAGGTCGTGGCTCTGATACTGCTCCTTTTACATCTTCCTCATCCAACCCGTCATATGCTGGAACTAGAGTGCTACAGGGCACGCCGCTCCCAAGTATCCAGCTCCTCCCGATGATGCCCGACTTGCTTCAGCCATGTGTGCTCACTGGGCACGCTCGTCGGGTTCTGGGAGTGGGTCCTCTCGCTCCTCCACCTCCACTACTCCTTCTGGCCGCATCACTCCTCCTTCGCCACCAGCTGCTACCTACAGCACCACCTTGACTCCACCCCCTCCATGGGGTTGGCCATCTGGGTTTGGGGGCCCTATCTACTTCGGCCCTCCCTCCGGATACTACACGCCCCCTCATTGGGCGTCCTCCACCGCCCCGTCTCAGCGCACCTCCTCTGGTGTCATCATCAGTGGCCCTTCTGACGATGAGCGCCAGTTGGACTCGGCCCTCTCCCATGCCGTCCATCATTGACACCTCGGTGATCAGGGAGGTGAGAGTGTGCGTTTGGGTACGGGGACACTTGCATGTGCTGTCGATGAGTCGCTCCGTGGTTCTTCGTCCGGTCATGTTCAGGGATGTTCCCCCGCTGATGTTCCGTGGATTGAGCAGTGGCAGTCATACAGATTACCTCGTTGCCTCGCAGCCTGTGGTCAGCGTCTCCCTCCTCACTCTGCCATTACCGTTGTTAGCCGTGACCCTGCTTCTGTCTGCGTGTCTAGCGGCTTCTGGATTCTTGATTCAGGAGCCACTCACCACATGACGTCCTGTCGGTCCTCGTTCGTCTCTTTGGGTCCGGTTGGATCTATGTGTTTTGTCCGTACTGGCTCTGGTCAGCCCTTGCCTGTCCAGGGTGTTGGAGTTGTACGTTTTTTTGGTCCTGGGGGAGAGGTCTTCCTGTCAGATGTCTTGTATGTTCCCGCTCTTGAGCTCAGTCTACTCTTTGTTATGACTCTTGACGATCAGGGCATAGAATTCTCCTCCAGTCGTGGCATTGCTTCTGTGCTGCATCGCACCACTGGCCGTGTCCTGCTACGTGGTCATCGTTGTGACTGCTTGTTCCGCGTACCCTCCTTTGCACCTCATCCCGCCACTGCCGCACTTGTTCATGTCGCGCGCTCTCTCTCTCCTACACATACATAGCTGGTTCATCGCCGCCTCTACCACATTCACACCGCTGCTATTGACAGTTTGCTGAGGGACAAACCCGCTCATGGCCTTGACGCCGACACGTTTCCTATCCCTTGTTCCACCGACTGTCTTGACTGTGCTCAGGGCAAAATGCATTTGTCCCCGTTCTCCACTTCAGAGTCCTGCACGTCTCATCCCCTCGATCGTCTGCATGCCGACGTCATGGGCCCCCTTGCCCATGATGCTCTCGGACCGTCCCACTGGTCTTGATGCACTTGGTCTGTCCGTGGGCTTCATGCACCCCAACTCAGCAGTCGGCTATGCTCTTGTAGCCCATGAGTTCCACAGTGCTCTTGATTCGTCCGTCACCGGCTATGTTGCCACATGTTTTGCGGCCTCAGGCCTTCCTACTCTCCCTCCCGAGCCCGCTACTGTCCAATAGGCTCGCGAAGTAGCTGATGCTGACCTCTGGGAGAAGGCCATGCAGGAGGAACTGATGGCCCTCCGAGAACACGGTGTCTTTGAGCTCGTGGATCTCCCTGGAGGCCAGAAAGCAGTCTCTGCTCAGTGGGTGCTTCGGCGCAAGCTGAAGCCCAACGGGAGAGTTGACCGGTACAAGGCTCGCCTCACAACGAAGGGTTTCTCCCAGATTCCAGGGATTGACTTTGATGAAACCTTCATACCGGTCGGGAGGTACACCACTGCCCGGGCGCTGCTGAGTCTTGTTGCCCAGCACGAATGGGAACTGGAGCAGATGGACGTCAACAACGCCTTCCTGCATGGGAAGCCTGATGAGGAGATCTACATGGTCCAGCCACCGGGGTTCACCGATGGTACAAGCAAGGTCTGGCGTCTGCGAAAGGCCCTTTATGGGCTCAAGCAGACGCCACGTTGCTCGAACATGATCTCCTCCACTCTTGAGCGGGGAGGCCACTGTCATAGCACGGTTGATCCGGCGTTCTTTTTGAGCGCTCCCTCAGAGCCATTTGTGGCCATTCTGGTACGTCGATGACCTGCTCATTGCCTCCCCCAGTCCAGCAGCTGTCCAGTCGGTGAAGAACCTACTGTAGTCCACATACAAGATGAAAGACCTAGGTCCTGCACTGGTGTTCCTTGGGATGGAGGTCGAGTGTGACCGCCACTGTCGCACCCTACATGTGCACCAGGCTGTATACATACGTACACTGGGGGGGCGCTTTGCCCCCTTACTCGTTGATGTCCCCACCGCGTCCACACCGATGACTCCAGCAGGGCAGCGACTGCTGAAGTCACTCGACTCAGCACAGCTGGGGGAGATTGCCGATGTCATCGACTACCTCAGTGTGGTTGGCTCCCTCATGTATCTTGCCACCACCACTCGGGCGGACGTTGCATTCTCGGTCAATTTCCTTGCCCAGTTCTCCCAGCAACCTCGTCAGAAACACCTCGAGGCAACACTGCGTGTTGTCCGCTACGCACTGTCCACAGCACGCGTTGGACTGTGTTACCGTGCACAGCCCTCTGTGGTTGTCGACGGATACACCGATAGTGACTGGGCGCATGACACAGATGCTCGTAGTCCCACCGGTTACATCTTTCTTGTCGATGGGACTGCTGTCTCTTGGAAGGGTGGAAAACAGGGCTGCGTTGCTTGGAGCTCCAGTGAGTCAGGGTATGTGGCACTTGGCGCAGGTACGTGTGAGAGTGTGTGGTTGTCTCGCCTACTACAACATTTGCGTGTTCCTATTCGCTGCATCACTCTGCGTTGTGACAACCAAAGTGCAAATCAATCGCCGCGCACGATGGCATGCATCATTCTCGCACAAAAGACATCAACATTAAGCATCACTTTGTACGTGAGCGCATCACTAGCGGGGAAGTTCAGGTTGTCTGGGTCGATACTCGTCAGCAACGAGCGGACTTTCTCACCAAAGCTCTGAGCAGTGTCGTGTTCAAGGCTGTTGTGCATGCTGTTGGCCTGCTGCGCTCTCGTGATGCCCCTTGTTGATCTGTGCACTTCGTCGTCTTGTGATGTACCATTTTTCCTATATGTGTGTGCGATGTTCGTCTGTGGGTCATGGGGGAGTGTTGGTTATAATTGTGACGACACATGCAAGTGACCTCTTGACTCTACACACGCACACACATATCATCACTGCAGGTGACTGATTGGGACTAAAAGCTCTCTAGTGTAAAACTGTGGCGCAACATGGAGCACACAGTTGTGGCAACACCATCAAGTCCTCAAGTGATGGCAACAGCACCAAGACCAATCTGATGGAGAGCCAAATTGTAGTGATGTTGCACGTTGTTACATTCTAGAATGGGGCACACCCTTATTGGAATGCATGTACCACGTACATTCGTGGTGTGTGTGATTTCTCACACCTTCGCATGTTTTCAGCCTAGTGAGCCGGGTTGTTGATCCCTCCGGACCACACGTCCAGTTCGTGCCGGCGTGTGAGAAAACGCCTGGAGCACTCGCGCTCCAGGGTCAGGTTCGATCCCTGGGTGGCGTCCGGGCCCCACGTCGAGAGCCTCACGTGGGTGGCCCGGTCAACCGGTTACCACTTCGCTTGCTTCTTACTCGCTCACTTGTTCGATTGTCTTTAACCTCTCTTGCACTTAGTGAGCTTGCCCCACCCGATCCGTGTCTTCACTCTCATGCCTGCCTACTTGCCTATCCTAGCAACTGCGGCAGCCTACAACCCTAGGGTTGGCTAATTGAGTAGACTGCCCGTAGGTGCCTCTCGAAATTAAGTTTCCATCAGGACTGGCAGGTCTGGCCATTCAGCCCCACTTGACATTTGTAGGCAGCTGGTTGTTAGAGCTGGCAGGCCTTGAGGACTAGCAAGTCCTTATCGTGGGCTTCACTCACATGTTTGATGTGTGTGCTTGTAAATTCATATCTCCCCCACTAATTCTCGCCAATTGCAATCATGGCACTTGTGACCATGTTGCGAAGCAAGAAAACAATTACTCTTCAATGTCCTCAATTCCTGTCATGCTTTAGTTCATGAAATTGGGGTAATTCGTTGTGCCACAGAGGAGATGTGCAACAGACCAACTTCAGTGGAGCGCAGCAGCAAACGTGACACACACCGAGCACATGTGAATAGAACCATGTACGAGTGAGCCAGAAAGCTACAAGCCAACAGAAAGCACACGACGAACTTTTGCTCAATATGTTCAGAGAAAGCTTGTCAAAATGCCAGCACTTACACCAACACGCAAACATGTGTAGAATTCACCTCCAGATTCAGTGCGCACGACAAGAGGTGCTACCAGAAGAGGCCTGCAAGAGGACTCTTTCTTCTTTCTTCTCACATCTGCAGCTGCAGTGAAGCCCTAAGAAGCTGGTAGCCACAGCAAGCGAGTCAACAAAGCGATTGCACTGTGACCCTGTGTAGCAGCATTGCTCCGATGAGGATGAGAGGTGGTCCAGTGAGGACGTGTGAGCTCCAGTGAGGACGAGAATGCACATGTGGAACTCTCGTCCAGTGAGGACGAGAGTGCTCCAATGAGAAGGAGTCTGGTCTGGCAAGGATGGGAGTGCTTCAGTGTGGACTAGTGTGCTCCAGTGAGGCCGCCAGTGCTCAAACTAAATATGAGAGCTCTGGTGAGGACAAGAGTGCACCAGAGAAAATGCATCACAGCAAGGATGCGCCCCAAACCCCGGGGCTTCCTTAGGGCATAACACACACTCACTGGACAGCACCTGCCACTCCCTTGCGACACCAGGCGATGAGAGTGAGGGGAGGAAAGATTGCTGTTGCTGCTGCACCTACTGCTGCCACTGCTGCTGCTGCAATATCTGCTGCACCTGCTGCTGCTGTTGCTGTTGCTATTGCTGCTACTCCTGCTGCTGCTGTTGTTTCTGCTATTGATACTGCTGCTGATGCTGCTCCTCCGGCTGCGGCTGATTATGGTGGTGGTGGTGGTGGTGGTGGTGGCGGTGGTGGTGGTGGTGGTGGTGGTGGTGGTGCTGCTGCTGCTGCTGCTGCTGGTGCTGGTGCTGGTGCTGGTGCTCCTGGTGGTTGGCTGTGCTGCTGCTCCTTCTTCTGCTATTTTTGCAATCTCAGCCACCGCAGACTGCCGCTGCAGCAGGAAGAGGCGACGTATGTACAGGACTGCATTGCTGAAATAGCACACGCAAGCAGAGGGTTGCCGCCGGCACCTCCAATCATGCTGCCAGCAACGCTGCTTCCAGTTGTTGTGTGACAGTGGCTGGCAACACCGTTGTGAGACCCAACTCTTGGCTGCAGGGGGGGTGGGAGGGAAAGGAGTGGGATGAGCTCATGTGTGCTTACATACAGCTCGTATTCGCGAGGCTCGTGTGCTCCTTCCATGCTGCATGCGGCCCATGTGCGCATACGTGTGGCTTGTGTATGCTTTCGTGCGGCTCGTGTGCATGTGCATGTGGCTTGTGCGTGCTTGCATTAGGCATGCAATGCAGCATGTGCAGGATGTCTGCCAGTTGGGTGTCCGAGCGTTGCACTTTGTTGCAGAGCAGGGTTCAGAGGAGCAAGGGAGCAAATTAAGAAATGTGAAGTCCTTTCAACATTGGGCAGCAGGAGGGGGCACACCAAAAAGGAGATGGGGGAGACGGGTCTGTAGGCAGACAGGAGGCGAGGAAATGCGTAGAGGGAGGTTTTAAGACATAAGGTAGACGGGGGGAAGGGGGTGGGGGAAAGGACAAGCGTAATGAGAGGGTACATGGGGAGTTGAGAGAGCAGTGAGAAGACAGGGGCAAAGGGAGGAGGGGGCACGGGGCAGGAGGAGGGGGAGGTGCACGAGGAGGAAGATGAGGAGGAGGAGGAGGAGGAGGAGGAGGAGGAGGAGGAG
>SZWC01000418.1:301003-329706 GCA_023375785.1 Penium margaritaceum
CACACACACACACACACACACACTCACACACCGGCAGCCATGGAACGAGCCAAGGCTTTCAAAGAAGCACCGCAGTCGGTCAGCAGCTGTCTGCTGCACCCACCCCGCCCTCCCCGCACCCATCGCCACCGCTGCTGCCAGCCCCATCCGCTGGGTGCCCGCGCCAAACGCCTCTCCTCCTTCTGCCGCTGCCAACTGCGCTGCAGAGGCCGCGGCAGCAGCAGAATCGCGTCGCCCGTCGCGATTGTCGAAGCCAGAGAGCGATGAAATCGCGTCAGAAAGCGGAAACGCAGTGCGAGCGACCTCGCCAACGGGCGGTTCTGCCGCGTCTGCTGTCAGCGTTTGCGCGGCCGGGGCTGCCGCTGCTGCCGCCGTTGCCGCTTTGGAGGCAGAAGAGTAGCGATCGCCACCGTCCCCTCCGGATCCGCGCTTTAACGGGGCCATCCGACGGCAGCAAGGGACGAGGAACAGGCGTTCAGATGGGACCGAACGGTATGGAACAGAGGGCAACAGGAGGATTCGTTGTAGGACGCAGTCGCAACAAGCTACGCTGCTCCCCCCCCCTCGGCTTTTTTCCGTCTCTTCTCTTTCATGTATGAAGAGCACGGCACGCTTTTCCCCTTTTCGCACGGTCCGCTTCTGCCCACTAGTCCACCGGATTCGCAGAAGCAGCGTGTGTAGTCGGGGCAGCTCTCACAAGGACAGCAGGAACACACATGGCGACGGAAAAAAAAGGTGGGCCGAGCCCACTACAGAATTTGCCGGCTGCTATTCTTAGGGAGCGTTTGGATTCGACCGAGTACGAAGTCGGATCCGACTTCCGAAGTCGGAATCAAGAGCTGCGGTCGAAAGGTACTCGACAGCTTCCGAGGTGGCACTTGACGACTGGTGCAGTCGACGAGCATCTCGCTTGAAGAGACCAATCCTTTGACACTTCAACAGTTTTAGGAGGTCGGCGCTGTTCTCCGACTCTGGAATCGGAATCCGAGTGCCGAAGTCGGATCCGAGATCCACGCTGCCGAATCCAAACGAAACCTTCTTTACCTGAAAGCTCGCTTCGGATCTGTCAGTCAGAGCCGAAGCGCTTGGCTCCAACAGAGCAAGCCGAGCATCCTTGCCAGTACCTGACCTGAACCACGCATCCAGGTTCCCATTTCAAGCAAAGCATCTTTTGTGACAGTACTGACTACACCGAACAGGATGCCAATTTGATTTCCTTCGGTTACACTGGTCCCTGGAATCCATGCATAAAAACGGACTAATTCCCTCATACCCACCTTTTCACTGTCTTAATTCTCGAATGCCCATTTTGTGCAAAAGATGAATACAATACCCAGTCTTTTAACTGGTGACCGCATTGTCCACAAAGTGCGAATAACAACTAACCGTGAACGCGGTACCCACTCGTGAGGAAATATGACTACAATACCGGTATTCTGTGCATGATTCTGACATGTGTGGACATTGTGGTCATAATATTTCCGATTTCTACGTATTCGTTATACTTTTCGTTCTAGTGCGAATTGCGTGTATGCGTGAGGCGACTGACACCTTACAATTCATATGTTTACGAGCGTCTGTCAGTGTAATCGAAGTGAAGGGTCCTGTGTCGTCAGAATATGCTGCAATCGTGTTGCCAAATGCGCCTGCGAAATGTGGGGGGTATTTTTTTGGCTCGGAGATGTCATCATCTTTATAAAAGTAGTATTCGATGTTGTCATCGCTTCCTATCGTACACCGAACGCTGTTACACGTAAGTGAAGTACCGTCTTCTGAATTGGAAAGAGGCCCTCACTCTTAACGATGACAACGATAACTTTAGGTACATTTGTGACACGTCGGCAGATATTGGCAGACGACTGGCACATCCGGGGTTCCGGGCCCATGCATCCGATAAGGACGCTGCAGAATGCCAGTTGGAAGCCACGTCGGCGCACAGTGGGTGTGTGATGCGACAGCCTGCGAACCGGCCGCACTTTTCATGCTCCTGACAAGGGTGACCGTTACGTGCACCATGGGACATGATGTCCACAGCTTCATCATGTTTCATGTCATCATCTACGTACATTTTCCCCACTGTCCGTTCGCGCCACTTTTGCTCGCCATGGGGAACATGCCGTTCCCCGTTGGAGCCCTGTTCTTCCGAGGCGAACCCGCTCCCCATGGTTGTCGTGCTGGCTCTAAGCTCTGGTAAGTGGGTATGCTAGGTACGAAAATGACCGTTAGGTGGGTACAATGTATATTAGCGTGCATGCGTCTGCATGCCATACCCACTTTGGGTCTTATGGATCCACCGCTTTTCAAGTTTTACATTCCTCCGAAACCCCCCGTCGGCAGCTCCGACGAGGAGGAACCTCGTGAGTCTCAAGGCTACACTGCCGGTTTTGTCTTTGACGACTTTGAGGAGGCGTGCTGGGTGGAGCACGTCCAGGCCGAAGAACGCTTAACTCCACGCTCCCCAGAGCGTGGAGACCACTCTGTCATGAGGTTGAACGGAAGCTCCCGCGTCAGGCCGTTTCGTCCTCCGGCCGCGGGTGGGTTAACTCGCACAAGTCGCCATGGCGTCACACTTGACTGGGATGGCTTTGCTTCTGCGACCAAGTATGGTCCACCTGTCTGTCCTTGTGCCGTCCTCGACACATCCCCGTACTAGTACGATCATTTAACATGCTGACCCCGGCTTATGCTTGCAGGATCGTCGAATGACGAGCACACCCCCCCCCCCTCGACGGACACCGCTGTCTCTGCTGCCCAGAATAAGGGCACCAAGCCCAGGAAGCGTGCTCGACCGGAGTCTCCAGTTAATTTTCCGGGAGGCGCTGCTTTCCGGAACATGGACGCCTGCCGCGAGGCGGTCCATGACTACGCCGTCGCCGCACACATGGGGGTGAAGTTCGTGCGGAGTGAGCCGTTGCGGCTTGAAGCTCGTTGTGCAGAGTGGAGGCAGTCGGGATGCGCGTGGCAGCTGAAGGCGCGGTGGCAGCGGAAAACGAACAATGTGAAGGTCATTTTCTTTAAAGAGGGCCACAAGTGCAGCCGCACGGGCACAAAGGGGGACCCCTCATGCAAAGCCGCGTGGGTGTTGCGCCACATCGAGAGCACTATCAGCAAGGAGCCATGCACCACCTCCAAGGCCCTCTGGCAGATCGTGGAAGCGCGCACTGGCGAGAGGTCGGCCTACCACGCCATTCACCGCGCGAAAAAGAAGGCCCTGACGAATCTCATGGGCGAGAAAAGCAAGTCTTGGGGTCTGTTCCCTGCATACGTTGCCGCAGTAAGTATCCTGATGTCCTTATTCGCTTGCTGTATGCCATTCACGGTGCTTTTTGTATATGTGCCAACTCTAGACGTGTTTGGCTCTGTTTTCGTGATTCATGCATGCAGTTGAAGAGTGTTGACCCATCCACCGTCGCTGTCGCGGAGCAAGACCAGCACCATCTCTTCCGACGGGCCTTTGTGGCACCCGGTGCTTGCAGAAACGGATGGTCGCATGTGCGGCGGTTGCTGATAATGGACGGCACATTTTTAAAAAACGGCTTCAAGCAAGTGATGTTGCTGGCACATTACTAGGACGCCAGCAACCATGCTGTGCCGATGGCGTGGGCCATATGCCCTTAGGAAGACAAGGATAACTGGGACTGGTTCTGTCAGCGGCTGGCAGAGGCGTATCCGACGGCACGGCACAACGGGACCGTAGTCATCAGCGACAGAGACGCCGGACTCATCGCCGCCGTGAAGCGCCAACTACCAGGAGCTGTCCACACATACTACGGGCAACACCTGCGAGAGAACGTGAAGTCTGAGGCGGGCTTAGCAGCAGCCGACATCATGTGGCGAATGGCTTCTGCTTTCACACAGAACGAGTTCGACCGCACGCGGGACGAGCTCGGTCGGACGTCCGACAAGGCGTACACATACTTGTTCGGTGGAGATGGCGACCCAGGGCTGCCATTGGAGCAGTGGACGCGCCTGAAGTGCCCTGTGCCTCGTGGTGGGCACATGACGTCGAACGCGATGGAGTCTCTGAACTCCCGCCTGATGAACATACGACACCTGTACCCATTCCACTGCTTTGCACAAATCTACCCTTTTGTGCAGAGACTGTTCATGGAGCGCCGCCGTGCATCCCACAACTGTGAGAGCCGGTACGCGCCCGTCGTGGATGCCAAGCTGCAGCACTACACGGAACACGCCAAGGAGTACCGTGGCATGCGCCGTGGCGGGCTCATGGGCACCGTCACCGGCCCCAGGAGCCTGGCGGGCCGTGAAGTGGATGTGAGCGCGAAGTCCTGCTCATGCGGGGAGTGGAGGGAGTTTGGGTACCCCTGGCAGCACGCCGTAGCGTTGATGCTGGATGAAGGCGTGAACCCGGGCCTGTACACCAACATGCATCTGTCCCAAATGGCCTGGCGACGTACATACCGGACTCCCATGCCGGGGGTCAACCTGTGCGAACTACAGTACGCCATGCGCGGGTGGGGGCAGCCGGGTGCAAAGCGCTCCCGTGGCCGTCCACGCTCTAAGCGCTTGGACAGGGCGACACGTCGCAAGCGCGACCGTATCTGCACCAGATGCGGGATGAAGGGACACCCGCCACGGAAGTGCATCAACCCACCGGCACAATCTCCTGCAGATGTGGCTGCCGCACGCGCGAGAGAGCTGGCAACCAACAACGTGGACACAGAGAATACTGAAGTGGAGCTTGTCGCCAGTAGCGTGGCACCGGCAGCACAAGGTCATACTGTGGGCGCGGGCCGTGGAGCTGAAGGCGTTGAGGGCGGCAGTGGAGCTGAAGGACTTTAGGGCGACAGTGGTGGAAGTGCAGTTGGGGCGGGGCAGGCTGGGGACGCTCCTGGTGCTCCCTGTACAGGCAGTGAAGGGCAAGGTGTGGAGGGTGGTACAGCCGGTGGAACAGAGGTGGTACGTGGAGTTGCTGGCGGTGGGAATGGGGGTGATGGTGGTGCAGCTGGCGTGTTGACAGTAGTGCTGGCTGTTGGCAATGGAGCTGCAAGACGTCGTGCTTCACGCCGTGCAGGAAGTGCCAGGGAAGCATTCAGCAGGTCCGCGGGAGGACCGCACAACGGAGACAATGGTGCTGCTGTTGGTGCAGGGGGGGGGGGCATTGGGTGCAGACATAGCTGAAGGCAATGCCACAGGGTGGGGGGAAGCAGATGGTGCAGAGGGAATGTTCATCATGACATCACAGGTGGACAATCCTGATGATGCAGATGACTCCAGTGAGTCAACCTGGTGTGAAAGCTCTGAGTCAGGTGACTGCACTGACACGGACTTAGAAGAAGAAGAGTCCCTGATCTTGGGTAGTGGGGACGAGGATGAGTGGGAGTCTTCCTCCGGCATGTCTGAGGACGATGCACATCCCAAGCGGCGTTGCCGTGCGTAATGGTCCTCCGCTAAATTGCCATGGTAAGTCATAAGCAGAGTTTTTTGTGTAGGCATGTTTTCATCATTTCATTCTGCTTGTACAACATTTCTAACCTATGGGTTTCTTTGCTATTGCAGGTTCTACCAGTGGCCTACATCCGTGGGTCCGTGACGAGCACACGGAAACGGAAGATGATCTGGAGGAGACGTGCAAAGCCCCGAGAAGAGCGACAAGCAGTTGGCGACAATGCATTCGTGGAGACAGGACTGCTACTTAGTAGACTTAGCTTGCATGATGGTGATGAGACAGGGGCCAGATTGCAAGAGGCCAATCCCTGTAGTGGGCAGTGTGCATCACCCATTGGGGATGAATACTTCGATGCTGTGTGTGAGTTCTCGGGGGACACAGAGTGTGTGGCATGCGAAGTCATTTCGTATGTGCGTAGTCTCCCTGTGTACGTGCAGGTCTGGATTAGCCATGGCTATTTGACCCCGCTGTTCTTTTGAGTGAAAAATTTGACACCAATGAATTGCTTGCCCTTAGGTATTGCATTCATGTGTTAATTTGAACTGTGATCATTGCTGTATTAATTCACATAGGCAAACCTTAGTCATTGACTAAGGTGTAAGCAATGAATTAGTGCACTCATATAACAAGGATGCCTTGTTAGTCTGTGTTTGGAAGTGGTCTATTTTCACCATGTGTAGTCATTCGCAAAGGAACGTGTTAGGAACCATTATTTTATCCTGTGCATTAATGTGCGAAATTAACAGGTAACATTGGTTTCTTGCAATGTGTCTGGAACAAGAGTACTTTGATGTGGAAACAATACTGGACTCATATTTACAGAGGTCAACATAGAGTGCAAGTACATGACATTGGGTATGCTTGTAGGAATGAAGAAGAAAATGTTCAAATTACCCACTGTCACATTTGGTGTACATCTGTAGCCAAGTACTGCTATCAATATACAAGCAGACATTCATCACATCATATCACAAGGCTTAACAATCAACACATTCTGTACATGGTACGCGGAGAAGACAACACTGGGTATGGTGATGAAAAAAATTTGAAAACTAGTCCAAAGCATCCACCGACACTATGAAGTCCAAGGCATCCACTGCCCTGGGGTGTTTGGTAGACGAGGAGTTGGCATGCGAACACCCAGTATCCAGCACATGGTCTCTGGTTCGCATGGGTCGTTCACCCAGCTCGATTTCACCTCCGTTGCAACAAGCGTGTCCCAGCGAGCCTTGATCGTAGCCCATGCCTCCTCCACTTGCTGAGACGTCCGATGTGGCATGCTAGGTGTGGTAGGTTCGTCATGTGTATAGGTCGGTCGAACCATGTCTACTACGGTAACCACAGTGGTTGGAGATGGCTAATGACAAATGTCAGCTCCGTATTTGTACGAGGTCTACGAGCGGTTGCATCCGCACGGAAAGTTAGGATCGGATGAGATCCATGGCTCCCATATGTCAGGGCAGTTCGATGGTCTCAAACTGGGCATTGGCCAGTCAAGGGTCTGTGCCATGGCTTCAGGTGTCGGGGGCCATGTAGCCTTTGGCGGATGGCGGCCACGTACGAACGTTGTACATGCCTCTTTGCGGTCCCATGTTTCCTTCATTGCGACCCATGCTCGGTGTGCAACAAAGGGATCAACATAATATCCAGTACTCCATCCTCGACCTTCTCTGTAGTTCATGCGCCCCTCGGATGACATGCCGTCGGAGCCAAGATTGGTTTGTCGATCCAATGGAAGAGGCGTCGTTAAGTGAAGAAGATCGCATTATGCGCAGTTCGATGTTATGTACTTTTCAGTACGTCGAAGAACCTTGCGAACTGGTACATTGTACCGGTTCGTCAGGTGAATCCTTCGCAGCCATAATTGTTCGTTACCGTGTGCACCGCACATAAGTGACGGATGCAAAGATACTGTTTTGGCGGAATGATTGGCCCATAACCCGTGATTCACGGCTTCATACGGCAGCGCATCGATGGCGTCCGTTCGTCGCGTCAGCAGTTGCTTGGTCGCAACTGTAGGTACGCTGGAATACGTCGTCGAGGCGTATGAGTGGTCCTCCGGTACACGCTGGAGGCCTGACACGGTGGCATGCCACGTAACCGTTGGGGACGCATACCATTCCACGATGCAGATAATTCTCCCACAAGGGACCCGTTCTGATGTTTTCGCGCTCGGCGGCCCTGCCGCCTGTATCACACAAAAGTGGGTATCGGAGTCAGCCCTGAAATAGTGGGTAATTTGCGCAACCTTTTTTAAATTTGGAGATTGTGGTCACCGATTAAAATGTGTGGGGAGAACGGAAGGGACCTGCCAAAAAGTGGGGATAGTAGGCATGTTCTCCCACGACTGGACACTACATAAATGAAGTTGTCAACCGTGGGGAACATGTGCATAACTTTTCCAAATGGTGGGTAAAAAGGAATCGGCCCCTGCATAAAAATGTCTTGAAATAAACTTCTAGCTCAATTTCAGGATATAAACGTCATTTTTTCGGGGGCATTTTGGCCAACTGCCTGGACTTTTCGAAACATTTTGACATGTTCGACCACTTTATGCAATTTTTAATACTGTTTGTTCGAAATCTCAACGATGATATGCTATCATAAAAAACGCCTAGAAATTCTCGAGTCCCCTTGATTTATTGACAGGTTTTCTTAAAGCAACCTCTAAAGACGCCAAATTACAAGCATAGCTCAAATCAAGTGCCTTTACCCCTAGAAAATCACATTATTGTTTCCGCTATAATGTGTATGCACTCTTCAGCTTCGACACTTTTCATTGGACTTCACTTACTACAAATTACAAACTACCCATGTCCAAACCGAGATTACGATTCTGGTGTGGGAACTACGGTTCTTCCTGGAAGTACGTTTATGGACCTGGTTCCTTTGAAACATGAGTGTTGAATCAAGAAAAATAATTACGAGGTTGTACAGGTCTCACCGATGAACCACATGTGCGACCAGGTCTGTTGGTGTTCCGGGCTATTGGCTGGCCTGACAAGTCATGGCCATGCAAAGCCAAGGTCTTCTCATGTGACATGTATGGATGCAATGCCAGCGGCTGCACCCCCCTTCCCCCTCTTCCTCTATAATTTCCTACATTAAGGTGAACCATGATGTAAGGAATAGCTGGGTTTGTGCATCTAAATTGTTGCATGTTAGTTCAAAGGCATGGATAGCTTGGTATGTACATTTGAGCAGTAGTGCCATAAAATTGGCATTGTAATGACAGATTGGTAGGTCCAACGCTTGCACCTCATGGTTCCCCTTGAGCCTAGGCTACAACCAAGGACAACCTCTCAGGAGATTCCACATTATTTCATCTTTCACAGGAGGTGAACAAGACTCTTATTTTACTTTATTACATTCAAGGCCCGGCATCCCTCCTGTTTCCCCTTCCACCTCGGGTCTCAGAATTGTGATCCTTTGACAATTCTTTATTTATGAAACCTGAAATGTGATTCTGGTTCTACAATAATAACCGTGCTTCTGGAATTCTGATCTCTATAAGTTTGGTGCACCATTAACACGCAGTACAATATTTAGTGCCTGTGTTGGAAGTCAAGCTTGGCAGAGTACAAAGAGTGTTTTTAATAGTCTTGCGAGAGGCCAGGACATATCTCGTGATATTGTTGAAAACAATAGTAATACGCCCAAAAGGGGAGAAGTTGCAGATTACATACAAAGAGTTAGGAAAATACAACGACGCTCCTACTCAGTCAGAAAAATATACGCCAACTTATCAGCCATCTGAATGGCTCACAATGCTAGGGGTCATTGAAATCTTGAGGTTTGACAAGGGATATGAAAAAGACCAGCTTGCGATACTGCTACAAGTGCAACCAAAGGGTTGCAAAAGTATAGAAAACAGTTCTTTCTCTATTGGATAGAGGAGCTTATCATAGTTTGGTAATCAACAATATTGTTCAGAGCCTGGATATGCAGACTGAACCAGGGATATTTGGAGGAGAAGTTGTGGACAAAAGACTAGTGATCGATTGGCTCTGCAAACCAATCGGACATAAAATACGAGAAGAGCAGGATGTCACAGTTTGGAGAAATTTTCCAATGAGTGACCACAAATCACTCTCAGACAAGATTACTTGCATTGACACAATGTGCACGTGGACTGGAATAGCTGCATAATCTACGGCATCATTCATGGGAAAAAGTGACATCTTCCTCTCATCGAGCAACCCATGATGCAGCACCAATTTTGTGAAGTAGCACAGATTGAAGTACCAAAGGAATTTGCAGCAGCCGCAACCCGACATACGACACCAATGTTGTACACGGCTAAGTGATACCTGAAACATGGAGGTAAAGTGTGGCTAGTCCATATGGAGCTAGGAAAGTGCAGTAAGAGAGCTGCATCAACAGCTTCATTAGCCTCAACATCTGAGAAATTTACTGTTGTTACGAAGGACTTTGTACCATTGTTGATGAGCTTAAAGGATTTTCCCGAAAAGCTATCTTGAGAATGACCTCATCAACGCTGTTTTGATCATCAGATACATCTGATGCCCGGCAGCAGAATGAAATTCAAGAGAACCTCTAGGATGAGGGACATGAGCTGATCGAGCTGAAAATAATCTAGGCGAGACATTCAATAAGGGATTTATGAGGTCATCCACATCACCATAAGCAGCTCCGGTACTTTTTGTGAAGAAGAAGACAAAAAAAAACGAATGTGAATGGACTACGTGGCGTTGAATGACATTTTCATCAACAACCGCTACCCTCTTCCGTGAGCGGACAATCTTTTCAAACAGCTCCAAGGAGCAAGACTTTTGTAGGTCATTATTTTATTAAAAAATGACCTGCAAAATGGCTATCACTGGACCAGTGTATATAATAAGGAAATCAAGTATACAGTGCTTCTATCCAATGTTCCTTGTACAACTACCGAGTGGAGTTAGAGAAATAGAAAAAAAAGAGCGTACGTTCTGACCTTGTCGTAATATTTACAAATGGCAGATCCAATGGAGGACTATGTCATGGCCACCGCCACGTCTGATAGTGCAATTGCAAACGTTCTCCTTGAAGACGACGGTGGAGAACAACCGATCACGTATACGTCAAAGAAGCTACAAAGAATGGAGATGAAATATGTGGTGTATGAAAAGGAAAACTTACCAATTGTGCACTCATTCATGATGTGGCAGTGCTATCTAGGATGTTGACAATGTGTTGCACATACCGATCACCACGTACTCAAATATCTCAAGGCTCATTAAAAAATGGGTCGGTGACAAAATTCAATGGAGGGAGTTCCTTGAGTCTAACTTTGACTATGACATAGAAAACTGACATGGCAATCCAGCGGATGCTCTATGTTGGTGACCAGATCCAACAGTGGGGATTGTGATGTGACGCGTCAAACAAGACCCGCACCTCAATATCAGTTTACAAAGGATTGTGAGGAGTTCCACAGATACAATATGACCAAGATATGGTTGAAGAACCATAAAGAAGATGAGGATTCATGCCATTGTACCACCAAGTGATGAGCTACGTCACATGTTATTGGAGGAGTGCGATGACACCAGTCCAGGTGGTCACTTCAGCCAGGATAGGAACATCCAAGGAAATCATGATGCACTACTGGTGGGAGAAGATGGAAAACAAAATCACAAGCTAATGCAAGACCCATGAGGTGTGCTAATGCCATAAGTTGAGAATAACAAAATCTCCAGGTTTGCTTCAACTATTAACATTACCCAAAGAACCATGGTCAAATATCTTTGTGGACTTTGCGGCTGGTTTTTTTCCTTATGGCAAGGTTTTGATGCAATAGTTGTGGTGGTTGTCCGGTTCTCAAAGATGTCACACTTCATTCAGATTAAAATCACCAAAACTGTTGAGGGAACAACGTGGTTATTCCTCATCAACATCGTCCGGCTACAAGACATTTCCTTCTCCTTCACCAGCGACCAAAATGGGAGGTTCACCAGCACCTTCTTGATGGCTTTCTACAGCAGTCAGATACAGCTAACAAGGCCTGGGAAACTTTCTCCGAGTTTATTGGGACCATTCTTGCATGAAATAATTAACGTTTGAGGAAGTTACAGTCAAGTTTCCTGGAGCAATGGATTTTCTCGAGTGTCTTACTGAGCAAGTGAGGCTTGCTGGCACAGGAAACCCCAGCAAGGAAAAAATTCCCTCGTAACTCACAAAGTTGCGGGCTAGAATTTGCCCTTCCTCACTATCAAAGCAGGAGTCATTTCATGAGTTGATCTAAGAATACTCTAGGTTCCTAGAAGTTTACACAGTTCTGATAAAAGTGTAATGATAAAGAAAAACATAGGTCTTAGAATGAAATTAGCTGGACATGGCTCTAGAGATGAAGAAGCTGGGGCCATGCTGCCAGAGGGAGGCAGGCGCACGAGAGATGCCGGCTTGGTATGGATGCTGAGCATTAGCTGCCGCCGCTTTCTGGATCATCAGACCCTGCACATTGAGGTCCACACCGGAGGGAAAGTATATATAAAAGGTTGATGAACACGTCCCCTTGGACATGAGTGTGGCGGGGATGTAGCCAAGATACTCCAGTTGGAGTTGTAGTGCAGAAGAGCGAGGTGTTTTGGTGAGAAAGCCAGCCAGCTGAGCATCTCCACTAATTGGATAATCTTGCATGACACCTGCTTTTACTTCTTCATGCACAACATGATCTTCTACACTGATTATTTTTGCGAGGGTACATCACACCATCATTATCAGAAATGTGACGCACGACGCAGATGTCGCTGTGTAGTGCCACGGAAAGTGGATGCAGACCCAGTTCTTCAAGAAGCCGTGCCAGCCATATGAATTCACAAGCAGCTTCAGTCACACTGCAAGAAACACATAACTTCTTGGCACTTCTCCATGAAACTGTTGTATCCCAGACACAAAATACATAGCCATCTTGACTGTATGTACCATGATCACGTGCATAGTCACTGTCACAGTACCCATCCAACCAAAGGCTCACAGAGGGTGCAAAGACCAATCCAATCTCAGCAGTCTCCATTACATAGTGAAGCAGCTTCAACAGTGCTTTGAATTGTGTGCTCTGTGGCTGTTGACGGAACTGCACCAGCACATTGACTGCACAGGAGATGTTGAGGCATGTTGTGTCGAAGCGAGATATGAAAGACTGTTAGGCATTTGCTTGTCCAGTGTGGAATCATAGTCTGGTGTGTTAAAGAAGGTTTTTTCATCCAATACGTGTGCGCACACGCCAGGGATCATTGGTGAATTCTGTCGTGGGAGATGTTGTACCAGGTGCTGAAAGCGACTTGTGAGATGTGCAATGAACCGTCCCTGGTGCAGACAGAAGGTGCATGAAATCTTGTCTTTGGTAATGGTCATACCTAGGAAATTTCTTGCATCTCCTAGGTCATTCATGCTGTATTGCGAGGTGGGACGAAGCTTTTTATGTGAAATCAGAGAGAGGGTGGTTGAAAGGATGAGCAAATCATCTACATAAATCAGGAAGGTAACTAGAAGACCGTGGTCCCAGTGGAGAAAAAACTAGGGATCACTTAGACTCTGGATAAACCCTCCCGAAACGAGCGTACGTAGAATCTCTTTTATTCCAGCATCGTGGTGATTAATTAAGCCCATACAGGGCTTTAAGGAGCAGCCACACTTGATCGGTACCATCCTAAAATCCTTCTGGTTGTTTGACATGCAGTTCTTTTTCTAGTGGACCATTTATGAAGGCGGTCTTAATATCCATTTAATGTATTTCCCAGTCTTTGTGTGCCACAACGGCCAACAGTGCTCGGCTGGTTCCGTACTCCCCGGCTGGGGCATAGATATCTGTGAAGTATTGTCCCTGTACTTAGTGGAAGCCCTTGGCCACCAACCTAGCTTTGTATTTCTCAATCAAACCTGCCAGGTGAGCTTGCACACCCACTTGAAATCAATTGATTTACACCCAGGTGGCAGGGGAAAAAGTTCTAACACACCATGCTCCATGAGTGCATTCAACTCAGCAAAACCTACTGAAATAATCTTTTAGTGTCAATACATACTGAGACCCATACTGGACAGAGGGCACAGGCATGGATCCGGTCAGATCTGCATGAACAAGTTCCAGGGATGCCTTGCATACCTTGTCTAAGTTGGAAAAATTCTGCCTGTGAGCCTTACCCTCGTGAAACTCCAGAAACACATCTGACTTGAGACTGTATGGACAGTCCGTCTGGCATAGACCATGTGCAGGATTGTGTTTGATAATTTCAGTGATGAATTCTGTGTTGATGTACGCCAATCGGTGGTGCAACAACAAAGTGTTTTTTGCATCAGATTTGTTATGACATATTTCTGCGGTTAATGTGAGGATTTTTGTGTCAGTGGAAAAAGAGTTGAGGCAATAAATAATGTCACCATGTTAAGGGCTGTCAGCCAACAGTGCACCAGCAGCATCAAATAGCATGCAACGTCGCTTTTGTGCGGGTGTGGACATGTTGGCCTGGCGATCAAGCTGACCCCTTGAGAGCAATTTCACTTTCAACTTGGGTACGTACAGAACACCAGTCAAAGACAACACCCCACCGAGTGCTTGCAAGGCCACTGTACCCATAGCATCCACTGCTAGCACCTCTCCAGACCTGGTTTTCACAACCCCTTCATCATGTGCGGCAAAAGTTGTCGTAAAAACTGGTGATGTGGAGACATGTGAAGCTTTGCCGTAGTTCAAACCATCCATTCATGCACGGGAAGTGTGTGCAATGTGGTGACATAAGTATGCGTTAGTCGCTGACCTGACGACCACGGCATAGCCATTGATTCTGGGGACTGCAGCTCCAATGGTGCCGACCAGCCACCAGCTGGTGGAGCGGCTACAGGCTGCTGAAACTCATCCATCTTTCAGTAGATGTGTTGTGCCCACGCCCATGCAGGAAAAGGAAGGATCGAGCTTGTTGGCACATAGAAGGGACCCTGGTACATGGGATTTGGGCCCTGATATAGTGGTGGGTCAATCGACAGCTGCAGTAGTGCTGGTCCATAGGACACTCCGCCAAAGGGTGTAGGAGCTCGGGGCCACGTGGCGGTCAGGGCAGCCCACGCCGAGGGCTGAAGGTGATGCCGAGGCTGTGGGTGAGTCATCGGAGTAAGGAATCGCTACTGCTAGTGCTATTACTGGGGTGATTCATGATGCGTTGAAGTTCAGGACATGCAAGCCAGAAGTCGCCGACCTGGCCTAAGTAGTTATAGGTGCACCTTCCTACACCCTTGCCATGGCCATGTCCTCCGCCTGACTGAGCGCCTCTTACTCCACTGCCCTAGCCTCATCCGCCTCTACCTCCTCCCCCTCTGTCTCTTGCCTGACCAACTCCAAAGGAAGGATCTGGCAAGAACTGATACAGGAAGGCACAGGGTGCTGGGGCGTTCACCTCTTGCATCTCACCACAAAGGATTTCCTTGTAGTGATGCAGCTTCTCAAAAACCTCAACACGATCGGTGCTCTCAATGTCTTTCACACAAAGGCGTCTCAGTAGACCTCACAAAAATTCCCTGTACAGCTCTCCAAGGTGCAGTAGTACAGTGTCGAGCCATTTGAAGAAGGAGCAAGGTGCTCCGAGCCGGATAATGCGACAACGCAGATCCACGGCCTCATCCTAGTCTACGGAGCCTGCCGTGTGGTGAGATCACCAATTCCATTCTTCGCTCTTCATGGCGTGTAGCTAGGTGCTGCCATGCCTCGTGTGGGCGTGAGGCTCCAATACAAGGATTGGTTGGGTCCTCCCCTTTTCCGCCGAAGCGTAAGTGGCGGATGACATAGGACTGGTCATTACAGAGCGCCCGGACAAGGGCATCGAACCTGTGAAGCAAGATCCGGTCCTTGGTCGCATCAGCGGGTGGAGCTGGATAGAACTCCTCTAGCCCATGCTCTGCCACCCACACAAGATAAACATCCTTCCATGCAAAGATTTATCGTACACAAAATGGGAGCAGCATTATATCATAGTGAGAGAGAACCTTGCTGAAGTCCTCCCACATCATTGCGGTGGTGTTGGTGCTACCACCGGTGCCCGTGGAGGTACCAGCACTAGCTCCCGGACCTGAGCCCCCCGGATTTGATGCCGCCTGACTCATGATGCCAGGCAGGGCCTAAGAAAGGGTGTAAGCCTGGTGTCTATTCTCTATGCGGCCAAAGAAAGTTATGGTAGCAATTCACCGGGCCCACTTTGGGCCCAGTTTTCAGCGGTGAGCCCACAGCTCAATGGGAAAACCGTCTGGTGCTCTAGGGATGTCCGTCAGGCCACCTTAGACCTGCACAAACAAGCTGTGGGCTGAGGGACCACGCCATCATCTCTGGAAGGTGAGGGTGGCACTTGGGATCTCCCTCCTCTCACTTCTCCTAATAACAAAACCTCTCCCCTACCTTTTGCCATCTCTACGGTAAGCGTGCGCCTAGAGAAAGTGCTTCGACGGGCCCTAAGGCCACGTACGACATGTTTCCGTGTGAGATGCACAGATCTACTGCCGCGACTTGCTCGGCCGCCGCCTTCTCACCTAAGTAGGGTCCTCATGTGCAGCTATCTGGCCCCGAACATAGCTCTCATACCGTGGAAAACATGCTACAAATCCATTTGGACCAGTCTTGCATAAAAATGATCATTTGAGTAAATTATAGTCAATTTTCATGGAGCCGTGGATTCGCGGCTGGCTAGAAGCCCTCAGTGTCGAGCTGCTACATTTAGCAGCTCGAGCGGATGAGTCTCACTGAAAGAGACCCACCCGTTGGCTGGCGAGAAAAGCTCGTCGACGCAGGACACTAGAGCAAGGAAAAAATGCACTCATAGCTCACGAAGTGATGGGCTAGAATCTGCCCTGCCTAGCTGCAAAAGCAAGAGTCATTTCACGAGTTGATCTATGACTAATCTAGGTTCCTAGGAGGTTACAGAGTTTTGACCGGATGTAGAGATAAAGACAAAGATAGGTCTTGGAAAGAAAATAGCTAGACATGGAGTTAGAGATGAAAAAACTGGGGCCATGCTGCCAGAGGGAGGCAGGCGCACGTGTGGTATGGATGCTCAATGTGCATCACCTCCACTTTCTTGGTCAGAAGGCCCTGCACACTCAGGTCCACACTGGAGGGAGAGGTATACACAGGTAGGATTAACGGGACCTTCCATCCCCAGACTGACGTACAGACTGAGCGCCCCAACACCTGCTTAGAAACCTGTACAAGCCACATGGCACTGACTGGGCAGTCAATTCACTGACTGCAGAATTTGCATACAACATTGGAACCTCCGCAACAAGGGAGGAAATTCATTTTGAATTTATTTACTGAAAACCACCCACAACTTCACTAGGTTTTCATAGTCTGACCAACATACCCATAATCAACCTCCATGTACAAGACCTCTAAACCATTTGGAATGAGACTTGTCAAACGGTCATAAAGACCCAAGAACTAATGATTGAGGGGCTGGAAAAAGTGAAATGAGGACCGAGTTGAAGGTCGGTGATTGCATCATACATAGCTTGGTGGCTGCCAGGTTGCAAGGACAGGACTGCGCAAAGCCCAACTCAAAGTGTTCGGGGCCTTTTGCAATCAAAGAAATGTGGACACCTATCATTGTAAATATCTTCCTCACTAACATGGCCATCCACCTGATGTTCCACAAGCTGACTCAAACCCTACTGGGATCCAAGAAAGAAATTCTCTGGCAGAAATGTGTCTCCACCACCATCAGTGGAAGCAGATGAGGGCATGGATTATGCAGTCAAAGATATCCTTGGATACTGTCGATGAGGTAAAGTGACAGATTATCTCGTCAAGTGACAGGTGTACATCGCATCGCACAACAGGTGGGAATTCTACGGCAGCATTCTGGATATCAATCAACAGTTTGACAATTACCTTACCTAGAATGAACCTATTTATTGCAATATAACGGGATGTCGCAGCTAAAAATTGGGGGAATTGTTACATCCCTGATGTACACATTCACATAACTTCGCATGTGGTAATTTCTGTCCTTATATTTATGGCCCACTACATTTTCCTCAGGATATTTATGCCGTTATGCTGAGGGAATTTTGGCTACCTGCCCCAACCACAGGTATTCCTTTTGCGAAGGTTCTAAAAGGTTTTACCACTTTCCAAAAAGTGTTGACAGTGCTATCGCAGAATATGTTGATCTTTTGATAGCATTTGGTTGCCTTCTTGATGGTACTATCAAGAAGAGCTTCATTGTTATAGAAACCCTCCTCTTTCTTGGTGGAGTTTCTTGAAACAGCCTCTCATGATGCGGCATCGCATGCATCGCTTAACTTGAGTACCCAACACCCCAATTATGCCTCATTTATTTTTTTTTCCATTGCATATATGCACTCGACAGTTCCGAATCTTATCATCGAAGAGCACTTTCTGCTAAGTACAAACTAACTCATTGTGCCAGTTCCTCGAATCATCTTTTTCTCCATATCTTCTACTTGTCAACCATATGCGTTCAGTTTGACGTAAGATCTCTTCAGTTCTCATTGATTTAGCCAGGCCAAAAAAGGGTTTCTTCATTCTCCCAAAAAAATTCCACAGAAATAATATTATCTCAATTTTTAGCATGTCTGTTGCCCCGTGACTCAAACGGGCTTTCCTTTCTTGTGGATGGTCAGATGCGATGGCTTCAGGGTTGGGAATTCTCAAGCACCAAAATTCTGGCCTTTTCAGCCAAGGATTTTATCTGAATCAGTTAATTTAGTATTAGAGTGCTAGGATTCAAGTCGGAAGTCCGGATTTTAAGGGCAGCTCACTCCTAGCCAGGGAGGAGGGTGGGGTATTGGAATGGACACTACATGGCTTGAATGGGGTTCCCTGGCTTGTAGGAAATTGGACGGGATGGCTTGAGGTTCAGAGATCCTCAAGCACTGCGGTTTTGGCTTAGTAGGCCAAGGATTTTGTCCAAAACCGTTACATGTTTTCAAAAATATGTTTCGGAGTTGTTGGGCTCCATTATGTTTATGGCCTTTTACATCAACAGGAACATAGATGGTAAGCAAATAGAATTTTTGTACAAACTAATTATTTAGGAAAGATGATATGTGTGAGTCATTTATTAGCACTAATATCACTTTTACGATACATGTCGGAAATCTGGGATGAATGAGTACAATTACAGAAACAAAAATGTGGCATACTTGGGATCTAGGACGTCCGAGGCGAGGGGCGTGTCCATCGTCAGATTGTGAGTGGCTGTTGTGAGAAAATCTGACAGGAAATTGGGGGGTTTTGAGGATGTCAAGGCGCTTCTTCATTCAATTCCAACACCATTTAGAAGCCGACTAAGCTGTGTCAAAATGTAGATACATTTCACGATAGTCCTGGTGCCAGTTTTGGGAGGTGGTGGAAGTTATCCAAAAATTCTGGAACGGAATTCAGGAGGTCTCCAAAGTTGGGAAAAATTCTCACAGCTGATTGACTTAAACATCCGGGATTCACGGAATGATGCACCAAAAATATAATGTAAAAAATGCCCACTCGTGGAGTTTAGGGACTTGTGAGATAGGATGTAACAGTTCCCCTTTTCATCCACAAAATTCTGGAGCATTAAAAAACATAGACTGATGCCGCATAACATAGCTGTCGATCTGATGGTCCACATCCCATGTGGTCATCAGGCTCCCAGCTATTATGTGATGTGTTGAAGTATATCCACTTGACGTGCTCCTTCCTAACTTTGCCTCTTCGTCAGTGTCCAAAGATGTCTTTGAGTCCATGATGACACGGAGTTGGCTACCTCATGCAGTTCCAAAGGTAGTGGTATGGGTAACTTCCTGCCAAGGAAGCACTCCCCAGACCCTCAGTAGGGCTTGATTTGGTAGATGTGGAATATCTTGTGGATAGCCATGCCTTTAGCTAGGTGATGTTTTTGAAAGACAAGAGTTCACATCTCCTCGATGTTAATTGGTTCCAACCACATGGGTTTTTTCTCCACGGCATCCTTTCCTCATAGTTTGATCTTCCTAGAGCTGAGTAGGATGAGATCACCAATGTGGAACTCAGTTCCTGTTTGATGCTTCTCTTCTGCTCACTTGATCACCTCGTGTGTCTATGCAAGTGTTTTTTGTGTCTCATCCCAGATATTTCAAAATTCGTGCTGCTGGATGTCGACTGCTAGCATGTTGCTTGAACTGTGTAAAACTGCCAGAGTTGTAGATATTTTTTCATAAACCACCTCACAATACATTTTAATCATAGCTGTGAAGTTCGCAAAGTTGTGTGCGAGCTTGGCAATCAGCACCTGTTCAGTACCACGTGGCTTGCACAGGATTCATAGTATTTGTTTGATAGTTTGTTCAGGAAGTTTTTCTACCCATCAGCCTGGGGATAGAAGGACATCATTAAAGGCACACAAGGAGCGGCACACCGAAATCAAGGCGATGGTGGCTCAAGAAAATCAGATGATTCATGGATGGAAGCCGCAGAAGCAGATGCCAAGGTGGCAGCCACGTACCATAAAAGTACCCCCGCGTCTCTTGGTGCTGCTGGGATGGGTCTTGTGTTCAAGAAAAAATACTTTCTCAGCCTGCTCATGAGGTACCTCGTGGGAAAAAAATGTCTTTAGCTCCATAGAATTGTTTTGGCTGGCCACGGCTATTGCCCAGGAAAATCCTGCAGCCGCCCTCCCCGGGCACATGAATTTCGTGCGCCTCATCCGTCCGTCTGATCCTGCCTACCGTGCACACATCAAGATCCTCCTCAGTGTTGTGACCAGCACCATCAGCTTCACCACCCACGGCTGGAAGGCCATCAACAACACAAAAAACCTTGGTGTCACCGGCCATTTGATTGACCACAACGACAAAATCTGGGCCATTGTCATTCCCTGCCATTGCCCATGGTGCCGCAGCAGAGAATTTGTACCATCTCCTCGAGAACACGTTACAACAGTGATGATTTTTGGACCAAGTTTTCTGTTTAATCATTGACAATGAGTCAACCAACGATCAAATTGAATCCTTTGAAAAGGCTGGCCACATAGGCTTTCTTGAAAATGTCATCAACCTCGGATTACTGCAATGATCCAACAAGTCTGCGCAACTGCATTTTTTGTGAAGTGGACTCCAACTCGAGAGGAGTCCTTGATGGAGGCAGCCATGGAAGCGGGTGTGAAGCAATTGTCCCTCCACCTTGATACATAGACAAGTGGAATAGCATGCTCGGCATGTGCAAGCACATCATTGGCCCCAAGGAAGTGCTGGAGGGGTCGCCGACAGTCTTCAGCCATTATGATACAGAACTGAAGCCAAGTTTTCAGTACTGGGGGCTCATTTTCCAGGTCACAGTTGTATTCAAACCATTCAAGCATTTATGGTCAATCACCTGTAAATCATATACGGATTTTTCTGTGGACATCCTAGGAACATTCATAGAAGTTTCATGAATGACACTTGTTGATTTCCTGGCACCAACTATGTTTTACATATGTTGTCGAATGTAATTGAAACACATACTGGAATAATAGGTGACCTATTTTGTACCTGAATGCCTGCTTTGTCATTTTTTTAGTAATGTAACTTACCTACTCCTGTCTGGATGTCTTTGTCCCTCGTGCATCGTGTCCTCTGTGCCGCGAGGGTCTTTATTGAGCGATGACCCTTGCTCCTGCCAGACCCCATCTATTGTAGGGCCCAGAAGGTGACCACACAATGCGCGGGGTGTCTCTGAACCCCGTTAATTTCCATTTCATCCCCGTTGCATGTCAAAACGTACATATAAAAGTCAAACCTCAAATGAACCCATCCGCTAGTTACACCCATGGTTGTGGTTTTTTCTTTTTACTTGCCCGGGCTCCTGCTGAATCCCGCGGTAGCGGGGCCCAGCTGGTCCCCTTCAATTGTATAGGGGATTCTCTGATCCCTCACTCAAACCACTCGCAAACCAGATACTCAAACAGAAAAACCTAAAAAAAACCCATCCCCTAATTACACCCAGGCTTGTGGGTTTTTCTTTTTCTTTTCCTTTTTCTTTTCCGGGCTCCTGCTGGGCCTAGCTACCACGGGGCCCAGCAGGTTCCCTTCTTGGACCCCCCATGCAAACAACTCGCAAACAAGGTACTCAAACAGTCACACGGGTGTAAGTAGCGGACATTAGCGGATGTAACACGGTCCATCCCCTCATCACACGGTCCATCCCCTCATTACACGTGGGGTTCTGGGTCTTTATTTTTGCTTTCCCACTCTCCTGTTGGGCCCTGCGGAAGCGGGGCCCAGAAGGATCCCTTCTATCTCATAGGGCATTCCCGGACTCCCCACTCAAACCACATGCAAACAAGATACTCGAACAGTGACAAACCCTGCCTTGAAGCCCTATTCACAGATCTTGGGGAAGTTACAAGTTGTAGAATAGTCTTCTTTACATGACTTCCACCATATAAACTTCCTCATACACTCGCATCATACACTCCGGGGAGGGGGGAGGGATGTGTCAATGTGCCGGAGAGCAACAGTCTAGAAAATGGATCCCAACATGGGAGGCCACCAACCGCTCTTGGTATTGCAACCAAGATAACATACCACCCTCGAACGAGGGATCTACACTTGAGGTTCGTTCAGTTTGTAACCTGACAAAGTCCGCATGAAGGTCTTTAGTGTCTACTTTTGGTTGGACACTCTGTGAGGAGTCTCAAAGGCAAGAACTGTACATGGATGCATGCGGGGTACAGGCTTTTGTACTTACTGAGCTTTGCTAATGCTTCTGCTTACAGTGGCTCCACAGGAGCCAACCTCAGCCTACAGACCTACTTGGCGCATCCTAAGACCGCCAAGTGTCATCCTCAAGGCAGGCTCTCGTAAGCTTACTAGAGGCTTCCTGTCCCATTCTGGGCCACAAAGAAAAATGGACTATCGCGAGATTTGAGCCCACGACCCATGAGCTCCGGCGCTTGTCCCAACGGGACCACAAAGTTGTGTTTCCTATGATGATGTCCAGGGTACATACCCATTATGGGCAGTGCACTCCTCGCCTATCTCAGAACAGACCAAGGGGATGTACTCCATAGAGCAGTGCATGCCTTGTCTTTCCGTGCAACCAGCCAGCTAACCAGTGGACAATGTGAATATCATTTAAGAAATCTCTTCCTTGAACCTATGTCCATCTGTCGCTCACTGGGCTCCATCAATGCCTTGGGGCTCACCCTTCCTTTGTTGCACTCCTCACGCCGAATCCACGAATGCCTGCATAGTGCAAGTTGCTCTCCAGTGGCTTGGTCATGCAGTCAGCAAGCATGCTCTTGGTTCCACAATGCTGCAGTTCACCACGTTCTTCATCACCAGGTCACGTGAGTAGTGGTGACGTATGTCGATGTGCTTTGTTCGCCGGGAGATGATCTCATCTTCAGCCATCGAGATTGCGCTCATGTTTTCCACGTGTATGACCAAGGCGTCTGTGGCACTGTCATTTTGCCATGCAGGTTGCGTTTCCACCTTGCACCCTGAGAGAGGGCAATGTAATCTACCTCAGCCGTGGACACTGAAACACAATCATGCTTCCTACTGGCTCATGAGATGGCAACGCCATTCAAGATGCACACGTATCTAGAGGTGGATTTTTTGTCGTCAAGATTTCCTCCCCTATCGGCATCGGTGTAGCACTTCAGGTGGAGGGGGTCCGTACCTCCTTGGCCTCCAAGGATGAGGTCCATGTGACGTATCTTTTGCAGGTAGTGCAAGATGCGCTTGACTACCTGCCAATGCTGTAGCCCTGGGTTGGCCACGAATCTTCTCACTTGTCCCACAACGTAGCAGATGTCCGGACGAGTACCTACCATGCCGTACATGATGCTACCCACGACGGACTGGTAGGAGATGTGTTGCATCTCCCTTCGTTCTGCTTCATTGCTTGGCGACATTGAGGCCTTCAGTTTTGCATCAATCGTCATTGGGGTGCCAACAGGTTTGCAGTCTACAATGTGATAGCGCTTTAGTACCTCACCAATGTATTTGGTTTGGTTGAGTTCGATGGTGCCTGCTCCTCGGTTGCGGTGGATGGCGATCCCGAGGTAGTACTCGAGAGGACCCATGTCCTTCATTTTTAACCTTTTGCGAAGGCCAGACTTTAGATCATCCAACAACTTGTCTGAAGACGAGCAGATGATCAAATCATCCACATACAGTGCAACAAGCATCAGCCCACTCCCATCATCGCGCACGTGCATGTTCGGGTCATTTTGGCAATGCGCGAAGGAGAGACTGGGCATGAAACCTTCCATCTCTTTGTACCCTATCCTTGGGGCCTGTTTCAACCCGTATAGCGCTTTCACCAACTTGCACACCTTGCCCTTGGGAGCTTTGACTCCTTCGGGCACCTCCATCAGTACTTCCTTGTCGAGTTTCCCATGAAGGAAAGCTGTCGTGATGTCTACCTGGTGTATCCCCAGGCTCTTTGCAGTTGTGATGGCAAGGAGAGAGCGGATGGAGGCAAAGGTCATGACGGGTGTAAATACCTCATCATACTCAGAGCCCATGCGTTGAGAAAACCCCTTTGCCACTATCCTCACCTTGAATTTCTTGATTTTGCTGTCTTGCTTCTTCTTCACTCGGAGGACCCACTTGGATCCCACCACGTGGGCCTTTTCGGGTCTATCCACCAGCACCCACGTGCCATTCTTGGTAATGGACGCAAGCCCGCTGTCCACTGCCTCCTTCTACTCGCCTCCGCCATTGTGGATGGCTCTCCCTGAACCATGCATGACCAGCTAAGGCCAGTACAATTGTCCTCATACCGCAAAGGTGCTTTCTTTGGTTGTAAACTGCGCCGGGGTGCAGGTACGGCTTTCTGCTTTGCTGCTGGTGCTACCACAGGTGTTGGTGTGTTGACCTCGTCGGAAGAGTCGTCAGACTCCAAGTCAGACTCGGAAGCCCCAGACGCCTCGGTATCTGTGTCCATATCAAATATCGCGTCATCCTGCGCACCTGCTCTCCCATTCCTACCACCTGCTAGCAAAGCCAGCCAGTTGTCGGGTGCTTGGTCTCCGGACTCAAGTAACACTATTCACTCTCCCGCCTTCGGAGTGAGGATCGAGTCCAGTAGCTCTCTCTTTCCAAGGGTGCGTTCATCAAACTCAACGTCGTGGCTGCTCAGGAGCTTGCCTACTTCCTGGTCCCAAAGCCAATAGGCTTTGTGCGATGTGTTGTACCCAACCATGATGCACTTTTTGGAATGTGCATCTAGCTTGCCTCCACCTTCTCTCGATTCGATCTTCACCCATGCAGTTGACCCAAACACCTTTAGATGAGAGGCGTTGGGTTTCTTTCCCGACAATGTTTCTTATGAGCTCTTTAGCTGCTTGTCCTGCTACTTTCCACGCTTCCTCAAGGAGGTTGTTGGTGAGAGGTTCAAGAGGTAGCTGGCCGTTGTTGCAGCTTCAGCCCCAAAACGAGGTGGGAGCTTGGCGTCGAAGAGCATACTTTGCACCATGCCAAGTAGGGTCTGGTTCATCCTCTCGGCCACACCGTTGCTTTGGGGGTTATAAGGACTGGCTTGCTCGTGGCGGATGCCATGATGCTCGAGCCAAGGATTGCATGCCTCGTACTCATCCATGTTGTCACTTTAGAGAGTTTTCACCTTCTTGGAAGTTTGTCGCTCTACCATGGTGATGAACTTGAGGAGATTTTCCTTGACCTCTCCCTTTGTTTTGAGGAAGTAGATCCACAAATTACAGCTGTGGTCATCGATGAAGGTCAGGGAGTACTTGCTTCCTCTATTAGACGTCATGCGAAAGGGTCCGCACACATCACTATGGATCAGGTCCAAGACATTCTCCGCTCGAGGACCTCCTCTCCCAAACGGATTTTTCTTTGCCGTTACTTGGAGGCATGGTTCACACAACATACACCCTTCTCCATGCTTCATGGTGCACCCTTCCATTCCACGGACTACCTGTTGCTCCTGCATCTTCTACAGCGTGTTGGTGGCCACGTGGCCAAATTGCCGATGTCACAGCTCAACGTTAGTGTCCTTGGTTGATGTGGCAGCCATAGTGGTCACCGGTGGTGCATCCTTTAGCTTCGGTGCCACTGTTTTGGTGGCACATGCTAGCCCCTCATCTGACACCTTGGTGAATCTGGTTTGAAGCACATAGAGGCCGTCGACTCTTGGGAATTGAAGCATGAGGTCGTCTTTATTGTACAAAATTTTGATGTCCTCATATTTCAGGGCCACGGCTTCCTTGTTGGTGAACACCACTGACATGTTGTTGTCAGTGATTTGTGAGACCGACAGGAGATTTGCTATAAAGGAGGGCATTTACACCACCTTTTGATGATTGACCGCCTTCTCGGCACCGTTCACGTTGAACGTGATCACCTTGTCCCCATGGCTTAGACGACGCCGTCGTTTGAACACTTGATGCGCATGTCAGATTCAGCCATAGAGACAAATCCACCCTTGTCTTTTAAGGAGTGGTGGTTGGTACCCGAGTCAAGGGTGAATGCCCGGGGCCTAAGGAGCAGTGTCCCCTTCATGGGGAACCCTTCAGCCATCATGTTGGTGAGCTCCTTCTTCTCCTTCCCACCTTTGTTCCCGCCTTCTTTCCTAGGACTACATCAGTCCATAGCCCAGTGCCCAGCCTTGCCACAGTTGTGACAGTTCCTGGGCTTCTTGAAACTCTTCTCGCCACCATTGCCTTTCCCTCTTCCGCCACCGCTTCCGCTGTTGCCTTGACTAGAGCAACAACTTGAGCCTTGTCCACCAAAGAAAGATACATAGGCTGAAATGTTTGCCTCACTGCCACTGCGTCGCATGGACTCGTTGCAGGCGTGTTCAGCGAAAGCCTCATACATCAGATCTGCCACTTCCAACCACCAAATACGGTGATCAAAGACCCCTAACTTTCCGGTAGAGCCATCAGAAGGATCATGGCACGCATGTTGGAGTCAAGATTTCATTCCATTTACTGGACCTCTTGTAGCACATTGTAGAAAGACTGCAGAAATGCGGGTATCGATTCTCCTTTGCTCACCCTCATTGACATCAACCTTTGGAAGATCAAGAGTCAGTTTGCTAGGGCGTTTTATTAATGCAAGCGTGAGAGTTTTGCGTAGGCCTTGGCAGCCGACGTGCATCCTGTGATGTGGGAGTGTTGTGTCTCATTGATTGATGTCACAAGTATGGCGAGAGCCATGTTATTCTTCATCGTCAATGCTGCAAGGTCACCCACATGCGACGTCCATGTCGCATCCCCAAGTGCTGTCTTGGTCCCTTTTAGGATGTCGAGGTAGCCATGCACATTCATGACAATATCAAGCTGCCATTTTCACAAGGGAAAATCTGTCCCCGTGAATTTTGACATACCTACCTCGAGACGGGCTTAAGTCGGATATGCCATTTTTGGTGGTTGCTCATCTTCTCTGCTTTGCTGCTACTCTGCTTCGTTGAGGCCGGTAAGGCTGATGAGGCTGCTGACTACGACCGTTGTCAAAGGTACACTTGGTTCCATTGCATACCCCTCCAGCCGATGATTGCCTAAGGCGATGGTGCTGTCTTGAGAAAGACAGACTTGGAGTTGTACCACCTTCTAAAGGAGTAGAGATTTATCCCGTTGGGGCTTGAGGATCTTGTCCAACACGCACAGAGCTATTCCTCATCCCCTTGTCTGCCATGTGCGCACATCCTACCTGAAGAAGCTGATGGAGCTAATGGAGCACATGGAGCCGTCCGATGTTCGTGTCCCTGTTGTACGTATGCACCCTGCAAAACCACGCGTGAGTCGGTCTTAGAAGCGTGGCTTAGAACCAGAAGTGTGGGCCCATAATCCTTTGTCAATGCGCCGGATAGCAATGGTCTAAAAAACGGTTTCAAATATGGAAGGCCGCCAGCCGCTCTTGGTATTGCAACCAAGATAACATATCACCCTTGAACGAGGGATCCAAACTTTAGGTTTGTTTGGTTTGCAACCTCACGAAGTCCGCATGAAGGTCTTTAGTGTCTACCCTTGGTTGGAAAATCTATGAGGAGTCTCAAAGCCAAGAACTGTTAATGGATCCATGCAAGGTATAGGCTTTTGTACTTGCAAAGCTTTGCTAATGATTCTGCTTACAGTGGCTCCACAGGATCCAACCTCAGCCTACAGTCCTACTTGGCGCGTCCTAAGACCACCAAGTGTCATCCTCAAGGCAAGCTCTAGTAAGCTTCCTAGAAGCTTCCTGTCCCATTCTGGGCCACAAAGAAAAATGGGATGTCACGGGGTTTGAGCCCGTGACACATGAGCTCCAGCGCCTGTCCCAACTGCGCCACAAAGTTGTGTTTCCTATGATGATCTCCAGGAGAAATACCCATTATGGGTAGTGCATTCCTGGCCTATCTCCGAACAAATCAAGGGGACATACTCCATAGAGCAGTGCATGCCTTGTCTTTCTGTGCAACCAGCCAGCTCGCCAGTGGACAAGGTGCATACCATTCAACAGGATGGACCAGGCGAAGTCGAGGGAACCATCTTTGGAGCCTCCTAAAAATGTGAAATTGTATGAGGCAAGGGGTACTAAAAGACACTAGTATAGTCCCTGCTACGACCGTCAAAGTAACCCTTTGTGGAGCCGCCCACCGTTCCTTGTACACTAGGCAACGGGAGGCGCTTCGACGATGACCCGTTGGAGCACCTTTTCTCGCCCATGAGTCAAGGAGAATTCAACCCTGGTCAAGGAAGTCCTTCTGGTCACTTGATTCATGCCCCTGGTGCATTTGGAGCTCGTTGGATACGAACTCGGACCACTGCGGTGGAATTATCCCGTTACCCATGACGGAGACCAAGATTCCACCCGCCGACCACCCGAACTTTGGATGGGGCTAACTTTCTGAATTCTCTACCAAATTGAGCAACTGGAAGCTTGAAATCGCATGGCAAAATTCAAGGATTCTAAATCTGCAATCAGATATGACATCCAACCAGGAAAAAGGCAAACGGAATCCAAGGCAAGGGCACTTTGTAGAATTGTGAGATGTGTTTTAGGAAGTTGCAAGGTGTAAACTAGTGTAAGTTTCACGAATTCCATCACAAACACCTCCTCAAAGGCTTTCCTTGTACACTCCAGGAAAGGGATGGAACGAGTGATGTCGATGGGACCGTACTCCACTGCCCCCCAAGGAACGGGATATTATACGAGAAAAGTGTATGAGACGGTGTATGTGGTGGGGCATTAAAAACGGCACTAGTGTAGTCTTGTGAGATATTTTCAAGGGAGGTGTCAGATGTCAATTTGTGTATGTTTTGCAACTTTGACCATATACACCCCCTTGTACACTCACCTCGTTCACTCCGGGAGGCGCGGGGGGGGGGGGGGGGGGGGG
>SZWC01000418.1:346885-357607 GCA_023375785.1 Penium margaritaceum
CCTCTCTCTCTCTCTCTCTCTCTCTCTCTCTCTAGGGAGAGAGGTAGAGAGGGAGAGGAAGGTAGGGAGGGAGAGAAGGATAGAAGGGGAGTGGGGAGAAGGAGAAATAGAGAGAGGAGATGGAGAGGGGGAAAGGGAGAGAGGGAGAGTGGGTGAGAGGGATCGAGGAAGAGAGGGAGAGATGAAGAGAGGGAGAGAGGTTGAGAAAGAGAAAGGAAGGAATGCCAAACGAGACAGACAGAACGGGCTACCTACTTGGATTGCAGCACGATGCGGGTTCAAAGAAGACAGTGATCGGCTGGTTGGTGAGCAAGCGAGGCTGTCAATATCACCGAGAGGGAGAGAGAGAAAGGGCGAGGGAGAGGGGGAGAGAGAGGGGGGAGGGGGAAGAGAGACTCACTTCCACATGCTTCCAGCGCAGTAGGGCTTGAGGTAGTTCTGGTGCTTGTCCAGATAGCACCGATGACTATCTGGCAACGCCTTAGTGGCGTCCACTGCAATACATTCACTCAGCATGCCTCGTAGGACATCATCACACAAGCAATGAATGTGTCTACTAAGCCCTTCCGCAGCTATAATGACTCCTCAATGTTCTCCTTCTCCCTAGGCATTTCACTTCGCAGGAAGCGATTTGGGGAGAAGGCCATGACAAAAGAAGTGCAGAGAGGGAAGAGCTTGTTCACTCGCAGTTCAATTTTCTGCTTCTTCCTTCCCAACCACGTCGAACGGAATGACGACAAGCGAAGCCCAGCAGAGGCACGCCAGGCATGAAGGCCGAGGACTCCAACGCACCAGCAGGGGCTGCGAGCGCCATGATGAACACCATAGTGGCAACCACGGCGGCGACCACGTCAAAGAAACGGTTGTTTCTCCTGCTGTGTAGGAGATGGAAACTCTTCTGCCGATGCTCGCGCGGGTGAAGGGCAGCCATAGCGTCTCCCTCCCCTCTTGCCTTATCTTGCAAATCAAGCGATGGAGCACACGAGGACTCGCTGCGGGGCGGACGAATTGCCTCCGGTCCCAGATGCAGTGCAGAGCTACGAACGAGAGTAGACGGCAGTTGACGGCTGCCGTGTTCCGCACGTGGCGGCGGGCGTTTCGTTCTACACAGTCGTACTCCGGTTATCTGAGATTCGAAAATTTTGATGCAGAAGACAGAATCTGAGTGATTCAGTCTGATTTTCAGAGACTTGATGATGGTTGAGACTGGGGATCGGACAATGTAAGGGAGGGTAGTAACGCCTTCCAATGACGCGTGCTCGCGCCTCTTCCTATTCAGCGGGATAAATGGTGGTGCTTTTTAAATGGGGGGAACGACACGGACCTCAGTGCCGCCATGCTCCTCGCGGTCGGTGATGCTGCCATTGCTGATGATGATGGTCATGGTGGTGGTGGTGGTGCCGCTGCTGCTGCTGCTGCTGCTGCTGCTGCTGCTGCTGCTGCTGCTGCTCCTGCTGCTGCTGCTGCTTCTGCTGCTGCTGCTGCTGCTGCTGCTGCTGCTGCTGCTGCTGTTGCCGCTGATGCTGTTTCTGCTGCTGTTGATGCTGGCGTCACCATGTCACTGTTGTCGCTTTTGCTGCGTCTGCCGCCGCCGCTACTGCTGCCGCACACCGACAATCCCACGATAAGCGCCGGCGCCGGCATTGTGGACCGGGAAATCGGGAAGGTATCGCAGCGGGTTCTGTTTTCCCAGTCTTTAAAACGGACTGTTATCTGTAGCTTTTCCTCCTCCAGAAAGTTCGTATTCTTTCGTGGGTCTCCAAAAAGCCATTGATACGGAAACAACTGGCTTTCATATTCAGCAGCTGTAGGTCGTCTGTTGGTCAGATTCTTTTCGTGAACCCTAGTCAATTCTGAAGCTTGCAGTAATAACGAATGAACCACCCGTCAATGTAAAATTTGCCACTGCTATCTCAAAATGCCAAACAACTTGCCACATGTCAGAGGCTGGAGGGAAAACTTTGGACCATGATGCACTTACAAGCGGCAAGCATAGTCTTTACTCACGTAAGGGAGACCAGAAACGGTTCTTTTCTTTTATCGACGTTCAGTACGCCAAAGTGACGCGCGGTTCGCGAGCGATTGTGTGCACACTTATTCATTGGCTCAGGAGATGCGTGCAGCGCAGGAAATGAGTTTTTTTTTTTTTTTNGGGGGGGAGAGAGCGAGTGTTGAGAGGTTTGGGCATGGAAGTGGTTAGGAAGTTGAGTTGATAGTGGAAGAAAAAAGAGTTATGTAATGCATCCCCCCCCCCTCCCCCCCCAGGCCGTCCTTTCTTCCTTTTCTTTTTTTTTTTTGGCCGTGGGGGGGGGTTAGTTTGGGAGGTTGAGGCGTCTCCTCAGTTCGCGGACGGGGACATCCAATTTAACGAACCTTGCCTCCCCAGCGAGGAGGGAGGCAATGTGGCTCTCCTCGTGAACGTGGAGGTAACATGAGAGGATGTCGTAGCCGTGGGCATTGCATCGGGGGAGGGCACAAGTGTACTCTTGAGGGAATTGGCCGTTGCTGATGAATGCGGTGCCGGGGTCACTGAAGACCCTTTGGACTGTGGGGGTCGGAGGAAGCTTGCTGTAGAGTTCGGCTTTGGCGATAGCGCACGGGACGTCAAGGCGAGCGGAGTCTCTGCGGCCTCTCTGCACAAAGGCATCATGTGCATCTGAGAGGTGTCTCTCATGGCAGTGCGTACAGCGCTGCGTAGAGAGGGAGACCTTCGTGATGATGGGGAAGTTAGGGTCCAGCTGATGGAGGGGGGGATGTGCAGAAGGTCTGGATCGTGAGGTGGGGCGACCGCGAATCCGGTGAAAAGGTCAAGAGCCCTACGGCCACGCCTATCTGTCTCTTGCTTGAAGTCGGTGATGTCCAAAAAGTACGCAGGGGAAGGCGGTGAGCCTGAGGCGGGTGAGGAGGAAATGAGAAGCCCTGTAAAAAAGTGCGATCCTCTATCTCGCGTCGTTGGAAGGTGGCAGCGCAAGCACGTCCGTCACAGCAAGCATGAGCCATCGGTGGACGGTTGAGGCCCTGAACCGACGCATTGATTTTCATTTTGATTATATGTTTCCCAAGGGGGCCTTCTCGAAAGCGCCAAAACAATGTGAAAACACAAATTTAGAACAAAGTCATCCCACAAAGTCTAGTTGATTGATCAGTGATTGTTGGCAAGGTTCCCAGCTTCTAGGGAACGCCTTATCCACAAAAAGAGGCTAGAAGCAATCAAAAACTTTGTTCTGAACAATCTTATTCAAAGATAAAATCTTAAATTTTCTTAAAAAATAGCCTGATCTATTGCCTTCTTGTGTTCCTTAACCATGTTTAATCTTGCATATATTAAGATTCGCGAAAGGTGGATGAGTGAATCTGGACTGCAATCTAGAAGGGCAAGGCGTGGTCCGTAGAATCTGAAATGTAGGAATTTGTAAATCACATGAAGAAGTACATGAAGAGTTCCCTGAACCAGCTGCAGGGATGTAGCCACAAGTGCAGACTTGTACACCCGCAGGGCGCTTGCCTTGGATGCCGTTAGACTTGGTCTAGAAAACCAAACCTGGAGTAGACTGATTGTAGGGGCACTAGCTTGCATTGAAGAAGGCACAGGCCTTTTTGGGAGGTGCTTCCTTAGGTACAGGCTTACAGTGTCCGAGGCTAAGGCTTGCAGAGGCATACTCTAGAGGCATCAGAAAGAATCTGATGGTGACTGAAGGAATGTCAAGGCATAATGGACTGAATGGACTAAGCCCCTTAAGTAGTCCTAGGAGGACCTCCTTGGAGGCTCTTGCCTTGGATGTTGTAGGTAGTCGCATAACCACCTTTGTACTTACATAACCACCCAGGCCAGCTAAAGAGTCACTTGGAAGATGAAGGGTCACTGGCAGCTGAAAGGTCACTAGCACCTTAAGAGCCACTGAAGGTTGAAGATGGAATGGCAGCTGGAGGGTCATTAAGAGGTTGTAGGAGGTTGTACACCAACCACCCTTCAGTTGGAAGCTGAAGGGTCACATTTCCAAAGGGCCTCCAAGGGCATCTACAAATCTTGTGGGGGCAAGGAATTGAACCTTGCCTCCCTCCATTTAAGGAGGTGAATTTTTTGTCCCTGCAAAGTAGATGAAATGCACCTCAGGATGCATTTTTCCCAAACCCGGCCATCGAAACTGGGTAAATCACAAGAGTATAAACTTTAATGATTAACGCTTTGTGACACAGATAAAGACGATGTGCCAAAGAATCACGGCGACTATACCGATACTTCAGAGAACAAGTTCTTAGAAGTCAATTTTCACTTCCCCTTGGTCATAATCTGTTCCCTACTACTTGAATAATGATTTCAAGATGATTCATCAACACGTACAGCTAATGAATCATAGAAAAAAAATCAGTGCATTCCATCTTCAAGACTAATGTCTTATGACTTAGTTTGTACTCACCTTTAAAGGAACTGCTCTGCACGTTTACCCACGGAATATAAATTAATGAAAAAAAGGTCAGACTAAATGGAAGAGTACCCTGATACCCACTTTTTGGTAAAGGGGGTCCATGTCATGGCGAACGCAGCAAAGATCATGAACAGGTATGAGTTGCTAGGCAGAAAAGATTTTGAAAATTTGGGACACTTGAGCAATTTATTCTGAATGGCAAGTGTACTTCGATGACAAATGTTGAAATGATCAAACACATATGTACAATTGTTAAATTACAAACGAGGCATAGTCGGAGTCATCAAGTCGATTTTTGTCCAACGCGTGCAGAGTCAAATCGAGAATCTTCGCCATAGAACCGGGGGGCTTCAAAGATCTACGGCAAAGATGCAGTATGCATCTTTGTAAATCTCGATAAATATCCATGTGTCAAGAAGTCAACTGAAAATCCGTGACACTTCTGCCGATGATTCTTGAAAGTGGTAGAAGTTGTTAGAACATGCGACAATAATCGTCGGGGGCGAGGGCGATTTGCCGGATTGCCTTCCACAATCGAAGTGAAAATTGAGGTCTTCACATGCGGTGGGCTATTTGTGCAATGACAGAAATGTACACTCGCAAAGATTAGGGACTCGTGCACGCCTAGTACCTAACACTTCCCCCCCTTCTAGCCTTGATGTCCAGACGAGCGTACAGATGTAGCCCGGTGACGGCGATAATACGAATCGATCAAACGATCAACATTGCGGAGGTTGTCCTAGGGTTCCCGACTGTCGTTCGTAGCGTCATAGCTGTGCCACTTAACAAGATAGTCTATAATCTTCCCACGTGGTCAATGGTTGAGGATGTCCTCAATGACGTACTCGATGTCCTCATCCACTTGTAAAAGAGGAGGGGGAGGAACATCTGTACTGGGGAAGTTCTCGCCAGGGTCCCAGTAGTGCTTAAGTATGCTGATATGGAGCACCGAATGAACTTGCATAGTGTCGGGGAGTTTGAGTCGCGCAACCACGGGAGTTTGCAATGTCAAACGGGCCCAACCATCGGGATTTGAGCTTCGAACAGACGGCTCAGCGGATTTTGATGTTTGCCGGGTTGAGGAGAACTTTTTGGCTTGTGGCAAGTATGTCATCGCTACGATGTCGTTCGGTTGCACTCTTCATAGCTGTTTCTGGCTTCCGTTTCGTCCCAAATGGTGGAGAAATTGTGGCGTTGGATGTTGACAGCGAGAATGTTACTCTGGCTGTGTAGTCCAACTGGTTTGGCCGGAAGTTTTCCATACACCACTTCGAACATGATCTTACCTAATGCGGTGGACGTCGCCAAGTTGTATGTGATTTCGACGATCGGCAGTTCAGCTGCCCAATCGATTCCTTGTGGCTCACATAATGTTTAGAGAAGTTGTTTGAGTGTCTGGTTCATCCACTCAGTTTGGCCGTCAGCTTGAGGATGGAACGCTGTAGAAAGTTGGATGCGACTGATGTAATGCATCATTAGTTCACACTAGAAGCGGCTAGTGAATCGACCTTCCCTGTTGCTTGTGATGATTCTTGGCATGTCGTGAAGCCGGAAAATTTCGTTTAAAACCATGGTGCTATTCCCTCAGTGGTGACAGTGGTCGTCCTCAGGATAAAGTGGGATGTTTTGGAAAACCTATCGACAACCACGAGGATTAAGTCATACCACTTGGGTGTGACAGGTAATCCAGTGACGAAGTCCATGGAGATGTTGGTCCATGGTTCCGTCGGAAGGGGGAGCGGTTGTAGAAGTTTGGCAGGCTGCATGCGACGGGATTTTTGTTGCTGACACGTGTCACAAGATTTGTGGAAGTTGGCCACGTCAATTTGCATCTTGTCCCATTAGAACTTTTCTTCCAATTTCTTCAGCGTCTTGTCTTCCCCAAAATCTCCCATTGGACCGGTGTCGTGGCACTCCTCAAGAAACATGCAACGGAGCTCGTCCTTCGAAGATACGACGGCCTGGCCAATGAATTTTTGTTGCCAATAAGGTGCATCGTGCCAGATCTTGGACTTGTTGTATCTGCCATTCTGGTTGTAGCCACATGTGAATAACTTCTTGAGTTATGGATCTCGCTGAAGTTGAAGTATCGTTGCCTCAGCCATTATGGCTGGTCAACAGCTGAGCGCATCTGCTAGGTTGGTTTTACCCGGCCGATACTCAATATCGTACTCGAACCCGGATTCCATAAACTCCATCCATGGGGTTTGACGTCGGCTGAGGTTTGGCTGCATCTTAAAATATTTTAATGCATGATGGTCCGTGCGTACGAGGAATCAGCGGTACTCAAGATAACACCGCCAAGTCTTAAATGCGTGCCCAACGGCCAACATCTTCTTTTCGTGTATGTCGTACTTGAGTTCTGGTCTGTGCCACTTTCCTGACATATACGTGGCTGGTTGCTCTCCATTGCCATTATTTTGTAAGAGAACCGCACCAATGGCTCGATCAGAGGAGTCCGTAGCCATGACGTAGTCGATCGTTGGATCAATCAATCGTAGGGCTGGCACTGAGGTCAAAGCATTCCGCAAAGCAGTGAATGCTTCTCTTTCGCTATCTCCCCACCGCCACTCATTTTCTTTTTGATTGAGGTCGGAGAGCAGCACATACACTTGGGCGTAATCCCGTATGAAACACCGATAGTAAATGCAGATGCCAAGGAAAACTGGGACTTCTCAGACGTTGGTCCGCGTCGGCCTATCAGCGACTGCTGCCACTTTTCTTCATCCATGGTGATCCGTCCGCCATTGATGATGTAACCCAAAAACCAGATCGAACGGCCACCAAAGTCGCACTTCGAAGGTTTTCCAAAGAAATTCTATCTTTCTAAAATTTGGAGAACTTTTCTGAGATGTCCATCGTGCTCCTCCGCGGTGCAGCTATACACCAAAATTTCATCGAAAAACCCACGTCGAGCAAAAAATGTTGTTCATTGCCACCATGAACATTGCCGAGGCATTAGTGAGTCCAAACGGCATGACCGAGAACTTGAAATGCCTGTAACGGGCTCAAAATGCTGTCTTTTTTATGTTGGCATCTGCCACGCGGATCTAGTGATAAGCGCTGCGTAGGTCAATTTTGGTGAAAAGTCAAGCTTCTCAGAGTTGGTTGAAAATTTCATCGGCACAGAGAAAAGGGTAGCGTTTCTTGATGGTAGTGTCGTTAAACTACCGGTAGTCCAAGCACATCCTCATCTCACCAGTTTTATTTTTCATGTTCTGTACTTGTGCGGTGTATGGTGACATGGATGGGCTGATGAACTCTTGACCGAGCATCTCGTCCAGTTTCTTTTTTATCTCGGTCAGCTCACGGTGGCTCATTTGATAGGCTTCTCGAATTGGGGGCCGACTTCCCAATTTTAGTTTCATGCGATGATCGATGTCGCATTGAGGTGTCAAGGCTTTTGGGTGTTCGTCGGGGAAGACATCCACAAACTCTCAGATGAGAGGTGAGAACTCTTCGGGAACCATCGCGAACTTGATTGATGCCAATGAGGCCGATGAGGCTGGTGGAGCTGATGAGCCCGATGAGTCAGCTGTTGCCACTTCCGATTCCTCCGTTGGTTCAAGGTGTAAGAGCCATGCATGAGCCCATTGTTTTATAAAATTCTTGGCCACGTTGCGTGGTATCGGTTGCACAGGTTGTTGCTTCTCAGTTGCTACGGTTTTCTCTGCTGCTTCCACATTTGCTGCTTCCACTGTTGTCTATCGGCCCACATGCAGAAGTTGTCGCTTGGCGTCGTTGATTTTCATGTAGATGTAACCACAATCCCAATCGACTTGCGGATTGTGTTGTTACAAGAAATGGCGTCCGAGAATGCTTTTTTGATCACTCATTGGACATGACCTCCATACCGTTACATCCCGCAAATCTCCTAATTGTAGTCGTAGTGGTTCTTAGAGTCTCTGTATCTGCAATCTTCCATCGATGGTTTTTCCTTCAAACACCCCTCGTTCTTTCTACAAATCCAGCTTTCAAACCATATCTGTGCCTACAAAACAAAGAGAGACCCCTCTATCCAAGAGTGCATGTACCATTCTGCGACTCTTGCAACCTCTGGGTTGCATTTTTAGAGGTATTGCCGATTGGTCATCCTCGTACTTCTTGTCAAACTCAGTGAGCTCAGAAACCCTCTATGGTGCCGTGAGCCATTCTTATGGGCGATCGTCCTGTGCAGATCGCTCCTTTTGGACAAGATTCGCACCTTTCACACTTGCCCTTTGCCATTTCTTGACTCGTTTTTCTATGATCCCCCCTTTTTGGCCTGCTGCTTGCTTCGGACGTTTTGAGCAATATGCCCGACTTTTCCATAGTTGTAGTAGGTGCGTGTGTCTTTTTGGTTTAAGATGTCCACTTCCATCGAAGTCGAGGAGTCCCCTGACGGAATTTTTCCATTCCCACAATAATTGTGGTTGGACGATCGCTAGCAGTAGGATTCCTAGATCCGAGTGTTGTAGTTGGTGTTGTCGATCCTTTCTACTACTGCGATCATTCGTCGTAAGTCATTTTCAAAGACGAAAATGTAGATCGCTCATCGGATAGCTCGTTTGAGGCCGTTGTTGTAATGACAACAGAGTTCCTCAAGGGCGATGTGTTGACCAATAATGATCTCGTGGAATCTTCGCGTGTACTCTCTCTCGCTAGACTATTGACAAAGATGCAGTTTACACCAAGCATCGGACGTCTCGTTCAAGCGTCCGAAACATGCAAGTATTGTGTGGAAGAATTTTTTCTAGTCGGTTGGTGGTGTCAGCGCGTCTTGCCATTGTGGGTTGATCTGCTCCAAGGGTAGAACACCTACTATTGACCATACGAGACGAGTTTAGTTAGCCATTAATGAGGCCTTGCCGGTCTCCCTCTGCCATTGGATGGCCTTTAGGTCAGACCACCAACTAAATGCCATGCCACGTAGAAGCACGGCCGCGAGCTTAGTTTTCTTCCAGTCATTGTTGACCCCAGCAGTGATGTAGTACACCTCCAACCTCGTCAGCCACATCCAAACCGTCTGTCCTTTGGAATCTGCAGGATCAAACGGTTTAGGAGGGACCGGCCAAATCTTGGGTTTGTTTGAGAGTTGGGTGTTTCTCTCTATGAGCACCGCTTCTCGTGCGCTTGTGTTGCAAAGAGCCTCCATCGTAATGTTGAATTGTTGGAATAAATGGCCGTTGATTCCCTATAGCGCGGAGATATGGTTTACCAGTCCCTTGGTGATCTGTGCCCGTCTTCTGGTGCCACCTGTTGTTCCTGTTGCAGGAATTGAGGCTCTTGGTAGGGATAGCTGGTTTACCACCGTCAAATCCGTAGCCGGATTGTTCGTCGGATCCGTCGGGACTGGCCCAGCTGCCAGATAGCCTTCCACGCCAGCATGCGCTTTAACTTCAAGGTTTGCATGCATGATCACGTTTTGCTCCTCCATCACCGAAGTCGTCGCCGAATCCCGCTCCTTGTTACCACAGTTATGGTTAATCATACCTAAAAGATACAATCTTTGTGTAGTTGACCTGATAAACATAAGTCTTTGGAAGTTTCACGGTACCTTTGTGGAAGTTATGCCTCCATTTTTCCATGTATGTTCATAGAAATAAAAATGTATTTTTATGTTTGAATACACGAAAGTTCTTGGAAGGATTCCAATAAAAAATTAACACTAGTTAAAAACCATGGTCTTGTTTTTCTCACCTCCATATGGATTTTGTTGACGATGGGATACATTTGTTCTGATATGTACTGGGTGATACTTCTGCAATAAATAATCAGGCCCAGATCAGAACACAGAACTCGCTGGGAAAAAAACCTATCTAATGTTACATTCGGGGTTGTGGGCTTGATTTTTTGGCTTGCCCAGACACTTGTTGGGCCCCGTGATAGTGGGGCCTAGCGAGTTCACTTCTATCGTGGGGGGGGGGAGATTCTTATATCCACCTACTCACACAGATCGCAAACCTTACATTCTCAATCAAATCCATTCCTCAATCACATGCGGGGTTGTGGGTTTTTTTTTTTGCTTGGCCGAGCTCTTGCTGGGCCCCGCGGTAGCGGGACCCAGCAGGTTCCCTTCTACCATATGGCAAAATCTCGAACCCCCCCACTCACACGACCTGCAATTCCTGAATTCGCCTCGTCAATCGTCGCTAATCATACATCTACGGTTGATGATTCAGAGAAAAATTGTGCATTAGATTTGTTTCTCCACTTTAACTAGATACATCGACTAGCTACACCAGGCTAATACACTCGAGCATTCTGGAGGAGGGGGGGACATCCAGATCTAATGCCCCCCCCCCCCCCCCCCCCC
>SZWC01000418.1:369639-381553 GCA_023375785.1 Penium margaritaceum
AGAGCTCAATATGTTGGTTTCCATCTTGCTGGCCCACCTCGGGCAAAGCATCACGGACCTTGGCTGTGATTGTCAGCTCAAACACATGGCCATGATCAATGCACAAATTTGATGCAACAGCCTTGACAATACCCTAGAGCGTGATGTAAACGCGGGTACAGTATGTCAGAAACTGGGGTGCAGTTCCAACGTGGCCTGAAGGGTCTTCTATATTCACGGCTTCTTTTGTGCAACTCCAAAGTCTAAGCGTGAGCTTTCTGGTTGCCTCACGCTATGTTTCTGGGAGTGGAAGACAGTTGCAATACAGTCACTTTTGCAAAGGGCATAACGCAATTTTACATTAGTTTTTGGACATGGACATGATCGGAACATTTTTCAGGCTAGTCATGAGCTCTCCAAGGCACCAAATCGTGCGCAATTCAAATCATCATAGCTCCCGCTACGTCAGCCGAAGTGCAGCACCTTAAACCAGCCGCTCAGTCGGTGGCGCGCAGCACGTCGCCCGCCGAGGCACCTTCACACATCAAGGACCCACCAAAAACACCATTCCAGAGGCGTAGATGTCCCTACGCATAGTGGCGATGCCCCTCGTGCATTTGGGGTCTGTTTTGATGATTTAATCATCGTGTTTGATGATGGGGACTGATGTGGTTCAAAACCTGTTGGCAGACCTGCAGTCGGAATTTTGACGAAGTCCCCGAGTGAAAAACTGTACTATTGAGTTTCGGACTCCGAGCCAGGATTTTGGCGAAGTCCCTCAGTAACAAAACTGCACTGCTGAAATCCGGCGGATCATCCACCGGACGCCTCGGCAGTCCTTTCGGAGAAAAATCCCCAAATTGAATTTTGTTACTTGTTCCGGTCAATTATTCACTGGCAGTCGAACAGCGGCCAACTCCCAGAGCCGCCGCGCACACCCCAACTTTGGAAGCCCATATCTCCCTTGTTACTTGTCCGATTCCCGTGAAACAACTTCCGCCGGATTCACCGACTTGTCAACCTTCAGGGACAATCCTTTCTTTTAGGATCCGAGCAATCCTTGAGTCAACAGATCCACCGACGAGAACTTTTCCCTCTGGCAGCTCGCCGGCGTCTCCCGGCACCGCACTTGGGCATGCAGAGGGACAAATCTTCAACATTTAACCCCTTGCACCCACCATGCCCGCTACTCCTGCTTGCTCTCACTCATCTTCCGCTGTGCCCTCCAGCCCATCATAGCTGGTCATCCCAAGCCCGGCCACGCTCAATGTGTGCCGGTCCACGGGTTGCGCTTTGGTCAAGCAATTTGCAAGCATGTTGTGCGTGCTCCAATGCTCCAGCACCACGCGCCCCTTTTGAACCATTTCCCGTGCATAGTGATAACGCGCGTTGATGTGCTTTGTCCTCTTGTGCTGCGTCAGGTTGTTGGTCAGCGAGATTGAGCCGGTGTTGTCCTCATGTACCACCATAGGCTCCTGTTGTGGCACGCCCAGCTCCCGCAGCAACCTACGGAGCCACACCGCCTCCTTGACAGCCTCCGCCAGCGCGATGTACTCTGCTTCCACTGTGGAGGTGGCAATGCAGTCTTGTTTTCTGCTGCACACCGTTACCGCTGCACAAACGAAGAATAACACGTAGCCGGATGTAGACTTCTGCTTGTCCACATTGCCAGCGTAGTCTACATCCGTGTAGCAGACCAGATGCAAGGGGTCCGTCCGCCCCTTGCCGTCGAACCTCAAGCGCGCATGCCGCGTCGCCTGTAGGTAGCTGAGGATGCGCTTGACCGCCTGCCAGTATAGTGGCTCTACATTGGCCACGTACCTGCTCACTTGGCCCACTGCGTAGGCCAAGTCCGGGTAGAGTGTGACGATCTGATGAAGCTGCTTCTCACGCCGCACATACACGTTGTGATCCGCCTGACAGCGCTTGAACCCGAGTTGTGCCATGAAGCTGTCCATCTGTTGGTACCACCATCTAGGCGATTGTTTTAGCCCGTACAAGGACTTCCGCAACTTGCATACCTTGCCCTCCGGCGCCTCCACCCCCTCTAGCACCTCCATATAGATCTCTTTGTCTATTATGCCATTGACAAAGGTCGTCTTTACGTCCATTTGGTATAGTTCCATGTCCTTTTCAGTCGCCATCGCAAGGATCGCCCGAATGTTTGTGAACTTGGCCACGAGAGTGAACATCTCATCGTAGGGCTCGCCCTTACGCTATGCGTATCCCTTTGCCACCAGCCACACCTTGTATTTTTCAACCACACCTTCCTTTGTGAACTTGGTCTTAAAGATCCGCTTTGAGCAGATGACCTTGGCATCTTTCGGCCCGTCAACCGGCTCCCACGTGTCATTTTCCGTGATGGAAACCAGCTCCGATTTGATGGATCTGTCCCATTGATCCCCTTTGGGTCGTGCAAGCGCCTCTTGCATAGCAGTTGACTCCATTGATGTAGTCTGCATGCACCGCGTCATGCCAATCCATCAACCGGTGCTTGCGTCGAAGTGCTTCCATGCTTTTCGTTGCCTCCCGCTACGGCGCGGTAATTTTGGTGGTGCATCATTGCTCTGCTGCAATCCCTCTGACTCAGCACGCTCCGGTGAATCATCGACCGGATGGCTCCCCGAGGATCTCTCTCGCTCCGGCAAAATATCACCCAGAACGGCCAGCGCGTCCGGTGGATTTTCTACAGACGCCCGATGCACACTCTGTCGGGAGTCCGTGCCTTGGCACCCTTGGTGCCTCATCCCCCGGATCCTTCCGGTGGATCTCTTCATCATCTTGATCGTTATCGGAGTCCTCCATGTTGGTTGCCATCGCTGGTGCACCATCGTGCTCTGATGTCACATCCTAAATGTTGGCGTCCGCCGGCTCCTTCTCGCAGTCAAGGAGCTGGAACCACTTCCCCATCTTTGGAGAGTACACCACGCCTACGTCGTTGCTGCTGATGTAGCTCTATTGCTCATAAAACTTGACGTCTCCGCTCCGGATTACCTCCTCCTTGCGCATGTCGTATAGCGTGTACGCCTTATGCACGCTCTCATAGTGACTTTGCCTACGACTCCAGCTTGCTGTCGCGCCTCTGTGTAGCATGTACCATCGCGTGCGCCTTGCGCCCGAACACTTTCAGGTGTGCCACACTTGGCTTGCGCCCGCTCCAAACCTCCAGCGGCATCTTCCAGCCGCTCTTCCCCTTCAACACTACTGTTTGGGTGAGGTTGATAACGTAGCTCGCCGTACTCACAGCTTTCTCCTAGAGGCTTCCCATCCACCAACATGGTCCGTACCATGCTCAGGAGCATCTAGTTCGCCTGCTCCGCCACACCACTTGACTGAAGCAAATTTATTGTAGGTTGTTCCCATTTTATGCCCTGCTGATTCATCCACCCGCTACAACCCATGTACTCTTCGCCATTTTCGTTGCGCAGTGCTCTGACCTTCCGGTCAGTCTGCCTCTCCACCGCGACGACATACTTCTTCATTCGGTCCAAGATCTCGCCTTTTTGCTTCATGAAGTACACGTGGAGTTTTCTGTTGTAGTCATCAATGAAGGTGATGAAGTAATGCGCGCCATTCTTTGATGACTTCTTGAATGGTCCACACACCTCACTGTGCACGACCTCTAGCATTTTCGAGGCACGATTCGCGTTCTTCGTTGAATGGTTTGCGCCGCACCTTGCCCAAAATGCAAGGCTCGCACTTTTTGTGATTTGCCGGATCTGTTGCGTATTCTGTACCTTCGATGACAAGGCCACGTACCAGCTTGCAGTTCGCCATCTCCTTCACGACTACGGTTGAGGAATGCCCCAATCGTCGATGCCAAAGGTCCAAATCAACTCCCCTTCTTTGGCCAGGTTGACGGTACGTTCCTGCAAGTCTACTGAATCTTTCACCGCGGGGATCATCTTGGTCTCCACGATGTAGAGGCCTCCCTCGCGCTTAGCTTCCAGCACGGGCTCGCGGCCACCGTCCTTCTGTACGACTGCCCCCTTTCTCCTAAAGAGTACCTCGTATCCCTCGTCAGTCTGCCGACTGACGCTTAGAACGCCAGCCAAGCCGGATACCCGGCTTGGCTGGCACTCTAAGCGTTGTGCTGCACGTTCTTGATGACACGCTGCACCCGCTTCCCACCAACCACCACCTCCACGTTCACGTCTCCTTGGCCAGCCGCCGGCTCAACCTTGTCGTACGCGACCACCATGGATTTTCTGGACTTGGTGTAGTTGATGAACCCGACCATCTCATCCTGGGTATGCTCCTCCGCTCCAGACTCAAGGCATCACCGATTGACCTTCTTGAGGTAGTGGCGTTGAGTGCCGTTGAGGAGCGCCTTCTTGCCTTTGGCGTCCTTGCCACCGGCCTTTGCCTCCTCAGTGCACTCACTAGCCCAGTGACCCTCCTTGCCACAGAAACGGCACGCACTCTTCTTGGCTCCCTTCTTGCCGCCGCCATGTCCGTCACCTCCCTTGGCCTTGCTTCTGCCACCACGCGTCTTGGTGACGAGGGCCGATGAGCACGAAGAGGACTCCACGCAGCTCCATCGCTACGCCTCGTTGCAAATGTACTCTGCGACGGCACCAAACTGTGCATGATTCAGATCATCGTAGCTCTCGCTACGTCAGCCAAAGCGCAGCACCCAAACCAGCCCCTCAGTCGGCGGCGCCCACCATGTCGCCCGCCGAGGCGCCTTCACACATCAAGGACCCATCAAAAATGTCATTCCGGAGGCGCAGATTTCCCTACACGTATTGGCGGTACTCCTCGCACCTTTGGGGTCTGTTTCGATGAGTTAATCATCGTGTTTGATGATGGGGATTGATGTGGTTCGAAACTTGTTCTTGGACCTACAGACGGAATTTTGACCAAGTCCTTGAGTAACAAACTGTAATACAGAGTTTCGGACTCCGAGCCAGGTTTTTGGCTAAGTCCATCAGTAACAAAATTGTACTACTGGAATCCGGCAGATCATCCACAGGATGCCTCGGCAGTCCTTCCGGAGCAAAATCCCCAGATGGATCTTTGTTACTCGTTCCGGTCAATTATTCACCGGCAGTTGAACCACGGGCAGCTGCCAGAGCCGCCGTGCATACCCCAACTTTGGAGCCCCATATCTCCCTTGTTACTTGTCCGATTCCGGTGAAACAACTTCCACCGGATGCAGAAACTAGTCAACTAGTCAGCAGTAATCCTTCTTATTAGGATTTGAGCAATCCTCAAATTGCTAGATCTACCGACGAGGAATTTCCTCTCTCTGGCAACTCGTCGGTGCCTCCCGGCGCCGCACTTGGGCATGCAGAGGGGCAAACCTCTAACACAGTGGTGGTCAGAGCATGCCAAAAATGCTGATGCTATCGCTAGTGGCAGTGAAGAATTGCCATCCTCAACCACCTCGGGACTGTTCATGAATACATCTTTCCTCCATATTGTGGATATCTTCCGTATGGGCATGATGGTGACCAATCTGCTTAACCACATGGAGTACACTCAACGTGTCTTCAAATCTCCAATCAGTCAGTGGGATAACCTTGCCACAATGCAACATGAAGAAAAGCTGTTCAAATATGTGATGAATGAGTGGGGCGTACAAAAGCATCACGTGGAGTGGAAACCCAAGCCATGGAAGGCCTTCTGCGACCTTGTGCACAAGAAGTGCATCTAGGGTAAAGATGTACATTGGGTTCTCAACAAGATCAAGGAATACAGTAGATGGTAGCTCCCTCAATTCCTGTGCAGGCGAGTTTACCACACTTGTGGAGGAAGATGAAAGTTTATTGAGATTACTAGTATCTAGAAATTCAAGTACCCAGAGCAATTACTCTCAGAATGTGTGATGGTCTTCCCAGCAAGAAGATGAAAAAACGACCATCACTTCAGCAGCGGGCTGAGCTTAAAGGAGGTGGAGGATGTCACCTTACTACATGAGTGAAGTGTATGTGGAAAACTGGAAGCACTACTTGGATGCACTGCCAAATGCACATACATAGCAGGGTCGCGACATGCCCGTGGATGCTAAAGGGGATGAAAAGACAACTCGGCAAAAAGATGGGACTATGTGTAAGCAGCCTGTGAGTTCCCTATTTAAGGAGATTGGAGGGCAGAAGGCCCCCAACCACAAACAGATCTGTGATAATGATGCGTGGAAGGTGGTACATGAGAATCGCAACATGAGTTTCCACGAGGAACCCTGGCATACTAGCATGTATCCTATCTAACTGAGGGCTCAATGTCCTCAGGCTGCTTGTGGTCAACAAGAGGTCATGTCACTGGCGACAGCTACAACACCTTGTGTAAAAGGGACGGTAGTTGGCCATGTACAAGGCCGTGGACAGGGTTGTGGCCGTGGAAATAGGCATGGAAATGGCCATGGAAACCTATAAGGTTATCCCCATCCTTGAGTGGCGTTAGTAGGAACCACTAAGAGGAGAGAGGAATGGATCATGAGTATGGGTTTATTCTTTTTAACAAGGATGAAAATGACTTCTCCTTTGATTGAACCACATTCTGAAGTTGTTGATTGACATTTTCCCCTGAACCTTGCATCTCTGGAGAAAATTCATTGTCAAACCCGCTTAGTGGTGACAATGCCAGCCACTCAGCAAGAAATGTGTGATTCTTTTATTGCGGCAAGCCCTCTTAAGGAAATGATTAAAATCACATTTTTGGTACCGTTGGTCAACAATATTTACCAAGCAAAGATAAGACTGGAAAGTACTCATACAATCCACATGAAGTCATCATATTCTGAGTCTAGTGGGTGAAACACTAGAGTTACAAAACCCACCAAAACAACTTCATGTTTTCTTAAAAATTGATTCACTGTCAGGGAGCTTATTCAATTGAAAGAGAAGCTACAATATGACAATGCAGTTCATTGTTTTCCTAATTGGTGCTCCTGTGAACATGGCTGCCAACACCGGAGGAGATGCTTCTTTTGTCACACTTGACTTCACCTGATAGGTAGGCCTGAGTTGTGATCAATTGGACTGCGCAATTTTTATAGCCGACAACCATAGGGTACTCATGATTGGTACATGTAAAGCAAATGTTTGAATTCAAGGCTACACGCAGAGGGATACATTGAAGGTGCTCAACTTACTTGATCCTTTCAATGTAGTGCTAGGAGATATCTGGATCCAAAAAAAGACTACTGTTATGTGCTTGGATTGTAAATGATTCAGTGTCTGAAAGAGACAACATCACTTTCTTCGAAGTCAGCTCTCCTGCAATGCACGTCAAGAAACATATTCCATAAGGTTGTTGATACTTCTTGGCCCAAGTGTAGAACATGGAGGACAAAGTGATGAAGTACATGTTACAACAGATCAGAACTCTGGTGGCGGAGCTCTCGGAAGTATTCCAAGATCCACCAGCTGTGCTTCTACTAGAATGACCCATGGGAAATCCAATTCAGATACAAAAAGAGGTGACTCATTTGTTCAGATCCATGTATCACCTTAGTCCAGAAGAAAGGTGAGACATTGAACACCAAATTAAGAAAAAAAATAGAAAGCGGATTAGCTCAGTGTGTGGTATACAAATCCCTTTGTGATTAAAATAGACAATGGTTTATGCATGTGCATAAACTACACAGCGCTGAACAAGCTGATGGAGGAAAAAAACCCTGATAATGGATTGAGGACCTCTTTGACCAAATTCCATTTTGTCTCTGATTTTATCTCAATAAAACCATCAAATTCATACTCCATACGTTCTAATACAAAGGCTTTGTGAACAAAATTCAAATGAATTATTGTGTGGATTAATGTTTTCAAAATTCTTATAATCTAAACAAGGACAACTCGGTGGAAGCTGTTAGAATTTTTTGGCACAAAGAATAGGGTTTTCTACTGGATGTGGTAGACCTCATAAGGAAGATAATCCCCTAGTTCCATGACACGCCAGTGGAAATGACTAATGGATCACTATTGGTGGCCAAGATATAGTGTTGATATCCACGATTATTGCATGACATGTGACCCCTGTCTCCGGAGCATGGCTAGTGACAGAAAGCATGTTGGACTCCTGCAATGACTACCGATACGAGAGACTTCATGGAAGTATGTCTGTATGAATTTAACAACTGGTTATCTCAACATGGCGCGTGGTCATGATGCAATCTTGGCAGTTGTGGATCTTTCGAAGAATATAACACACTTGTTTCCTACGACCACACACATGAACAGAGTGAAGACTACTCGTCTCTTCTTCAAGGGAGTCTTCAAGTACCATCACCTACCATTGCGTATTATCTCTGACTAAGATAAAAAAATGTAATGGTTTGTCTTGACAAACCATGAATGAGTACTTCTGAAGTGATTGTGACATGTCAAGAACATGACCAATGTGTACCCTATAGGGGTATCCCATTCATAGGTCTGGCTCTGGAACTAAGCGCAACTCATGGAAGCGTAAATCTTGTTTGGCCAGTGGGATGGTCAACACATATTGGGGCAAGCTCGTAGCTTTTACACATCGGCCTTGGCAGACGTTACCAGCTAAACAAAAATGTAGTGAAAAAAAATCCCACCAGCCAGCATTATTGGACATACACTATTGGAGGTTGGGGACGGCCAACATAGTTGTTGCGTGGACGCTCCATCGTGAAGGGGGCAGGTTGCTGGTAGTGCTTACCTACTGGCTACAACTTAGGTCAAGACGTTGATGCACGTATTCATGTCTTAACTGGTAAAGATTATTCATTCGATTCCTTTCACAACATTCGTGCTTCACGGTCACGCACTCCTTATTTTCCATGAACCAGAACGGATCATAATTGGGGAGGACTGAAGCAAGAAAATGGTTTGACCCTACCACATTGCAGATGCGAGGCGGTGGCCGGTCCCAGCCCTCGCCATGGCGGGGGCTGGCGGATGGCTATCCACTCGCTGACCACCAGCCAGCTGGTGGCCAGCCGGCTGGATGGCCGGCGACCGATCACACTTCGACCTCAGCTCTGATCGAGCAATCGGTTTTGTTCTCCTCCAATACAACAACAATAGAGATCGACCACTCGCGTATATGTCAAGAAAGTTGTGCGGACCGGAACAGAACGACACAGTGTACAGAAAGGAAATGTTGGCGGCCGTACGTGCATTCAAGGCATGACTGTGCGATCTTAGATATTACCGATGCATTGTCCACACGACCACCTAGGAACTGAAACATCTCAAGACCAAGCCAAATCTAAGCTGTGCACAAATACAACGGATGGAATTCCTTGAGTCCAACTTCGAACATGATATCATGTACAGACCTAAAAATAATAATTCCAGTGGATGCTCTGAGTCCGCGATCAAACTTGATGGGTGAGAGCAGCACGTTTCCTGTCAGAAAAGACTGGTACCTAGCGAAGCTGTTTGCGAAGGATTACGAGGCCTCGGTGGGTACGAAAAAAACCAAAATCTGGTTTGGTAGCCCCGAACGGCGGCGATGATTCACTTTGCCAAAACGTTGTACCACCAAAGGAGGAGTTACGAAGGACGACATTCAAGGAGTGCCACAACACGGGACCACGTGGAAATTTTGGCTAGCACAAGATGCTTAAGAAGTTGGAAAGATACTACTGATGGGACCACATGCAGGACAAAGGGGAAGCATGCTAAAACCCGTGGGGCACGTGTCAGCGGGAAACGTTTTGTCACACGGGGGCACCTTGACTACTCAACCTCTCCGTGCCAAGACTATCGCCACTCCAAAGGGATGTGACGCCATCTTTGTCGTGCTTGAAATATGTTGCAAGTTTTGTATTTCATTCTAACAACGACCACGATCATTGCCAAAGGAACACGTCTCATTCTAATTCACATCGTGCGGTTATACAGAGTGTCACGTACCATCATCAGAGGCAGAGACAATCATTTAAACGTCTGTCTTTGGAGTGAACCAATGACACGTTACGTCACCCGGATCCAACTATCGATGACATTGCGTCTTCAAACCGACCGGCAAACCAAGGGAACTAATGAGAGGCTCGAAAATCTCCTCGATGCTTTTTGTGAACCCCATGTGAGTGATTTGGCAGCAAAAATACGGATCACCAAACTCGCATATGACTTGGCGACTTTGAGATCAAGAAAATGCAAACCCCAGCTGCTGCTTGACTTTGCATATTATAGAACATGGCAATTCATCCAGTCTTCCATGCCAGAAAGGTCAAGCACCATTGCGACGACATCGAGAAATTACCTAGAAGAAACATTGTGCGTCTAGCTCCAATTCAAGTGGACAGGGACACCAAGTACGTGATCAAGGAAATCCGCGGACTCCAACACCATGAAAAATAGCTGGGAGCCCTGCAGCAACGTGCGTGACATTGATGACCTCATTGTCTACTACTACAACCGTCACCGTCGTATGTTTTCTAACGCGCGAGGACGCTGCGGCTCAAAAGGGGGCAAGTGTTATGCCCCACACGTACATCAGTTCCTAAACTCTGCGCGTGCGCATTATTTTCTTAGATTTATGGCCCATCGTGCAGCGACCTATGTAGTTGTATGTTCTTCGGCAAAGGGGCATTTTGGCCACACGCATCGCCCACTGCTGTTTCGCTCCTTAAACTTGCGACACATTCAATCACTTTCTAGAACGCTCGAAATAAATTTCAAGAAATGCATTCATTTGTCGACACTGCTCTGCCAACCTCTTGATGACGCAGAACGTCTATGGAGACGGGCCTCGATACTTTTGAAACCCCCCAATTCGACAGAGTTTCTCGAAGTGATCACTTAGGGGTTGAACGTCGCATGTGTCACTTGAAGCAAGCGCCCAAGATCGAACATATGACTAAATCTATTCTTGCCATTGCATACATGCAATTGACATATCCGAACCTTGTCAACGAAGTGCACTTCTTGCTAAAAAGGTAATAAAAATTTTTCTAGTGTATCGAATCTTTAATTTCTCCGGAACAGGGATGATTCACTGTGAACCATCCAAGTTGCGCTCGTTGTAACTTTTTTTTGGGGCAGACATGGATTCCATCCTAGAAATTGGGGTCGTTGAGCATGATCGGGTGACACAATGCCCTTGTAAGTAATTTGACGCAAGAAGAAAGCCTCCGTTCCAGTGCGGTTCACACCTCAGGCATGGACGACGAACCTGCTTTCCCAACGGTAATGCCGCGGATGGACACGTCAGCATCTCCACGTTTTTGTTGTCCTGTTCGAACGAATTCGCCGCCGGTCGCCTCCCCTGCCTCCTCGGGTGAGATCTGCTTCGCCACAGAACGGTCCACTAGACCAACTCAAGTTTTCCTGCAGTCAGGATAGTAGTCGCAGCAGCAGGAGCAGCTCACTCCGGAAGAAGCAGCAGTGCCAGGAGGAGGTTCACCGAATAAGTTGCAATCCTCTTGAAAGCTTTCTACAGCAGTGTCACTAGCAGCGGAAGCAACTGCAACAGGAGCAGCAGCAGCAGCAGCAGCAGCAGCAGCAGCAGCACCAGCACCAGCAGCAGCAGGAGCAGGAGCAGCAGCAGGAGCAGCAGCAGGAGCAGGAGCAGCAGCAGCAGCAGCAGCAGCTTCAGCAGCAGCAGCAGCATCAGCAGCAGCAACAGCAGCAGCAGCAGCAGCAGCAGCAGCAGCAGCAGCAGCAGCAGCAGCAGCAGCAGCAGCAGCAGCAGCATCAGTCTTCCTTCGAGAAGTCAATCGTGACTGAAAGCCTGTGAAGTTGAACCTCACCCTTCTGGTTGGAGCAGCATGGCGAGATTTGGGTTGCGGTGAGTACTTTCGCTTCTGGCTCTGGTACCGGCAGCAGCAGAAGTAGCAACAAAGAGGTATCGCTGCAGCATGGAGCAGCACGAGCAGATTGAGGAAGAGGTGGAGGAGGTGGAGGAGGAGGAGGAGGTGGAGTTGGAGGAGGAGGTGGAGGTGGAGGTGGAGGAGGAGGTTGCGGGGGTGGAAGAGGCGTCGGGAAGGAGGAGGAGAAGGAACCCGAGGAGG
>SZWC01000419.1:4909-25560 GCA_023375785.1 Penium margaritaceum
ATCAGGGTCAATCGGAAGCGGATCGACGTGCCGTAAATTTTCCCCGGTAGCCCTTATGAAGCCCTAGGACATTGTGGATTCGCTTTCTTTCATTTCTCTTTGGCTTGCCCGCTTCATGCTCCGGGGTTGGTATGCGCACCCAGGGTGTTCCTGGTGCGACGAGCGGGATCAGGGTTAATCGGAAGCGGATCGACGTGCCGTAAATTTTCCCCGGTAGCCCTTGTCAAGCCCTAGGACACTGTGGATTTGCTTTCTTTCATTTCTCTTCGGCTTGCCCGCTTCATGCTCCGGGGTCGGTATGCGCACCCAGGGTGTTCCTGGTGCGACGCGCGGGATCAGGGTCAATCGGAAGCGGATCGACGTGCCGTAAATTTTCCCCGGTAGCCCTTGTCAAGCCCTAGGACACTGTGGATTCGCTTTCTTTCATTTCTCTTCGGCTTGCCCGCTTCATGCTCCGGGGTCGGTATGCGCACCCATGGTGTTCCTGGTTCGACGGGTGGAATCAGGGTCAATCAGAAGGGGATCGACGTGACGTAAATTTTGCCCAGTAGCCCTTGTGAAGTCCTAGGACACTGTGGATTCGCTTTCTTTCATTTCTCTTCGGCTTGCCCGCTTCATGCTCCGGGGTCGGTATGTGCACCCAGGGTGTTCCTGGTGCGACGGGCGGAATCAGGGTCAATCGGAAGCGGATCGACGTGCCGTAAATTTTCCCTGGTAGCCCTTGTGAAGCCTCAGGACACTGTGGATTTGCTTTCTTTCATTTCTCTTCGGCTTGCCCGCTTCATGCTCCGGGGTCGGTATGCGCACCCAGGGTGTTCCTGGTGCGACGGGCGGGATCAGGGTCAATCGGAAGTGGATTGACGTGCCGTAAATTTTCCCCGGTAGCCCTTGTCAAGCCCTAGGACACAGTGGATTCGCTTTCTTTCATTTCTGTTCGGCTTGCCCGCTTCATGATCCGGGGTCGGTATGCGTACCCAGGGAGTTCCTGGTGCTACGGGCGGGATCAGGGTCAATCGGAAGCGGATCGACGTGCCGTAAAATTTCCCCGGTAGCCCTTGTCAAGCCCTAGGACACTGTGGATTTGCTTTCTTTCATTTCTCTTCAGCTTGCCCGCTTCATGCTCCGGAGTCGGTATGCGCACCCAAGGTGTTCCTGGTGCGACGGGCGGAATCAGGGTCAATCGGAAGCGGATCGATGTGCCGTAAATTTTCCCTGGTAGCCCTTGTCAAGCCCTAGGACACTGTGGATTCGCTTTCTTTCATTTCTCTTCGGCTTGCCCGCTTCATGCTCCGGAGTCGGTATGCGCACCCAAGGTGTTCCTGGTGCGACGGGCGGAATCAGGGTCAATCGGAAGCGGATCGATGTGCCGTAAATTTTCCCTGGTAGCCCTTGTCAAGCCCTAGGACACTGTGGATTCGCTTTCTTTCATTTCTCTTCGGCTTGCCCGCTTCATGCTCCGGAGTCGGTATGCGCACCCAAGGTGTTCCTGGTGCGACGGGCGGAATCAGGGTCAATCGGAAGCGGATCGATGTGCCGTAAATTTTCCCTGGTAGCCCTTGTCAAGCCCTAGGACACTGTGGATTTGCTTTCTTTCATTTCTCTTCGGCTTGCCCGCTTCATGCTCCGGGGTCGGTATGCGCACCCAGGGTGTTCCTGGTGCGACGGGCGGGATCAGGGTCAATCGGAAGAGGATCGACGTGCCGTAAATTTTCCCCGGTAGCCCTTGTCAAGCCCTAGGACACTGTGGATTCGCTTTCTTTCATTTCTCTTTGGCTTGCCCGCTTCATGCTCCGGGGTCGGTATGTGCACCCAGGGTGTTCCTGGTTCGACGGGCGGAATCAGGGTCAATCGGAAGCCGATCGACGTGACGTAAATTTTCCCCAGAAGCCCTTGTGAAGCCCTAGGACACTGTGGATTCGCTTTCTTTCATTTCTCTTCGGCTTGCCCGCTTCATGCTCCGGGGTCGGTATGCGCACCCAGGGTGTTCCTGGTGCGACGGGCGGGATCAGGGTCAATCGGAAGTGGATTGCCGTGCCGTAAATTTTCCCCGGTAGCCCTTGTCAAGCCCTAGGACACAGTGGATTCGCTTTCTTTAATTTCTGTTCGGCTTGCCCGCTTCATGCTCCGGGGTCGGTATGCGTACCCACGGTGTTCCTGGTGCGACGGGCGGGATCGGGGTCAATCGGAAGCGGATCGACGTGCCGTAAAATTTCCCCGGTAGCCCTTGTCAAGCCCTAGGACACTGTGGATTTGCTTTCTTTCATTTCTCTTCAGCTTGCCCGCTTCATGCTCCGGAGTCGGTATGCGCACCCAGGGTGTTCCTGGTGCGACGGGCGGGATCAGGGTCAATCGGAAGCGGATCGACGTGCCGTAAATTTTCCCTGGTAGCCCTTGTCAAGCCCTAGGACACTGTGGATTCGCTTTCTTTCATTTCTCTTTGGCTTGCCCGCTTCATGCTCCGGGGTCAGTATGCGCACCCAGGGTGTTCCTGGTGCGACGAGCGGGATCAGGGTCAATCGGAAGCGGATCGACGTGCCGTAAATTTTCCCCGGTAGCCCTTGTGAAGCCCTAGGACACTGTGGACTCGCTTTCTTTCATTTGTCTTTGGCTTGCCCGCTTCATGCTTCGGAGTCGGTATGCGCACCCAGGGTGTTCCTGGTGCAACGAGCGGAATTAGGGTCAATCAAAAGCGGATCGACGTGCCGTAAATTTTCCCCGGTAGCCCTTGTGAAGCCCTAGGACACTGCGGATTCGCTTTCTTTCATTTCTCTTCGGCTTGCCCGCTTCATGCTCCGGGGTCGTAATGCGCACCCAGGGTGTTCCTGGTGCAACGGGCGGAATCAGGGTCAATCGGAAGCGGATCGACGTGCCGTAAATTTTCCCCCGTAGCCCTTGTGAAGCCCTAGGACACTGTGGATTCGCTTTCTTTCATTTCTCTTCGGCTTGCCCGCTTCATGCTCCGGGGTCGGTATGCGCACCCAGGGTGTTCCTGGTGCGACGGGCGGGATCAGGGTCAATCGGAAGTGGATTGACGTGCCGTAAATTTTCCCCGGTAGCCCTTGTCAAGCCCTAGGAAACAGTGGATTCGCTTTCTTTCATTTCTGTTTGGCTTGCCCGCTTCATGCTCCGGGGTCGGTATGCGTACCCAGGGAGTTCCTGGTGCGACGGGCGGGATCAGGGTCAATTGGAAGCGGATCGACGTGCCGTAAAATTTCCCCAGTAGCCCTTGTCAAGCCTTAGGACACTGTGGATTTGCTTTCTTTCATTTCTCTTCAGCTTGCCCGCTTCATGCTCCGGAGTCGGTATGCGCACCCAGGGTGTTCCTGGTGCGACGGGCGGGATCAGGGTCAATCGGAAGCGGATCGACGTGCCGTAAATTTTCCCCGGTAGCCCTTGTCAAGCCCTAGGACACTGTGGATTCGCTTTCTTTCGTTTCTCTTCGGCTTGCCCGCTTCATGCTCCGGGGTCGGTATGCGCACCCAGGGAGTTCCTGGTGCGACGGGCGGGATCAGGGTCAATCGGAAGCGGATCGACGTGCCGTAAATTTTCCCCGGTAGCCCTTGTCAAGCCCTAGGACACTGTGGATTCGCTTTCTTTCGTTTCTCTTCGGCTTGCCCGCTTCATGCTCCGGGGTCGGTATGCGCACCCAGGGTGTTCCTGGTGCGACGGGCGGAATCAGGGTCAATCGGAAGCGGATCGACGTGCCGTAAATTTTCCCCGGTAGCCCTTGTGAATCCCTAGGACATTGTGGATTCGCTTTCTTTCATTTCTCTTTGGCTTGCCCGCTTCATGCTCCGGGGTCGGTATGCGCACCCAGTGTGTTCCTGGTGGGACGAGCGGGATCAGGGTTCATCGGAAGCGGATCGACGTGCCGTAAATTTTCCCCGGTAGCCCTTGTCAAGCCCTAGGACACTGTGGATTTGCTTTCTTTCATTTCTCTTCGGCTTGCCCGCTTCATGCTCCGGGGTCGGTATGCGCACCCAGGGTGTTCCTGGTGCGACAGGCGGGATCAGGGTCAATCGGAAGCGGATCGACGTGCCGTAAATTTTCCCCGGTAGCCCTTGTCAAGCCCTAGGACACTGTGGATTCGCTTTCTTTCGTTTCTCTTTGGCTTGCCCGCTTCATGCTCCGGGGTCGGTATGTGCACCCAGGGTGTTCCTGGTTCGACGGGCGGAATCAGGGTCAATCGGAAGCCGATCGACGTGACGTAAATTTTCCCCAGTAGCCCTTGTGAAGCCCTAGGACACAGTGGATTCGCTTTCTTTCATTTCTGTTCGGCTTGCCCGCTTCATGCTCCGGGGTCGGTATGCGTACCCAGGGTGTTCCTGGTGCGACGGGCGGGATCGGGGTCAATCGGAAGCGGATCGACGTGCCGTAAAATTTCCCCAATAGCCCTTGTCAAGCCCTAGGACACTGTGGATTTGCTTTCTTTCATTTCTCTTCAGCTTGCCCGCTTCATGCTCCGGGGTCGGTATGCGTACCCAGGGTGTTCCTGGTGCGACGGGCGGGATCAGGGTCAATCGGAAGCGGATCGACGTGCCGTAAATTTTCCCCGGTAGCCCTTATGAAGCCCTAGGACACTGTGGACTCGCTTTCTTTCATTTGTCTTTGGCTTGCCCGCTTCATGCTCCGGAGTCGGTATGCGCACCCAGGGTGTTCCTGGTGCAACGAGCGGAATTAGGGTCAATCAAAAGCGGATCGACGTGCCGTAAATTTTCCCTGGTAGCCCTTGTGAATCCCTAGGACACTGCGGATTCGCTTTCTTTCATTTCTCTTCGGCTTGCCCGCTTCATGCTCCGGGGTCGGTATGCGCACCCAGGGTGTTCCTCGTGCGACGGGCGGAATCAGGGTCAATCGGAAGCGGATCGACGTGCCGTAAATTTTCCCCGGTAGCCGTTGTGAAGCCCTAGGACACTGTGGATTCGCTTTCTTTCATTTCTCTTCGGCTTGCCCGCTTCATGCTCCGGGGTCGGTATGCGCACCCAGGGTGTTCCTGGTGCGACGGGCGGAATCAGGGTCAATCGGAAGCGGATCGACGTGCCGTAAATTGTCCCCGGTAGCCCTTGTGAAGCCTTAGGACACTGTGGATTCGCTTTCTTTCATTTCTCTTCGGCTTGCCCGGTTCATGCTCCGGGGTCGGTATCCGCACCCATGGTGTTCCTGGTGCGACGGGCGGAATCAGGGTCAATCGGAAGCGGATCGACGTGCCGTAAATTGTCCCCGGTAGCCCTTGTGAAGCCTTAGGACACTGTGGATTCGCTTTCTTTCATTTCTCTTCGGCTTGCCCGGTTCATGCTCCGGGGTCGGTATCCGCACCCATGGTGTTCCTGGTGCGACGGGCGGAATCAGGGTCAATCGGAAGCGGATCGACGTGCCGTAAATTGTCCCCGGTAGCCCTTGTGAAGCCTTAGGACACTGTGGATTCGCTTTCTTTCATTTCTCTTCGGCTTGCCCGGTTCATGCTCCGGGGTCGGTATCCGCACCCATGGTGTTCCTGGTGCGACGGGCGGAATCAGGGTCAATCGGAAGCGGATCGACGTGCCGTAAATTGTCCCCGGTAGCCCTTGTGAAGCCTTAGGACACTGTGGATTCGCTTTCTTTCATTTCTCTTCGGCTTGCCCGGTTCATGCTCCGGGGTCGGTATCCGCACCCATGGTGTTCCTGGTGCGACGGGCGGAATCAGGGTCAATCGGAAGCGGATCGACGTGCCGTAAATTGTCCCCGGTAGCCCTTGTGAAGCCTTAGGACACTGTGGATTCGCTTTCTTTCATTTCTCTTCGGCTTGCCCGGTTCATGCTCCGGGGTCGGTATCCGCACCCATGGTGTTCCTGGTGCGACGGGCGGAATCAGGGTCAATCGGAAGCGGATCGACGTGCCGTAAATTGTCCCCGGTAGCCCTTGTGAAGCCTTAGGACACTGTGGATTCGCTTTCTTTCATTTCTCTTCGGCTTGCCCGGTTCATGCTCCGGGGTCGGTATCCGCACCCATGGTGTTCCTGGTGCGACGGGCGGAATCAGGGTCAATCGGAAGCGGATCGACGTGCCGTAAATTGTCCCCGGTAGCCCTTGTGAAGCCTTAGGACACTGTGGATTCGCTTTCTTTCATTTCTCTTCGGCTTGCCCGGTTCATGCTCCGGGGTCGGTATCCGCACCCATGGTGTTCCTGGTGCGACGGGCGGAATCAGGGTCAATCGGAAGCGGATCGACGTGCCGTAAATTGTCCCCGGTAGCCCTTGTGAAGCCTTAGGACACTGTGGATTCGCTTTCTTTCATTTCTCTTCGGCTTGCCCGGTTCATGCTCCGGGGTCGGTATCCGCACCCATGGTGTTCCTGGTGCGACGGGCGGAATCAGGGTCAATCGGAAGCGGATCGACGTGCCGTAAATTGTCCCCGGTAGCCCTTGTGAAGCCTTAGGACACTGTGGATTCGCTTTCTTTCATTTCTCTTCGGCTTGCCCGGTTCATGCTCCGGGGTCGGTATCCGCACCCATGGTGTTCCTGGTGCGACGGGCGGAATCAGGGTCAATCGGAAGCGGATCGACGTGCCGTAAATTGTCCCCGGTAGCCCTTGTGAAGCCTTAGGACACTGTGGATTCGCTTTCTTTCATTTCTCTTCGGCTTGCCCGGTTCATGCTCCGGGGTCGGTATCCGCACCCATGGTGTTCCTGGTGCGACGGGCGGAATCAGGGTCAATCGGAAGCGGATCGACGTGCCGTAAATTGTCCCCGGTAGCCCTTGTGAAGCCTTAGGACACTGTGGATTCGCTTTCTTTCATTTCTCTTCGGCTTGCCCGGTTCATGCTCCGGGGTCGGTATCCGCACCCATGGTGTTCCTGGTGCGACGGGCGGAATCAGGGTCAATCGGAAGCGGATCGACGTGCCGTAAATTGTCCCCGGTAGCCCTTGTGAAGCCTTAGGACACTGTGGATTCGCTTTCTTTCATTTCTCTTCGGCTTGCCCGGTTCATGCTCCGGGGTCGGTATCCGCACCCATGGTGTTCCTGGTGCGACGGGCGGAATCAGGGTCAATCGGAAGCGGATCGACGTGCCGTAAATTGTCCCCGGTAGCCCTTGTGAAGCCTTAGGACACTGTGGATTCGCTTTCTTTCATTTCTCTTCGGCTTGCCCGGTTCATGCTCCGGGGTCGGTATCCGCACCCATGGTGTTCCTGGTGCGACGGGCGGAATCAGGGTCAATCGGAAGCGGATCGACGTGCCGTAAATTGTCCCCGGTAGCCCTTGTGAAGCCTTAGGACACTGTGGATTCGCTTTCTTTCATTTCTCTTCGGCTTGCCCGGTTCATGCTCCGGGGTCGGTATCCGCACCCATGGTGTTCCTGGTGCGACGGGCGGAATCAGGGTCAATCGGAAGCGGATCGACGTGCCGTAAATTGTCCCCGGTAGCCCTTGTGAAGCCTTAGGACACTGTGGATTCGCTTTCTTTCATTTCTCTTCGGCTTGCCCGGTTCATGCTCCGGGGTCGGTATCCGCACCCATGGTGTTCCTGGTGCGACGGGCGGAATCAGGGTCAATCGGAAGCGGATCGACGTGCCGTAAATTGTCCCCGGTAGCCCTTGTGAAGCCTTAGGACACTGTGGATTCGCTTTCTTTCATTTCTCTTCGGCTTGCCCGGTTCATGCTCCGGGGTCGGTATCCGCACCCATGGTGTTCCTGGTGCGACGGGCGGAATCAGGGTCAATCGGAAGCGGATCGACGTGCCGTAAATTGTCCCCGGTAGCCCTTGTGAAGCCTTAGGACACTGTGGATTCGCTTTCTTTCATTTCTCTTCGGCTTGCCCGGTTCATGCTCCGGGGTCGGTATCCGCACCCATGGTGTTCCTGGTGCGACGGGCGGAATCAGGGTCAATCGGAAGCGGATCGACGTGCCGTAAATTGTCCCCGGTAGCCCTTGTGAAGCCTTAGGACACTGTGGATTCGCTTTCTTTCATTTCTCTTCGGCTTGCCCGGTTCATGCTCCGGGGTCGGTATCCGCACCCATGGTGTTCCTGGTGCGACGGGCGGAATCAGGGTCAATCGGAAGCGGATCGACGTGCCGTAAATTGTCCCCGGTAGCCCTTGTGAAGCCTTAGGACACTGTGGATTCGCTTTCTTTCATTTCTCTTCGGCTTGCCCGGTTCATGCTCCGGGGTCGGTATCCGCACCCATGGTGTTCCTGGTGCGACGGGCGGAATCAGGGTCAATCGGAAGCGGATCGACGTGCCGTAAATTGTCCCCGGTAGCCCTTGTGAAGCCTTAGGACACTGTGGATTCGCTTTCTTTCATTTCTCTTCGGCTTGCCCGGTTCATGCTCCGGGGTCGGTATCCGCACCCATGGTGTTCCTGGTGCGACGGGCGGAATCAGGGTCAATCGGAAGCGGATCGACGTGCCGTAAATTGTCCCCGGTAGCCCTTGTGAAGCCTTAGGACACTGTGGATTCGCTTTCTTTCATTTCTCTTCGGCTTGCCCGCTTCATGCTCCGGGGTCAGTATGCGCACCCAGGGTGTTCCGGGTGCGACGGGCGGGATCAGGGTCAATCGGAAGCGGATCGACGTGCCGTAAATTTTCCCCGGTAGCCCTTGTGAAGCCCTAGGACACTGTGAACTTGCTTTCTTTCATTTGTCTTTGGCTTGCCCGCTTCATGCTCCGGAGTCGGTATGCGCACCCAGGGTGTTCCTGACGCAACGGGCGGAATCAGGGTCAATCGGCCGCGGATCGACGTGCCGTAAATTGTCCCCGGTAGCCCTTGTGAAGCCTTAGGACACTGTGGATTCGCTTTCTTTCATTTCTCTTCGGCTTGCCCGCTTCATGCTCCGGGGTCGGTATGCGCACCCTGGGTGTTCCTGGTGCGACGGGCGGAATCAGGGTCAATCGGAAGCGGATCGACGTGCCGTAAATTTTCCCCGGTAGCCCTTGTGAAGCCCTAGGACATTGTGGATTTGCTTTCTTTCATTTCTCTTCGGCTTGCCCGCTTCATGCTCCGGGGTCGGTATGCGCACCCAGGGTGTTCCTGGTGGGACGGGCAGAATCAGGGTCAATCGGAAGCGGATTGACGTACCGTAAATTTTCCTCGGTAGCCCTCGTGAAGCCCTAGGATACTGTGGATTCGCTTTCTTTCATTTCTCTTTGGCTTGCCCGCTTCATGCTCCGGGGTCAGTATGCGCACCCAGGGTGTTCTTGGTGCGACGGGCGGGATTAGGGTCAATCGGAAGCGGACCGACGTGCCGTAAATTTTCCCCGGTAGCCCTTGTCAAGCCCTAAGACACTATGGATTTGCTTTCTTTCATTTCTCTTCGCCTTGCCCGCTTCATGCTCCGGGGTCGGTATGCGCATCCAGGGTGTTCCTGGTGCAACGGGCGGGATCAGGGTCAATCGGAAGCGGATCGACGTGCCGTAAAATTTCCCCGGTAGCCCTTGTCAAGCCCTAGGACACTGTGGATTCGCTTTCTTTCATTTCTCTTCGGCTTGCCTGCTTCATGCTCCGGGGTCGGTATGCGCACCCAGGGTGTTCCTGGTGCAACGGGCGGGATCAGGGTCAATCGGAAGCAGACCGACGTGCCGTAAATTTTCCCCGGTAGCCCTTGTCAAGCCCTAGGACACTGTGGATTCGCTTTCTTTCATTTCTCTTCGGCTTGCCTGCTTCATGCTCCGGGGTCGGTATGCGCACCCAGGGTGTTCCTGGTGCAACGGGCGGGATCAGGGTCAATCGGAAGCAGACCGACGTGCCGTAAATTTTCCCCGGTAGCCCTTGTCAAGCCCTAGGACACTGTGGATTCGCTTTCTTTCATTTCTCTTCGGCTTGCCTGCTTCATGCTCCGGGGTCGGTATGCGCACCCAGGGTGTTCCTGGTGCAACGGGCGGGATCAGGGTCAATCGGAAGCAGACCGACGTGCCGTAAATTTTCCCCGGTAGCCCTTGTCAAGCCCTAGGACACTGTGGATTCGCTTTCTTTCATTTCTCTTCGGCTTGCCTGCTTCATGCTCCGGGGTCGGTATGCGCACCCAGGGTGTTCCTGGTGCAACGGGCGGGATCAGGGTCAATCGGAAGCAGACCGACGTGCCGTAAATTTTCCCCGGTAGCCCTTGTCAAGCCCTAGGACACTGTGGATTCGCTTTCTTTCATTTCTCTTCGGCTTGCCTGCTTCATGCTCCGGGGTCGGTATGCGCACCCAGGGTGTTCCTGGTGCAACGGGCGGGATCAGGGTCAATCGGAAGCAGACCGACGTGCCGTAAATTTTCCCCGGTAGCCCTTGTCAAGCCCTAGGACACTGTGGATTCGCTTTCTTTCATTTCTCTTCGGCTTGCCTGCTTCATGCTCCGGGGTCGGTATGCGCACCCAGGGTGTTCCTGGTGCAACGGGCGGGATCAGGGTCAATCGGAAGCAGACCGACGTGCCGTAAATTTTCCCCGGTAGCCCTTGTCAAGCCCTAGGACACTGTGGATTCGCTTTCTTTCATTTCTCTTCGGCTTGCCTGCTTCATGCTCCGGGGTCGGTATGCGCACCCAGGGTGTTCCTGGTGCAACGGGCGGGATCAGGGTCAATCGGAAGCAGACCGACGTGCCGTAAATTTTCCCCGGTAGCCCTTGTCAAGCCCTAGGACACTGTGGATTCGCTTTCTTTCATTTCTCTTCGGCTTGCCTGCTTCATGCTCCGGGGTCGGTATGCGCACCCAGGGTGTTCCTGGTGCAACGGGCGGGATCAGGGTCAATCGGAAGCAGACCGACGTGCCGTAAATTTTCCCCGGTAGCCCTTGTCAAGCCCTAGGACACTGTGGATTCGCTTTCTTTCATTTCTCTTCGGCTTGCCTGCTTCATGCTCCGGGGTCGGTATGCGCACCCAGGGTGTTCCTGGTGCAACGGGCGGGATCAGGGTCAATCGGAAGCAGACCGACGTGCCGTAAATTTTCCCCGGTAGCCCTTGTCAAGCCCTAGGACACTGTGGATTCGCTTTCTTTCATTTCTCTTCGGCTTGCCTGCTTCATGCTCCGGGGTCGGTATGCGCACCCAGGGTGTTCCTGGTGCAACGGGCGGGATCAGGGTCAATCGGAAGCAGACCGACGTGCCGTAAATTTTCCCCGGTAGCCCTTGTCAAGCCCTAGGACACTGTGGATTCGCTTTCTTTCATTTCTCTTCGGCTTGCCTGCTTCATGCTCCGGGGTCGGTATGCGCACCCAGGGTGTTCCTGGTGCAACGGGCGGGATCAGGGTCAATCGGAAGCAGACCGACGTGCCGTAAATTTTCCCCGGTAGCCCTTGTCAAGCCCTAGGACACTGTGGATTCGCTTTCTTTCATTTCTCTTCGGCTTGCCTGCTTCATGCTCCGGGGTCGGTATGCGCACCCAGGGTGTTCCTGGTGCAACGGGCGGGATCAGGGTCAATCGGAAGCAGACCGACGTGCCGTAAATTTTCCCCGGTAGCCCTTGTCAAGCCCTAGGACACTGTGGATTCGCTTTCTTTCATTTCTCTTCGGCTTGCCTGCTTCATGCTCCGGGGTCGGTATGCGCACCCAGGGTGTTCCTGGTGCAACGGGCGGGATCAGGGTCAATCGGAAGCAGACCGACGTGCCGTAAATTTTCCCCGGTAGCCCTTGTCAAGCCCTAGGACACTGTGGATTCGCTTTCTTTCATTTCTCTTCGGCTTGCCTGCTTCATGCTCCGGGGTCGGTATGCGCACCCAGGGTGTTCCTGGTGCAACGGGCGGGATCAGGGTCAATCGGAAGCAGACCGACGTGCCGTAAATTTTCCCCGGTAGCCCTTGTCAAGCCCTAGGACACTGTGGATTCGCTTTCTTTCATTTCTCTTCGGCTTGCCTGCTTCATGCTCCGGGGTCGGTATGCGCACCCAGGGTGTTCCTGGTGCGACGGGCGGAATCAGGGTCAATCGGAAGCGGATCGACGTGCCGTAAATTTTCCCCGGTAGCCCTTGTGAAGCCCTAGGACACTGTGGATGTGCTTTCTTTCATTTCTCTTCAGCTTGCCCGCTTCATGCTCTTGGGTCGGTATGCGCACCCAGGGTGTTCCTGGTGCGACAGGCGGGATCAGGGTCAATCGGAAGCGGATTGACGTGCCGTAAATTTTCCCTGGTAGCCCTTGTCAAGCCCTAGGACACTGTGGATTCACTTTCTTTCATTTCTCTTCGGCTTGCCCGCTTCATGCTCTGGGGTCGGTATGCATACCCAGGGTGTTCCTGGTGCGACGGGCGGGATCAGGGTCAATTGGAAGCGGATCGACGTGCCGTAAAATTTCCCCGGTAGCCCTTGTCAAGCCCTAGGACACTGTGGATTCGCTTTCTTTCATTTCTCTTCGGCTTGCCCGCTTCATGCTCCGGGGTCGGTATGCGTACCCAGGGTGTTCCTGGTGCGACGGGCGGGATCAGGGTCAATCGGAAGCGGATCGACGTGCCGTAAATTTTCCCCGGTAGCCCTTGTNAAGCCCTAGGACACTGTGGATTCGCTTTCTTTCATTTCTCTTCGGCTTGCCCGCTTCATGCTCCGGGGTCGGTATGCGCACCCAGGGTGTTCCTGGTGCGACGGGCGGAATCAGGGTCAATCGGAAGCGGATCGACGTGCCGAAAATTTTCCCCGGTAGCCCTTGTGAAGCCCTAGGACACTGTGGATTCGCATTCTTTCATTTCTCTTCGGCTTGCCCGCTTCATGCTCCGGGGTCAGTATGCGCACCCAGGGTGTTCCTGGTGCGACGGGCGGAATCAGGGTCAATCAGAAGCGGATCGACGTGCCGTAAATTTTCCCCGGTAGCCCTTGTGAAGCCCTAGGACACTGTGGATTTGCTTTCTTTCATTTCTCTTCGGCTTGCCCGCTTCATGCTCCGGGGTCGGTATGCGCACCCAGGGTGTTTCTGGTGCGACGGGCAGAATCAGGGTCAATCGGAAGTGGATTGACGTGCCGTAAATTTTCCCCGGTAGCCCTTGTGAAGCCCTAGGACACTGTGGATTCGCTTTCTTTCATTTCTCTTCGGCTTGCCCGCTTCATGCTCCGGGGTCGGTATGCGCACCCAGGGTGTTCCTGGTGCGACGGGCGGAATCAGGGTCAATCGGAAGCGGATGGACGTGCCGTAAATTTTTCTCAGTAGCCCTTGTCAAGCCCTAGGACACTGTGGATTTGCTTTCTTTCATTTCTCTTCAGCTTGCCCGCTTCATGCTCCGGGGTCGGTATGCGCCTTCAGGGTGTTCCTAGTGCGACGGGCGGGATCAGGGTCAATTGGAAGCGGATCGACGTGTCGTAAATTTTCCTCAGTAGTTCTTGTCAAGCCCTACGACACTATGGATTCGCTTTCTTTCATTTCTCTTCGGCTTGCCCGCTTCATGCTCCGGGGTTGGTATGCGCACCCAGGGTGTTCCTGGTGCGACGGGCGGGATCAGGGTCAATCGGAAGCGGATCGACGTGCCGTAAATTTTCCCCGGTAGCCCTTGTCAAGCATTAGGACACTGTGGATTCGCTTTCTTTCATTTCTCTTCGGCTTGCCTGCTTCATGCTCTGGGGTCGGTATGCGCACCCAGGGTGTTCCTGGTGCGACGGGCGGAATCAGGGTCAATCGGAAGCGGATCGACGTGCCGTAAATTTTCCCCAGTAGCCCTTGTGGAACCCTAGGACACTGTGGATTCGCTTTCTTTCATTTCTCTTTGGCTTGCCCGCGTCATGCTCCGGGGTCGGTATGCGCACCCAGGGTGTTCCTGGTGCGACGGGCGGAATCAGGGTCAATCGGAAGCGGATTGACGTGCCGTAAATTTTCCCCGGTAGCCCTTGTGAAGCCCTAGGACACTGTGGATTCGCTATCTTTCATTTCTCTTCGGCTTGCCCGCTTCATGTTCCGGGGTCGGTATGCGCACCCAGGGTGTTCCTGGTGCGACGGGCGGAATCAGGGTCAATCGGAAGCGGATGGACGTGCCGTAAATTTTCCTTGGTAGTCCTTGTCAAGCCGTAGGACACTGTGGATTTGCTTTCTTTCATTTCTCTTCAGCTTGCCCGCTTCATGCTCCGGGGTCGGTATGCACACCCAGGGTGTTCCTGGTGCGACGGGCGGGATCAGGGTCAATCGGAAGCGGATCGACGTGCCGTAAATTTTCCTCGGTAGCCCTTGTCAAGCCCTACGACACTGTTGATTCGCTTTCTTTCATTTCTCTTCGGCTTGCCCGCTTCATGCTCCGGGGTTGGTATGCGCACCCAGGGTGTTCCTGGTGCGACGGGCGGGATCAGGGTTAATCGGAAGCGGATCGACGTGCCGTAAATTTTCCCCGGTAGCCCTTGTCAAGCATTAGGACACTGTGGATTCGCTTTCTTTTATTTCTCTTCGGCTTGCTCGCTTCATGCTCCGGGGTCGGAATGCGCACCCAGGGTGTTCCTGGTGCGACGGGCGGAATCAGGGTCAATCGGAAGCGGATCGACGTTCCCTAAATTTTCCCCGGTAGCCTTTGTGAAGCCCTAGGACACTGTGGATTTGCTTTCTTTCATTTCTCTTCGGCTTGCCCGCTTCATGCTCCGGGGTCGGTATGCGCACCCAGGGTGTTCCTGGTGCAACGGGCGGAATCAGGGTCAATCGGAAGCGGATTGACGTGCCGTAAATTTTCCCTGGTAGCCCTTGTGAAGCCCTAGGACACTGTGGATTCGCTTTCTTTCATTTCTCTTCGGCTTGCCCGCGTCATACTCCGGGGTCGGTATGTGCACCCAGGGTGTTCCTGGTGTGACGGGCGGAATCAGGGTCAATCGGAAGCGGATGGACATGCCGTAAATTTTCCTCGGTAGCCCTTGTCAAGCCCTAGGACACTGTGGATTTGCTTTCTTTCATTTCTCTTCAGCTTGCCCGCTTCATGCTCCGGGGTCGGTATGCACACCCAGGGTGTTCCTGGTGCGACGGGCGGGATCAGGGTCAATCGGAAGCGGATCGACGTGCCGTAAACTTTCCTCGGTAGCCCTTGTCAAGCCCTACGACACTGTGGATTCTCTTTCTTTCCTTTCTCTTCGGCTTGCCCGCTTCATGCTCCGGGGTCAGTATGCGCACCCAGGGTGTTCCTGGTGTGACGGGCGGGATCAGGGTCAATCGGAAGCGGATCGACGTGCCGTAAATTTTCCCCGGTAGCCCTTTTGAAGCCCTAGGACACTGTGGAATCGCTTTCTTTCATTTGTCTTCGGCTTGCCCGCTTCATGCTCCGGAGTCGGTATGCGCACCCAGGGTGTTCCTGGTGCGACGGGCGAGATCAGGGTCAATCAGAGGTGGGATCGACGTGCTGTAAATTTTCCCCGGTAGCCCTTGTCAAGCCCTAAGACTCTGTTGATTCGCTTTCATTCATTCCCCTTTGGCTTGTCCGCTTCATGATCCGTGGTCGGTATGCGCACCCAGGGTGTTCCTGGTGCAGCGGGCGGAATCAGGGTGAATCGGAATCAGATTGATGTGCTGTAAAATGTTTTGAGTAGCCCTTTCTACACCTTGCAACATTGTGTAATTGCTCTTATTAGAATCCTTATGGTTGCACAGCCCCACGCTCCGCAGTGGGTACCGCCCCCACTCCTTTTCCGGTGGGGTCGGCGGAATGAGGGTGCTTCGGAATGAGATCGACGTGCCGTAAAATATTTTCAATAGCGCTTTGTACACCCTAATACACTGTGTAATTGATCTTATTAAACTCTCAAAGGTTGCATAGCCCCACACTCCACAGTGGGTACCGCACCCACTGTTTTTTCAAATGGGATGGCGGAATCACGGATATTCGGAATCTGATTGCCGTGACGTAATTTTTTTTTGTAGCCATTTGTACACCCAGTTACACTGTGCAATTGATTTTATTAAACTCCCTATAATTGCATAGCCCCACACTCCATAGTGGGTACCACCCCCACTCATTTTTATCCATAAATACATTCTGGTACAAGTACATTGAAGTTTAATCGAATACAATCAAGTAAGGCTATTTCAATGAAGAATGACAGGGCGTTTTAACGCAACCATCAGTAATTCCTACCACCATGCTACACCTCACAGGCTGGGTGCAACCCTCTTGCCTTTTCCTTTTCAGTCCTCCTTATCCCAGCCCGTTACGACCAAGCAAAAAAAAACATCACAGCTGGTCACACCTCGTATGCTGTAAACCACAAACCGAAACGTTGTGGGTCCCTATTGGTGGTAGGACACACGGCACTTTGGTGTAGGACCCCCGTAGTGAACGACAATGTAGGTCCCAAACCGGGTCCTACTACGATATGACAAAGTCCTATGGACTTCGTCATATCGTAGTGGGACTTAGTGCACTACGCACTGGACAGACTCATTTTCTAACGGTGTAGGACTCAATCCATCTCTTTCACGACCTATGACTTTAACTGGCAAAGGTAAAGTCCCACGACGTTCTCACAAACATCGTAGGTCCTGTCGCTACATGACGGGTCCTATGAAGAGCGACCGAACGTTGTAGGACATGCATCCTCACTGCCGTCATGCGACATTGGTCACATGACGTTTTCTGCAGGACCCAGAAAGTCGTACTACATACCGAGTCCTACGGAATCCGTAACTACATCCAGTATTCGCGAGAGTCCTTCGTAATCGAAGCCATTCGTGTTCAAGGGATGTATTAACATGTTATTTGATCACGAACCTGCTCCTATACAAATTGAGAACAACTATCTCACACTCAACGGTGGTGTCCTATGTCGTCCTGCCACGAAAAACTAGGACCCACTCTGTCAACGAGAATTTAGAAGAAAATTTTCAGACTGACTGCCATAAATGCAGCTTCCTGGTCACGTGCCGCGTTGCTGTCTCGGCAATGATTGCCACTGTAATTTCTACAACGTTTCCAATAATCCTTTTGTTTTTTAGCAATTGATTAGTCAAGATATGGCACTGTATTCGACGCCCCCCTGTGGGAAATCCCTGTATAGATGTCCCTGACTATACGTAGTGCCGCACACTCCTTGGGGAGCATAACCAGCCGTGCAAGAGATTTATCCGAGGGCGGAATGACTATATACCCCTCATTTCGTGAAATAAGCCTCATTCCCCCATGCCTCGGAACAACAAACCTCATACGACCCTACCGCAAAAACAAAAGAAATGATTCACCCCCGCCTTGCAAAAAAAACCAAATTCACCCCTTGTGCACAGATCCGAGCTTCAAGTTTAGATCAATAAATGATATGCCTCTTTTAAGTCAAAAGACAGGGTGATGACGTCGCATGACATGCAGAACCGACATGCTCACGCCACATTTTTTTCTAGGACGGAGTTGTTATATGCCCATCGTCGTGGTCGATAGATCCGCGGTGCCCAATGTCGGAAACGACCTGCACGCGGTGTCCAGAGTCGAAAACGGAAAAGACGCGCTGCCCATAGTCGGAAAAATGATGACAGCGGTGCCCATGTTTTTCGTCGAGCGAACGAAAATGGGCACGGCTGATATATTTTTCATGTATATATGACATTCGACAACGATTTTGTCTTCGAGCTTCGCCGGTCATCGCGAGCTCGCAGGAGGAGTTTCGCGGCGAATCCTCCCTGCGAGCTCGCGATGACCCTGCCCAACCCCCCGAACCTACGACAAACGAGGGGGTTTGTCGTAGGTTTGGGGGGTTTTGCAGGATGCGGCGCACGCTGGGCATCTGCCGGGCCCCGCGGTAGCGGGGCCCGGCAAATGCCCAGCTGTTGTGATGCTGTCAGACATACACAGTTGTACAGTTGGTTGTGACCACTCGGCCGTGTCCATGCTCGTGCAGATCCCTGAGGTGGACCCAGCTGGAGACGGAGTCCCCTGAGGTGGTGCTCCACCCGCTGGAGGCAGCCTGGTAGCCTACCTGGTGTACCGGAGGGTTGCCACGACCTACGGACTGCGTTTGGAGACATTCAGGATTTTCTCGGTGGANGTCTTGCATCCGTAGGATCAGACGGCGCTCCGTTTGGACGCCTGTGCGCAGAGTTATGGCCAAAACAGTGGTTTTGGGCCGGTTCAGGACAGACAGGTGCCGCCGCGTGCGCCACCCGCTGTGAGCCGCGGTGGCTATTTATGCTGTGGACCTATCATTTGTCAACTCTCTCTGCACATTCACTGCAATGCAGCTTCTGAGACTTGTCTTGTCTCTCCTAGTCTGATCCTTGCTGTTCTCGCACCCGCTTGCATGCTAGTGCGTTAAGCTGACTGGTCTGTGCCGCCACGTCAGCAGCAGCATTGCTAGGAAGCTGTGGTAAATCTTCTCATGGTATCAGATCAGCGAGCCAGAGCTCGCACAGCTGCGCAGCAGAGACGCAGCGTTTGTAGCAGCAGTGAGCGACAGCAGCAGCAGCCCTGAGTGGCACCAGTAGCACAGCCCACCGCAGCAGCAACGGGTCTGGTGAGGGGGGGCCACCACCACGCAGCAGTGGACGCGGTCACGACAGCCGCATGAGTCAACACAGCCGCGGCCTCTCCACCCACGGCCGCAGCAGACGTGGCCGTGACGTCAGCCGCGGAAGCAGGAGCGGCAGCGGCAAAAGGGAGCAGCTGCGGCAGCAGCAGCCGCGGCAGTGGCAGCTGCCGCAGCAGCAGCAGCCGCGGCCTTGGCGGCAACCGCAACAGCCAGTAGCGGCAGCAGCAGCCGCGGTAGTAGCCAGCAGCCGCGGCAGCAGCCAGCAGCCGTGGTAGCAGCCAGCAGCAGCTGCGGCAGCAGCAGCAGCAGCCACGGCTGCTGCAGCAATAGCGCAGCGTAGCAACAGCCACTGCGCAGCAGCAGCAGCAGCGCGGCAGCGCAGCAGCGCAGCAGCAGCAGCGGCGGCGCAACAGCAGCAGCGCAGAGCAGCAGCGGCAGCGCAGCAGCAGCGCAGCGCTGCCGCGGCTGCGCGGCAGTGCAGCAGCGCAGCAGCTTAGCAGCAGCGGTAGCGCAGCAGCAGCAGCGGCAGCGCAACAGCAGCAGCGCAGCGTAGGAGCGGTAGCGCGGCAGCAGCGCAGCGCTGCCGCGACTGCGCAGTAGTAGCGGCAGCGCAGCGGCAGCAGCGCAGCGCAGCAGCGACAGCGCTACAGCAGCGTAGCAATGCAGCGCAGTAGCAGAGCAGCAGCAGCGCAGCGCAGCAGCATCAGCAGTGGCAGGGACGACGCTCGCAGCCCACTGCTGACGTCAGCAGACCCCTGCTGACGTCAGCGGTAAGCACGCTGATGTCATCACAGACTTGGTAAACGTTTTTGAGAAGAAGTCATTTTTTGCCAGCGTTTCAATTCCTCGAGAAACGCTGAAGGTTCTGTGTTCGGATGACTTTTCACCGCCTCAGCATGGAGTCAAGCAGCTCCAAGGGCAAGGAGTCGGAAGACACCGTCACGAGCGGGGTCCGCAGCCCACGCTCAAAGGCAATTGACTTCCTATTGGTGGAGCAGTCATCGCTCCGCCAGCGCCAGGATGAGCAGTCAGCGATTCTGCGGCAGATCCGCGATGCCTTGGTCTCTCTGTCTAGGACACCGGGACATCAGTCCGAGAACGAGAGAGAGGCAACCCCATCGGGCCAGGAGTCTGCTGGTCCCGCTGCCGCTCCTGCGCAGAGACGGGAGTCCATTGTCAAGGAGTGGGATCAGGCTCCCCCTCCCACTGGGGAGGATGCGCTTTGCCGGCTGATGGAGCAGAAGAGTAGCCTGCGCATTGAGACGCCGGCGTCCAGTCCGAGGAAACAGCAGCAGCAGCAGCAGCAGCATCCGGAGCGACAGCAGCAGCAGCAGGTCGACCCACGTCAGGCCTCAGGTGCCGCTGGGGGAGCAGCGTTGATGCCTCTCATGCCTTTCCCACGTCCGCTCCTAGCACCACCTGAGGTCCAGCTCCCCACGGAGCGACGACCTAAGGACTTCGAGACTTCCCCGCCTCGCTACGACAGCAAAGCGGGGTTTGACTGTTGGGAGGTGCTGTTTCAGGTATGGGCGGACTCGGAGGGGGTCTGGCCCTACTACCACAGCCAGTACCAGACGGCTGATCCGCTCCAGTCCCTTACAGCAGCGCGTGCCATGCGTGGACTGCTGTACGCGGTTCCACAGGAGACAGTGGTCGACTTCCGCCCTTTCCTGGGCGCGCCTGGGACTGGAGCAGGCGCAGACCCGTGCCGCGGCTGGGAGCTGGCGCTGACCCTATTTGCAGCTGAGACTCACGCGACCCGGTCCGCGCGCCTTCGCGAGTTCCACTCTCTTCATCAAGGACCCTCGGAGTCAGCAGCTGATTATTGGCGTCGGGCCATGCGCCTGTACACTCGCCTGGGCACCGGAGGCGGCTCTCAGCTCTGGGCGCTGGACACCATCATGCTGGGAGTGCGCCCTGAGCTCACAGACACCTTCTCCCGCCTCGACCAGGATGTCCTCGCATCCATGTCAGACACCCTGCAGCTACTGCCCTGGGGGCAGCGGTACTTCATCCAGGTCGCGACGGCTGACGAGGCAGCCCGCGCGCATCGGCAGAGCGCCATGGTCGCAGCAGCAGTGGGAGCGACGTCCTCTACGCTTTCCACACCGTCGTCCGCCTTCACCCCCACCAGCTCCACCTCTCCCTCTCCCTCCTCCTCCCCTGTTGCTCCGACAGCCACTGCAGCAGTTGTGAAGGGGAAGAAGGGGAAAAAGAAGAAGGGACCGCAGCAGCCTTCTGGTGGCACCGGACGGGCTGTCCGCTGCCACAACTGCGGCGGACCTCATCGCTACACTGAGTGTCAGCAGGAGCT
>SZWC01000419.1:80962-93636 GCA_023375785.1 Penium margaritaceum
CCGCAGCTGCTGCTGCTGCACGCTGCTGCCGCTGCTGTGCGCTGCTGCTGCCGCTGCCGTGAGCTGCTGCTGCTGCTGCCGCTAGCTGCTGCTGCTGCGTGCTGCTGCGAGCTGCTGTTGCCGCCTGCTGCTGCTGGCGGTGCCAGTCACTGCACCTGGGTGACGGTCGCCGCTTGCGTCGTCGCCCGCAGACGTCAGACGCCGCCTGCCGCTCACCTCCTCGCGTCACGCGTGGGGGTCAGTGCTGCCGAAAAAATTTCGGCAGCATTTCCCCTGGCCCAGTGGCCGTGGGAAAAAATCTGACGCCGCCACCAGGCGGTTCAATGCTGCCGGAAAAAATCCGGCAGCATTTCCCCTGCACTGGCGCGTATGGAGGTCCGCCGGCGTTGTCTGGCACCTGTTCGTCAGTCTTCTGCTGCTGCTGCTACGCTCTGGCTCTGATACCAAAAAGGAATAGCCTAGGCAGCAGGTTGGGGCAGCAGCGTTGTTGATGCAGCGTGCGGGCTTCCACGCTCGTTGCTTAAGTCAGCTGCCCCCTCAGTCTGCTGCTCTAGAGTCTAAGTCTGGAAGCTCTGGGTTTGTTACTCAGAAACGCGCGCGCCAGTGTTAGCGCCAGAAAGCAGCTGAAAACTGTAAGTGACTGAATAGGAATGAACAATGAACAACAATGGGAGACCCCTCCAAGTTCTAGGCCCCCCCCAGCTCTGTAGAGCTTGTTACTCAGTTCAACAGCCAATCAGAAAATAGCTCAGTTCAGGCTGGCAGGTTTTCTCGGTGAGGCCTGCCAGACAGCCGACAGCCCAAAACCCGGGCGTCGTCCGTTTTGCCTGAAAACTGGACCATACCATAATACCGCCGCTGCGAACGCAGCCGTGCGGTCAGAATCTGCTAGAAAAATAGTAGCGAGGAGTTATGGCAGCCTAAACCCAGATAATGCCCACAACGGTTTATGCTGCCACACAGGGCCATGCAACATGCAACTGGGACCCTAGGCAGTGCATGACGATGCAGACGCAATGGAATGCGCTGGAACGCATGCAAGCAGCAAATGCGGTGTCAATGACCGCCGGCAGCACGACCGCCGAGGAGGCCTGCCGATGGAGCTGAGCGCGTCGCCTGAGAGAGGAGGCTCCAGCGAACTGCGAGAAGTCCTCAGCGTGCGTCGGCTCCACCGGACGACACTCCATCAGCGTCGAGTCTCGCTGTCAGTCATCTGCACGCCGATGTACACAAGCCGGGAGGACACAACAGAGCACAATGAGAGATGTGCAAAAACCAACACATCGGTGAGTAGCCGCCGCTCGTTTTAATACCAAGTGGTCGGGCTTGACCCCCGGGTGGCGGTGTGGGTTTGCTAGGGCATCTTGCTCGCTGCGTGTGCACCCTCATTGGTTGCTAAGTCTCGCTCTCCCCCCCCTCACTTCTTGTCTCAGTTCTGCAGTCGAGCTGTGAAGGCAAGTGTTCTCCGCATCCATGGCGTTCCGTGTGCTTCCTCGTGCCTTGTTGCTACTTCACACACACGTGCCCTAGGAAGTTGCCGAGTAACTACTGGTATCAGAGCAATGAGGACCTGTCCCCACTGCTCATCGATCCTGGCCCTCGGAAAACGCTCACCAATGGCTCGGTGCCCGACACGGGTTCTCGGCATTCTCGCCGCGTGCCACCACAGACCCCCTCTTAGCAGCGTTTCTTCGCCGCTGACCGCATCTTCTGCACCGGGCAGGAGTACCTAGAGGTATTGTTGCATTTTGTACCTGTTTCGTGACACTCGCACAGAAACCCCATCTCGCGATCGCCCACACCCACGGGCGGTCGTGCGTGCACCTCTCTCTCCGCACGACATTCAGCGTTCACAGCAGTCTGCCGCCCTCCTCCAATGGGCCGAGCCTCCGTCCCTTGGTGGCTCATCCCACTACAACGCTCTTCGTGCACTTGGTCCCACTCTTGCGTGCTAGGAGACCCTCGCTGCCCTGTCTCTTAAACGGTCCTCTGTCGTTGCGATCTGCCGCCACTACGCCTGGGACAATTTGCTCCATTCAGCCCCGCTTTCCTACAATGGCCTGCAGCTCCACAACGCACCAGGCAACATGCATCGTTCTGCTCACAGCACCAAGCGGTAGGCGCACATCTTGGCTGCTTCTGTAGCCACAGCAGCAGTCACACTGGATTCACGGCCCATTGATGGCCCTCCAGACAAGGAGCTTGACTCCCCTCGTATGGCTACACGCTACGATGACCACGGGTGGGAGGACCCTCGTTTCTTCGTCCCTCCGTCACCCCCAGACAATGACACACCTTTGTGGTTCCGCATGCTTGACACCTCCCACTGGCGCGAGGAACTTGCTGAACGGGACGAGAGGGAGACGGCTGAGCGTGAAGAGGAGATCAATCAGCAAGTTTACATTGCGGACGACTTGCCTCCATCGCCACCGAATCCCTCAAACATGTGACCTCCTCGCGACCCACAGTCGTCCAACACTGTAGTTGCTCCCGACCCTACATCTACTTCATCTCCCACAGCAGCCGCATTAGCTGGGCCGTCGCCAACTCCAGAGGTACCCGGGGTGATCCCCGTCCTTCCAGTTCACACTGACTCCATCAGCCTGGCGGGTGCCTTTCTTGACGCAGCTGCAGGGGGCGTAGCAACCTTCGCAACCACTGCCCGCGCGTGCGGAGCTCCAACACAGACAGCGGTGGGCCGTGCCACCGACGCCTACGCGCACGCAATAGCATCTCTCACACTACTCGTTGCCGCAACAGCTAACAGTGCTACCCAGGTCATAGCACCAGCAGCCTCCATTGCCATTGCCGCATCGTCCGCTGCAGAATCAACTGCAGCCATCGTCAACTCCATTCGTGCTTCCACAGCGGCTATAGTCCTGACCCCCACCAGTGCCCCTCGGGAGCTCACACCTCACGTCACCACAGGGGTCCTTGTTGCGTCAGCGTAAGCGGCGGTGGCCGGAGCCACAACCACAGGCCTTCTCTGCTTCACCGTGGCAGTCGCAGGGTGGATTTCTATCCTCTTCTCGTCAGCTGTTGCAGTGGTGGCTCCTCTCTTCGCACTACTGCCTCACCACAATTCGGTGAGAAACCTCGTCACTTTCATTGCTTAGCCATTCTTCATCTCATTCCCTCTGTCTGCTCACTCGCACAATGCCATGTCTAGAGGAGACAATAGAGGCTCTTTAAGCTGCCCTTAGTGAGGCCCAGGCGGTCCATCGCAAAGCAGAGGATGCCATGTAATAGAATCATGAGGCACAGCAGGATTTAGCCGCCATGGTAGCAGCCTTAGTCATAGAGTGTCTACGGGCTGTCCCAGGCCTTGCCGTTGTTCTCCCTGCTGATGACACTGCGTCTGCTGAATCATCTATGCCTCCGAGTGGTGGTGTCCCCAACTCTTCTTCCCCCACTCTCTCAGCAACCACTCTTGCTCGGGTCCTTCTCCCTGTACGGCAAAAGGACTTCGAGACACCACCACCGCAGTTTACCTCCAAACTCACTTTCACCTCATGGGAAACGCGCTTCAGCGCGTGGGCCCAAGGAGAACTGTTGTGGGAGTACTACTCCCCTCCAAAGCCGCCCTTTGTGCCACAACCAATAGAGGCGGCCCAAGCCGTTCACGCTCTCATCAATGCGGAACCCAAAAGCCTTCTTGATGACATTGGTACGTATAATGCAGATCCAACACGAGGCACACCTGCTGACCCTGTAAGTGCCTACGCCCTCATTTATTGCTGCAAGATAGTCACTGGGCATGCAGCCCAGAGTGCTCAGATGGTGCAGGCTGATGAGACAGCGGACGAGCCTTGGATGCGCAGTTTGCGCTTACTATGCGACTTGGGCAAGGCTGCTCCTGGTCCCCTGATTGCCTGTTTGTCCATTGTTGTGGGTTTCATCCCTGAACTCTCAGATCTCTATCTTCATGTCTCCCAAGCAGAGCTCGAGCGTCTTGCTTATGCTCTGCTCCCTCCGGACACTCCGTCAGGGATTGGACCCCTTTATGATTTCACTAATTCACGCCTCACAGATTGGTGGAACAGTCTGCAAAACAAGCACATGCATCGCGCTGCCCTCGCTGTAGTTACCACCTCCTCGTCCTCTTCTACAGCTGCCACCAGCTCACCCTCTGTTTCCCCTTCTCCTGCGGCAGCTCACTCCACTCAGGTTGCTTCTAGGGGCGGGGGTGGTGGCTCCAATCGTGGGGGTGGCCATGGAGGTGGGAAAGGGCATGGGGGTCACCGGGGTGGCAAGCCATCCTCCAGCACCACCACGAGCACCGATGTCACGTGCTGGAACTCTGGCGCCTCTGGCCATTCTACGCCTGAATGTCCTGCGCCACATGATGATGTCCATCTGGCCTCCTCCATGCGTGCCCATTGGGCGCACACAGGCATCACCTCCTCCTCAGGAGCAGCAGCGGTGTCTGCTCCCCTTCAGTCGTCGCCTTCACCAACCATTACTTGGGGCTGGATCCCACCCCCGGCCCCTCCTACTATGTTCCTCCGTCCTCACACTATGACGCACCCTCCTGGACGCATGACGACGGCCATATCTTTGACCGCTCCTCTGGTCGCTCCTCCGATCGCTCCTCTAACGGCTGTGACGAGGAGCGTGTTCTTGAGCGGCACCTGCCGGAGCTCCTCCACCTTCACTCTCAGGGAGATGAGAGTTTGAGTGGCCCATGTCATGTGTCTGTCTGTGAGTCTGATGCCACCCTTCGTGGTGTAGCGTCTAGGGGTGTTCAGGGGGTCCTGCCTGATGCATGTGATTGGATTGAGGACTGGCAGTCTCACACGTTCCCCACTCGTCTTGGTGCCCCCTCCTCTCTGTCTCTTCGTGGAACTGTCGTTGTGTGTCTCATCCTCCCCACCACTCGTGCGGCCCCCGACCTCTGGATCATTGATTCCGGGGCCACCCATCACATGACTTCCTGTCGCTCCTCCTTTGTCTCCCTTGGTCATGTCGACTCTGTTTGTTATGTGCGCACTGGCTCCGGCCAACTCCTCCCCGTGCACGGTGTTGGTGTCATTCGTTTCGTTGATTCTGGAGGTACCATCTATCTCCCTGACGTATTGTACATCCCAGATCTTGAGGTCAGCCTGTTCTCTGTCTGCACCCTTAACGACCAAGGCATGGACTTCTCGTCCAACCGCGGCCTTACCTCGATTTCTCTCCGCTCAACTGGCTGTATTGTTCTGTGAAGAGTGCATTGTGATTGTCTGTTTTGTGTTCCGCTTTCCCTGCCCTCGTCTTCTGCTGCCTCTCCTCTTGTTCATGTGGCACCCTCCTTGTCTCCCGGTCACATTGAACTCTTGCATCGTCGGCAATGCCACATTCACACTGCTGCCATCCACCGCCTCCGCCGTCTTCAGCCTCCTATGGGCCTGGACCCCGCCACCTTTGCACCTCCCTACTCCTCGAGCTGTCTTGACCGTGCCAGTGGCAAGATGCACTGCTCTCCGTTCTCCACATCTGAGTCCAGGTCCTTTGATCCTCTTGACCTTGTCCATGCCGATGTCATGGGTCCTTTGCCCCATGACTTCCTTGGTGGTCTCGGTCGCTATGTTCTCTGCTTGACGGATGACTTCTCCCGGTACCGTTGGGTCTTTCCTCTTCGTCACAAAAGTGATGCCACAGATGTCCTTGAAGTGTGGCTTCCTCGGGTCGAATGGGCTTGTCTTCGTTCCCTGCGTGTATTTCGAAGTAACAGAGGGGGTGAGTTCTTTGGTCCCACCTCTCATTTCCTTGAGTCTCGTGGTGTTTGTCTTGAGTCAACTGCCCCCTACACCCTGCAACAAAATGGCGTGTCTGAACGTTGGAATCGCACGCTTGCTCATGGCGTGCGCGCACTTCTCTCCGCCCCGGGTCAGTCCCCGCTGTTCGCATTTGAGGTCATGTCTTACATGACATGGGTCAGGAACCGGGTTCCTCATGGCCCTCTTCCTCACACTGTCACCCCATTCGAGCGCTAGACGGGTCAGCGGGCTGACCTCTACCTTGCTCGTGTATGGAGATGTCTTGCCTCAGTCTGGCTCTCCGCCGACCAGTAGGCTGGTAAGTTTTCTCCCCGAGGTCGCCTGTGTGTCTTACTTGGTGTCTCTCCCTTCTCCAAGGCGTGTCGTTTCTAGGATCCCACCCAGAGTCGTGTCATTGAGTCCCATGACACGCTGTTATTTGAGCACTTGTTTGAACGTGACGCTCCTGGCTTCGACGGGTCCCTCTCTCCACCTTCTCGGGATGGGTGTGGCTCTCCTCCCTCTGATCTCCCCTACATGCGTCCCTCGGTTTCCCCTGCCTCATCCGCTCCCCTAGGGTCCTTTGCCTCCTCCATTCCTACTCCCCTGTCCGGCCCGGAGCAGTCAATGTCCACTGCTCATGTGTCTCCCTCTTCTTCTTCTTCTCCACCCTCTGGTTCCTTTGAACCCTCTGCCCATTCGGATTTGCCTTCTGCCTCTGAGTCCGTCTCTCTTCCCGTGTCCTCTGACCGCTCTGAGCATTCTGCTCCCTCTGTCTTTCCTACTCCTCCTACCGCCGTACACCAGCGCTCTCCTATTTCGTCTCCTCCGCCGCCCTCACGGACTCAGTCCATCCTACCTGTCTCACCCTACACGTGTGGTGGTCGCCTCAGGGCTCTCCCTTCTCAGTCTCACCCTGTGGTCTCTGGTGACCCTGGTCTCCGTGCTCTTGGTCTCACGACCTATGGCCTCTCTACAGCTGTCTCCGTCATTCATCCCAGCACTGCCCTTGGCTACTCCCTTATGGAACAGTAGTTCCACTCAGCTCTCTCGTCGTCTATAGCTGGGTATTTTGCCTCGTGCTTTGCTACTGCTGGTCTCTCTCCCCTTCCGCCTGAACCATTGACAGTACAAGCGGCACGCACGGCCACTGACTCCTCTCTTTGGGAACAAGCCATGAAGGCTGAACTCGATGCCCTGTCAGAGCATAGTGTGTACGGGCTCGTACACCTACCACCAAACCGCAAAGCTGTTGCGGCCAAATGGGTGTACCGTCACAAACTGAACCCAGATAACACCGTTGAGCGGTATAAAGCCCGCCTAACTGCAAAGGGATTCTCCCAAATCCCTGGTGTTGACTTTGACGAGACGTTCATACCAGTCGGTCGCTACATGACTGCCAGAGCATTGCTTATCCTAGTTACACAACATGACTGTGAGCTGGAGCAGATGGATGTCATCAATGCCTTCCTACATGTTATGTTAGATGAGGAGATTTATATGGTTCAGCCACCCGGTTTCTCCGATGGGACAAACCGTGTGTGGTGACTGCGCAAGACACTCTATGGGCTAAAGCATTCCCCACGTTGTTAGAACCAAGAGATCACGGCGACCCTCGAAAAAGGGAGCTTCTAAAGGAGTCCAGTAGACCCCGCTCTATTCCTCAACGCCCCCACCAAACCGTTGGTCGTCATTCTGGTCTATGTCGATGATCTTCTCATTGCATCTCCTGACGCTGAATCCGTCACTCCTGCCAAGTCCCTGCTGCAAGGAACATGCAAAATGAAAGACCTTGGTCCGGCCCGTGTCTTTTTGGGCATGGAGCTAGAGCGTGATCGTGCACGTTGCACTCTGCACATGCACCAGGCTGCGTATGTTCGCAGCCTGGGGGAGCGCTTCATTCCACTTCTTATTGCCATTCCCACTGTGTGCATGTCCATGACTCCCTCGGGCCAGTCACAAGTGAAATCCTCAGACCTCTCAAAACTAGGGGACACAGTGGATGTGACTGACTACCTCCGAGTCATTGGCTCACTGATGTACCTTGTCACCACCACACGTGCTGATGTAGCATTTGCTGTCAACTTTTTGTCTCAATTCTCTCAGTGTCCCCGTGAACGACATCTCGAGGCTACCTTGCGAGTTGTGCGTTATGCATTCTCCTCACAACGTGTCAGTCTGTACTTCCGTGCACAACCCTCACTCGCGGTTGACGGCTTCACTAGCAGTGACCGGACACATGACTCTGATGCACGCAGCAGAACAGGGTACATTTTCATGGTTTGTGGGACCGATGTCTCCTGGACAAGCGGCAAACAAGGGTGTGTTACCCATAGCACAGCCGAGGCTGAGTATGTTGCTCTTGGTGCAGGCAAGTGTGAGGCTGTCTGGCTATTTTGCCTGCTACAACAATTGCGTGTCCCCATCAATTGCGTCACTCTGCAGTGTGACAATCAAAGCACAAAGGCCATTGCCGAGAACAGTGGCATACATCACTCATGCACAAAGCACATCAATGTTGAGCATCAATTCATTCGTGAATGCATTGCTGCTGGCATCGTCCAGGTTGCTTGGGTGGACACACATTCTCAGAGAGCAGACTTCCTCACCAAAGCCCTCAGTCAAAATGTCTTCAAGAGTGTTGTTCATCCTGTTGGTCTCGTGTGTCCCCATGACCCAGGTTGAGTTATGCTGTGAGTCTCACATCTCATCTTGTTGTAATTTTATGTGTGTGGGGTGTTTGCCTGTGGGTCATGGGGGAGGGTTGACGTTCGTTGGCCACTCACATATCTATGTCCTCTTGTCTCCTCTTCCTCCATGCACACACATATACAGAGTAACTGACGTGGCCTCACCTGGGAAGACGTCAAGTGATCCTACCATGATTGGCGTCTCTAGCGACATGCTACAACTAGCTCACCCAGGAGTGCCTTCTGGCACATGCATGGTCATGGCTTGACTCTTTATCTTTGATGCGGGAGATTCTAGGGCGTGTACACTCTCACTGCCGTGCCCTGCATCATGTTTAATTGTCTTGAGTGGTTTTGGGGGAGCTGCATTTCCTGGGTGCTGATCCTTAGCGGGCCACCATGCCGGGTTCACCCGTGCATTGGTGAGTAGCCGCCGCTCGTTTGAATACCAAGCGGTCGGGCTCGACCCCTGGGTGGTAGTGTGGGCTTGCTAGGACATCTTCCTCGCTAAGAGTGCACACTTACCGGTTGCTAAGTCTCTCTCTCCCCTCCCCTCACTTCTTGTCTTTGTTCTGCACACGAGCTGTTAAGGAAAGTGTTCTCCGCGTCCATGGCATTATGTGTGCTTCCTCGTGCCTTGTTGCTACTTCACACACACACGTGGCCTAGGAAGTTGCCGAGTAACTACACTCTCGAGCCCGATTTGCATGTTTTGCATTGTCTGTCCACCAATCGATGTGGGACTTGTGTGTGTGACCAGTTGTAGCGTCCGGCTCAAGATTTTGTATGTCTAGGCTTAGACAGTGATGTGTTTCGATATCTGTGCGCAGGTTTATGGCCAAGATAGTGGTTTTTGGCTGGTTTTAGGACAAACTGACACTGTGCGTGCGTCACTTGCGGTGAGCCGCGACAACTATTTATGTTGTGTTCTTGTCAGTTGTCATTTCTCTCTGCATGTGCTTTATTTTATGGAAGCACATTTGACACTGTTTTTGTCGCCTAGCCAAACCCTTGCCGTTTCGCGTCCAGTCGTATTGACGCCGCGAGGTGACTAAGCGCTGACACCTTATCAGTGGCAAGTGTGCTACGAAGATTCCTTGTAATCTCATTTTGGTATCAGAGCAAACAAGCCACAGCTCGTTGTGCTATACAACAGAGAATCAGCAGTAGCAACAGTAGTAGTGAGTGGTAACAGTGGCAGCCACCCATAGCAGTAGCAGCAGCAAATCTTGGAAGGACCCACCATGACCACGTTGTAGCGGAGCGGTGGAGGCAGCCGAGACAGTGGCGGCAGTTGCAAGCAACTGCAGCCGGAGGAATAGCAAACGTAGTAGTAGCAGCGGCGAGAGGTACCTACAGCAGGAGCGGCTACGGGTAGCAGCCGTAGCAGCAGAAACAGTACGAGCAGCTGCAGCCCTAGTAGAAGAGGGTAGCAGCCACACCAGCACCCGCAAGAGCTACTGTAGTGGCAAGCAGCGTCAACGGTAGCAACGGAGGGAAGCAGCCTCAACAACAGGAGCGGGGGCAGGGTGGTAGCAGCCACACCGGCAGCAAGCAGCTGTAGTAGTAGCTGCGGCGGGCAGCATCCGCAACACCAATAATGGCAGTAAGCAACTGCAACAGCAGCAGCAGCAAGAAGCAGCCACAGCAGCAAGAGCAGCGGCAAGCAACTACACCAGCGGCGACGAGCAACAGCAACAACAGCGGCAGCCAACTGCAACAACAGCAACGACTGGCAATTATAGCATCGGCGGCGGGGGGCAGCATCTGTAGTAGAAGAAGCAGCAGCGGGCAGCTATAGGAGCAGCAGCGCTGTCGGCAAGTAGCTATAGTTGTAGCGATGGCAAGCAACAGTCACAATAGCAGCTGCAACGGCGCTTCGCCGTGTGCGTTGCAGGAGTGGCAGCAGCAGTACGTATAGGAGCAGGGAAAGGAGGCGCGTGAGTTGTTGTAGCTGGCCCCGTCGCAGTTGTAGCAGCAAGAAGCTACCGTGCAGCTTCTTGTTACGACGACTCACCCCTAAGAGTGGAGGGGGGCATCAAGGAGCTCGCCGGTCGGCGAGCTCGCTTGAGGAGTCGAGCTAGACAGAAAAATAATGTGGAGGACAGCAGGGTCCTCGACTGGGACATTAAAAAAAGACCTCAAGAAGGGGTACCCCACTCACACTGAGCGTTCAGTGAACAAAAAAAAGGAGAAAAGGGAGAATGCAAGAGTAGTTGTGAGAGTCAAAACTGTAGGAAAGGTGGTTTGAGGCCACAACCTTCAGTTGATGACGGTGAACGAAGCACTTGCACTAGTAGCGGCACGAGCAACGCTAGTGACTGCACAAAGAGTGGCGAGAACCACCACCATCGGTGTTGACGGCGGCCCTAGGCAGCAGTGATAGCAGTAGAAGCACCGAAGGTGACTTGAGGTCACACATTACGTTTATCGCGTGATAGCAACAAAGCAATAATGGAGCAATTGCATAGCAGTGCACCACTAGCGTGGTGGTGGCTGTCCTTGTGATGGCATCGTAGCACATCTGAGAGACTATGCTTCGACCCCCTGCCTCCCCTTGTGGCCTTGTGCCAGCTGGAGCAAGTGTCGTGTGCACTCACCCAGGCCAAGCTCCGAAGATGAGCAGATTGGCATGGCAGGGAGCGCAATTGGCACAATGGTTGGCACCAGCACTGCATGTGTGGCAGGCGCCACGTCCACAGTGGAATTTGCAGCCATGGCACACGCCTCAGGCGTCCAACAGCTTTGCCTGCTACTACTGTAGTGATCGGCACCATGGCTGGTGGCAGTGTTGCCAGCACCCTGCCGGGTGGCGACCGCCCTGGATATGGTCTTGCCCTACTTCTTCACCATCCGACTCAGAGACATTGTCGGCCGATACCGTGGCACCCCTCAGTGGAGCTATGGCGGTGTTGTCCTCCGAGCTTCAGGATCTAAAGTGCATGGTGCAACAGCACACAAACCATGTGGTCTCTGAGCAGGCCGTTGCCACCATGTCGCTACAGATACCCCCATGTTCCTCTTCACCAATCTCACCTCCGTCAGTGGCATCAGCTGACGGTGCCACGCCTCCCAACCTTAGCTCTATATCTGATGCCTTCCACTCTTTCCTAGAGTCAATTGAAGTCATCCCGACATCTGACCACTCCACTTCTATGATAGTCCCTTCAGCTCGCACTTCTCGTCCTCAGACTCGGCACGCAGGGCAACGGACGGCACGTTTGGCTAGATGTGTCCAGCAGGCAACAACAGCAATGCCAAATGCTATTGTGGAGCTCCCTCATCCCCGGTCATAGGGTTGGTGCGGCACCCTTTCTTAGCGTCTACCGGTGTGTCTGTCGAGGGGGGGATGGAGTGTCCGCCGACGACCACCAGAGAGTGCAGGAGGGATGTGATGGATCGTGTTGTACGACAAGACATTCTCACTGAGGACGAGTCTTCCGAGGAGTGGTCCAACGTGGATTCGGAGGCAGACGAGTGGTCCGACATGGAGTTGGAGGTGGACGTAGCGGTAGAGACGGGGATAGAATATAGCCGATGCTATAGTGATAGCGACCGATGTGGCAGGTATGGCAGTAGTAGCAGACGAGACCGTACCAGCAGTGGTGGTGACAGCTGAAGCCCTTGGAGCAGACGTCTGGGTTGTGGGCGTGTCGACAACCATCGACGTCGCGGTAGTAGCAGTAGTACCAATCATTGCTACAGATGAAACAACGGTAGTGGATGCCTTTGTTGGTGCACACACCATGATGATCGTCGCCCCTGCAGCGGCCGGTACTATCATAGCAGGAGTAGACGCTCCCTTAGCTGTAGCAACAACCATTCTACGTATACATGCAGAGGGGGCACCCAAAGAGGTAGGAAACATCAAGGTTGCCAGCACATCTGCTTTGGCCAACGCCACAGTTGTCTGTGGAGGTGCAGCCGTTGCGGAGGACACAGCTCGGGCAATAGCTGATGCACCAGTACCAGTAGTGCTTCGCAACCAGGTGGATGCAGTCGCACGTGCGAAGAGGCACCTGCAGGACCTCACGCTTGAGTTGCATGGAGCGAGCACACGTTGGAGCATCGTAGACATCGAGGGTCATTGAGTAGTGGGAGTAGACGTAGATGATGTGTACACATGCCTTAAAGCTGCTGAGTGGACATTCCACGATGGAGTGTGGAGACAAATGGACTTGCGCCCACAGTTGGAGGAAGCAATATTAGTGGATGCTTCAACAGCGCAGGCCCGTGCAGGAGCAGC
>SZWC01000419.1:93725-108867 GCA_023375785.1 Penium margaritaceum
TTGAGTAGTGGGAGTAGACGTAGATGATGTGTACACATGCCTTAAAGCTGCTGAGTGGACATTCCACGATGGAGTGTGGAGACAAATGGACTTGCGCCCACAGTTGGAGGAAGCAATATTAGTGGATGCTTCAACAGCGCAGGCCCGTGCAGGAGCAGCCGTTACCGTGACCCACACTGTTGATAGCCGAGTGGCGGTTGTGTCCATGGCATCAGATGAGCCTACAGTAGTCATCCCTACATGCACATCTACCGTGGAGGATGTAGAGCGAGCTGAGGACCTTCGGCTCATGGCTGCCCTGACCGGTATCGCTGACACCATGGCGGTTCCAGCCGATGATACACCTACACACATCTGAGCTACAGTTCCTGTACCCGAGCGCATGCGCTCCGCGGTCGACGAGCAGGAGGTAGTCATGGCTTGAGAGGACGTGCACGTGTAGTGTCTCATGGACGAGCTCTGAGAGGCCAGCAGCCATTGCTACACCACCGATGTTCCAGCACAACACGCTACTGAGGACTGCGTGGAGGATGTACACATGTGTCACAAGGCAGCTGAGAGGTCTCTATAGGATGCACGTCAGGGAAGGGCGGGCGTTCAGCGGCAGGTGGACGATTGGTTGTGCACCAGGGGTGGGGAGGAGCCCCGGGACATTGTACGGGCTCACGATGATGGCGGTGATGTAGTAAAGGCAGATTCACTGATTGCTGTCGACGTCCAACCAGAAGTCGACGGCCAAGTGAAAAGTGTGACAGCAGCTGCCGGTGCCTCTATAGTGGCACCTTTTGCAAATGCAAACGCTATAGATGCCGACACGTTGTCTGGTGTCGACGCCCTACTAGCAGTTGGCGGTCAGGAAACAGATGATTCGACAGCTGACCTACGCGATGAGGCGGCAAGGCTGCAAGAGGCAGTGGCTCATGCCTACGCGCAAGTGATCAAGATCCACCGTCAGTTTCGTTCCATGACTGACCGCCTACATGCCGCATATGCAGCCGCCCGGCCGATAGCCACAGCAGAGCTCGACGAGCTGTACACGCGTTCCGACGCTGTAGAGTCCACATGGCAATGTACAGGTCAGCAGCTGGCAGGCATACAACAGGTGATGTAGTTGGAGGAGGCCCTCAGCGTTGCACCAGTCACAACAGTAGGTGACGACAGTAGTGACGACTACGACAACAACGACGACAACAGCAACGAGTGCGCTCCAGGGTGAGGAAATGTGCGAGCACATCCAACCAGCATCATCGTCACCCTTACTATTGTTTTGCTGGGGTGTGTGGCCATGGGGGAGCCGTGCTCCCTCCTGTGGGATTGCGTTGGGCCCGGCCATCAGCTTTGCTTGTGCGGTCAGGCTCTGTAGCCCAGGGGGGTATTGGTGTGTGGGTTTTGGCCTGACACACATCTGAAAACAACGTGGTTAGTTTGTGTCTGGTATGATGCTCTAGTTGAGGTTATGCTGGTCGAGAGCCGCGCACCTGGAGACTTGTATCAGTGTGACGTGGAGATCCATTGCCTTTATGTGTTATGTATGTTCCATGCATGCGAGCAGGTGTGGTTGAGACCCGGACCCCAGAGACATGTTCCAAGGTCATGAGGAGACCTTGTTGCTTTCTACCTCTGGTGTGATGTTTGGCACGTGGGTGTATGATTTATGTCTTGCACAGTTGAGACCCAGGCACTTGGTGAGTTATGCCACTGTCATATATAGCCAATCACCTCACCTCCAAAACTGTGTACACTGTTACATATTGCCCCGTGCCATGCCCTGGAGTTGCCGTTTTCAGGGTGATGGCTCCAGATCCTTGTACAGTGCATGTTTGCATGCGTGGATGGATGTTTCAGAAAATAGAGGACACGCTGGACCAGCTTCAATTTAAATCGCAGCAATCGGCTAAGAATTGAGGAAGTTATGGTCCGTCAAAGTTGGGAGGTGGTGCTGGCCGTCCGGGTTTGGACGGCAGACTTGGTACCGGCCGGAAAAATGATCCGGCGGTGACCAGTTCGACTCCCACCACGCACACCATGGCCGAGGCGCCCCTTGGGGGATGCTAGCAGCAATATCCCATGGTTCATTGGAGCCATGTGCGCTTCGGAATGGCGGTCTGATGCTTCATTGGGGTCCAGGGCGCTTCGGGCGCCCGTCACTCACGCTAGTGCTCTGTCAGGGACAGAGACTCAATGATGCACTCCGAATCGCGTATCGGGCGCTACGGTGGTCCAAATCGCACGCGGTTTGGTGCGTTGGAAAGCTTGTGACTAGCACTATAACTTTGCTGATGTGGTCCGTGTNTCCGTCAAAGTTGGGAGGTGGTGCTGGCCGTCCGGGTTTGGACGGCAGACTTGGTACCGGCCGGAAAAATGATCCGGCGGTGACCAGTTCGACTCCCACCACGCACACCATGGCCGAGGCGCCCCTTGGGGGATGCTAGCAGCAATATCCCATGGTTCATTGGAGCCATGTGCGCTTCGGAATGGCGGTCTGATGCTTCATTGGGGTCCAGGGCGCTTCGGGCGCCCGTCACTCACGCTAGTGCTCTGTCAGGGACAGAGACTCAATGATGCACTCCGAATCGCGTATCGGGCGCTACGGTGGTCCAAATCGCACGCGGTTTGGTGCGTTGGAAAGCTTGTGACTAGCAATATAACTTTGCTGATGTGGTCCGTGTCCAGTAATCCACTCAAAATTGATCCCCAGCCCTTCGAACGTTTGGTGTTGCTGAATTCCGTCAGAACTCTGCTCACATAGTGTGTGGCGACCAGAAAGCACACACTTCGTCTAAGACTGCCGCCCAAAAGAGTTATGAACCTCAGGACGTGGTCAGGCCACGTTGGAACGACATTTATAACAAAGGGTTATGGGCCCACAGCCCTGACCGGTCCCAAACGTTCACGGCTTCCGCGGCGGACAGGAGGAGCGTCTCGGACAACCTCGCTGTCAACGTTCGACGACCCAGGTAGCAGAAGCGCAACATGGCACTGAGAACGGAGTCGCATCTGATCCAGAAGTATGCGGGTGGCCCTGGCTTTGGGCTGTAGAGGTGGCACTTTGAGATCTACCTCGCACACAAGGGGCTACTCGACGTGATGAAGGGCACGGAGGTCCTCGACGAGAAGACTGCGACAGACGAAGAGAAGCAGGCCTTTGCAAAGAAAAATACCGAGGCGCTCATGCTCTTGCTGTCGTCTACTGCCGAGAACCAGTGGGGCTACTTCCAAGGCAGCGCGCTGGCTGCCGAGGCATGGCAAAAGCTTTGTACCATCCACCAATCGACGTCGCTTGCAAACCGGATCTTCGCGATGAAGCGACTTCTAACGGTGAGGATCGAGGAGGGCGAGGACATCCTCGTCGCCATGCAGCAGATTGAGTCGCTCGCCTTGCAATGCAACGATGTGAGGTGGAAGGTCGACTCTCAACTGCAGGCGATGGCTCTCCTCATGGCTCTACCTGACAGTTGGAGCCCCCTCATTACCGTCCTCGGTGGATGAGCGGAGGACAAGCTGACCTATGGCGAAGTCGCCGAGTATATCCGCAACGAGACGCAACGTCGCAGTGGCGGCGAGGCCTCATCGTCCTCATCGGCCCTGGTCACCAAAACGCGTGGTGGCAGCAGCGGCGGCAAGGGAGGCGGCGGAAAGGGTGGCGGCAAGAAGGGCGTCAAGAAAGAGGCGTGCCACAATTGTGGCAAAGAGGGCCATTGGGCCCGCGAGTGCCCGGTGGAGGCGAAGGCCGGCGGCAAGGACGCCAAAGGCAAGAAGGCGGTCCTCAACGGCACCACAAACCACAACCTCAAAGGGGCCAACAGGCGATGCCTGGATTCCGGCACCGAGGAGCACACCCAAGTCGAGAAGGTGGGATTTGTCCGCTGCACCAAATCTGCCAAGTCTATGGTGGTCGTGAACGACAAAGTCGAGCCGTCGGCCGGCCAAGGAGATGTTGAGGTGGAGGTGGAAGTGAATGGTAAGAAGATGTTGCGTGTCATCCATGATGTGCAACATGTCCCCGGCCTGGCTGACATTCTAAGTGTTAGTCGCTTGATGGATAAGGGATATGAGGTGCTCTTCCGCAGGAAAGGCGCAGTGGTGCGCATGGACGGCGACGGCGAAGTCGTGCTGGAGGCAAAGCGCGAGGACGGTCTCTATATTGTGGAGACAAAGGTGATCCCCGCAGCAGCAGACACAGCAGATTCGCAAGAACGTGCCGTCAACTTGGCCAAAGGAGGGGGAGCTGATCTGGAGATCTGGCACCGGCGGCTGGGGCATTCGTCGCCCGCAGTTGTGAAGGAGATGGCGAAGCGCGACATGGTCCGCGGCCTCGACATCACCGGTGCAGCAGACGCGGTAGCAGATGCAGCAGCGCACAAAAAGTGCGAGCCTTGCATTTTGGGCAAGGCGAGGCGCAAGTCGTTCAACGAGAACGTGGGGCGCGCCCAGGACCTGCTGGAGATCGTGCACAGTGATGTGTGCGGACCGTTCAAAACTCCGTCAAAAGGCGGCGTGCGGTATTTTGTCACCTTCATCGATGACTGCAGCAGAAAACTCTACGTGTACTTCATGCAGCGGAAGGGCATGGTGCTGGACCGGCTGAAGGAGTACGACGCCGCAGTGGAGAGGCAGACTGGCCGCAAGGTCAGAGTGCTACGCAACGACAATGGCGGAGAGTACGTGGGCTGCAGTGGGTGGCTGAAGGAGCAGGGCATCAAGTGGGAGCACACAACTCCCTACTCGCCACAATCTAATGGCGTGGCGGAGCGAGCAAACCAGACGCCGCTGAACATGGTGCGTACGATGCTCGTGGACGCGGGATTGCCGCGGAGCTTTTGGGCGGAAGCGGTGCGTACGGCAAGCTACACCATCAACCTGACCCCGACGGCGGTGCTGAAGGGGAAGAGCGGCTGGAAGACGCCGCAGGAGGTATGGAGCGGGCGCAAGCCAAGTGTGGCACACCTGAAGGTCTTCGGGTGCAAGGCGCACGCGATGGTGCAGGCGGCACAACGGCGCGATGGAAAACTGGACCCACGCGCCAAGCCGTGTCTCTTCCTTGGCTACGAGAGCGCGCTTAAGGCATACCGGCTCTACGACGTGAGCAAGGAGGAGATTTTCAGCAGCCGTGACATTGAGTTCGACGAGCACCAGACCTACAGCAGCAGCAGCAGTGACATCGGCGTGGTGGACTCTCTGAAGCAGGGGGAGTGGTTCCAGCTCCTAACCAATGAGGAGGAGCCAGCAGACGCTGACACTGACGAAGAGTCTTCGGTGAGCGACGGTGCTGGGGTGCAGCAGGGCGGCGGTGCAAACGCAGGTGTCGTAGAGGCACAGGAAGCAGTAGCCGAAGCGGAGGAGGCCGAGGACATGAACGGGGCTGCCGAGGAGCAGCAACAGGGTCAGCCACCGGCATCACCAAAATCACCGCGACGCAGCCGAAGGCAGCGAAATGTGGCAAAACGGTATGACGCAGCAACGGGCAGCTGGATCGGCATGGCGCGGTGCATGATGGCAGCCGCAGTGGAGCCAAAAACAGTGCAAGAGGCGCTTGCACGACCTGAAGAGGAGAAGTGGAACGCAGCTATCAAGTCAGAGCTTGCGTCCATTGCCAAGAACGACACTTGGGAGCTCGTGGATCGGCCAAAAGATGCCAAGGTCATCGGCTCCAAGTGGGTCTTCAAAACGAAGTACAACAAGGAAGGTACAGTGTAGAAGTACAAGGCGCGGCTGGTGGCGAAGGGGTTTGCACAACACAAGGGCGAGCACTACGACGAGACATTCGCCCCCGTCGCCAAGTTCACGAGCATCCGGGCGATCCTCGCGGTGGCAGCTTCCAAGGACATGGAGCTGCACCAAATGGACGTGAAAATTGCGTTCCTGAATGACATTCTCGACAAGGAGATCTTCATGGAGGTGCCAGAGGGGGTGGACGCACCGGAGGGCAAAGTGTGCAAACTGCGCAAGTCCTTGTACGGGCTAAAACAGTCGCCAAGGTGCTGGTACCAGTAGATGGATGGCTACATGGCGCAGCTCGGCTGCAAGCGCTGTGAATCTGATCACAGTGTGTACGTACAGCGTAACAACCAGCTCCATCAGATCGTCGCACTCTATGTGGACGACCTGATTTTGTGTTCACCTGACCTGCAGGCTCTACAGCAGCTGAAGGAGAAGGTGAGCAGCAGATTTCAGATGTCCGAAATGGGGGAGTTGGAGTACTACCTCGGGATGAGCATAACGCGGAACCGGAGGGCGCGCACTCTTGAGCTGGGGCAGGCCAAGTACGTGGCCGAAGTGCTGAAGCGGTACGGCATTGAGGACTGCAAACCGGTTGGCAGTCCGGTCTCCACAACCTGTGACCTGAGCGCGGCAATGTCACCGCAAACAAAAGAAGAGCGGGAGGACATGGCGGGGGTACCGTACCAGTCTGCGGTGGGCAGCCTCATGTACGCCATGGTGGCGACTCGACCAGACCTGGCCTACGCGGTGGGTCAAGTGAGCAGGTACGTGGCCGATCCAGGGCCACTACACTGGCAGGCGGTCAAGCGCATCCTCCGCTACCTGCAGGCGACGCGGCACGCGTGCCTGAGGTTCGATGGCAAGGGGAGGACCGACCCCTTGCGACTGGTCTGCTACACGGATGCAGACTACGCCGGTGACGTGGACAAGCTGAAGTCCACCTCCGGCTACGTGTTCTTCCTCGCAGGTGCAGCGGTCTCGTGGTGCAGCAGAAAACAGGACTGCGTCGCCACCTCCACAGTGGAAGCAGAGTACATCGCGTTGGCCGAAGCGGTCAAGGAGGCGGTGTGGCTTCGCAGGCTATTGGGGGAGCTCGGCGTGCCGCAACGGGAGCCTACGGTGGTACAAGAGGACAATACCGGCTCCATCTCACTGACCAACAACCCGACGCAGCATAGGAGGACGAAGCACATTGACGTGCGCTACCATTATGCGCGCGAAATGGTCCAAAAGGGACAGGTTGTGCTACAACATTGTAGTACGACGCACATGCTCGCGGATTGCTTCACCAAGGCGCAGCCCAGAGATCGGCATGTCCACAGTGTGGCAGGCCTTGGGCTTACGGGCTATGATGGGCTCAAGAGCGCTATGGAAGATGAGCAAGAGTGAGCAGGGAGGCATCCGGCATGGCAGGAGCAAGGGGGAGATTGTTACATATTGCCCCGTGCCATGCCCTGGAGTTGCCGTTTTCAGGGTGATGGCTCCAGATCCTTGTACAGTGCATGTTTGCATGCATGGATGGATGTTTCAGAAACTAGAGGACACGCTGGACCAGCTGCAATTTAAATCGCAGCAATCGGCTAAGAATTGAGGAAGTTATGGTCCGTCAAAGTTGGGAGGTGGTGCTGGCCGTCCGGGTTTGGACGGCAGACTTGGTACCGGCCGGAAAANGCTATGATGGGCTCAAGAGCGCTATGGAAGATGAGCAGGAGTGAGCAGGGAGGCATCCGGCATGGCAGGAGCAAGGGGGAGATTGTTACATATTGCCCCGTGCCATGCCCTGGAGTTGCCGTTTTCAGGGTGATGGCTCCAGATCCTTGTACAGTGCATGTTTGCATGCATGGATGGATGTTTCAGAAACTAGAGGACACGCTGGACCAGCTGCAATTTAAATCGCAGCAATCGGCTAAGAATTGAGGAAGTTATGGTCCGTCAAAGTTGGGAGGTGGTGCTGGCCGTCCGGGTTTGGACGACAGACTTGGTACCGGCCGGAAAAATGATCCGGCGGTGACCAGTTCGACTCCCACCAGGCACACCATGGCCGAGGCGCCCCTTGGGGGATGCTAGCAGCAATATCCCATGGTTCATTGGAGCCATGTGCGCTTTGGAATGGCGGTCTGATGCTTCATTGGGGTCCAGGGCGCTTCGGGTGCCCGTCACTCACGCTAGTGCTCTGTCAGGGACAGAGACTCAATGATGCACTCCGAATCGCGTATCGGGCGCTACAGTGGTCCAAATTGCACGCGGTTTGGTGCGTTGGAAAGCTTGGGACTAGCACTATAACTTTGCTGATGTGGTCCGTCCAGTAATCCACTCAAAATTGATCCCCAGCCCTTCGAACTTTTGGTGTTGCTGAATTCCGTCAGAATTCTGCTCACATAGTGTGTGGCGACCAGAAAGCACACACTTCGTCTAAGACTGCCGCCCAAAAGAGTTGTGAACCTCAGGACGTGGTCAGGCCACATTGGAACCACATTTCCAACATACACAAAAGTGTATTGGGAAGTGAACATAATAGTGAACATTCATCATTCATCAAAACATATCTGTTTTGTACAAAATACCTTTACTCTTTTCACGTTTGATTGGAAATGCATATGTGGGCTCTTGTGACATGCATTCATGTTTATGATCATTGATGAATCCATGAATATAGGAATACACTTACTGATACTTTGTCTGTGGAGTGTATGAATTTGGGTCGATCAACTATACCTCGCCACTGTCACAAGGAGACCTTGTATTGTGGTTGGTATTTGTGACAGACAGTGAGTGTAGTCCTTCACTCGTCATTGTGGTGACAGCTGTCTCAACCAGGGGGAGTGTTGGTTTGTGTGGCTTCCACCCATCACGAGCGACGACCGTGGTGATTATCTGTATACCCCGCACTAGTAGTATGAAGCTGCAGTACTTGAGAGGATAGTGACATGATCCATGCTGCGGACGTAGCTGGCGCCAGAGCACCGACAAGTGGTGGCTCCATGCATCAGCAGCTGCCAGATAGCTGCCAGGACATCCCGGGTGCTTGTCGAGGTCCTTTCTGGTTTTTCTACAGACGCTGGAGTTTTCTCGGTGGATTGGCTCTCAAGCCCGATTTGCATGTTTTACATTGTCTGTCCACCGATCGATGCCGGAATTGTACGTGTGACCAGTCGTAGCGTCCGGCTCAAGATTTTGCATCTCTAGGCTCAGAAAGTGATGCGTTTGGATACCTGTGCGCAGGTTCATGGCCAAAACAGTGGTTTCGGGCCAGTTTTAGGACAAACTAACACTGCGCATTCGTCACTTGCCGTAAGCCACGGCAGGTATTTATGGTGTGTTCTTGTCAGTTTTAATTTCTCTCCGTGTGTGTTTTATTTTATGGAAGCACATTTGACACTGTTTCTGTCGCCTAGCCAAACCCTTACCGTTTTGCGTCTGACTTATGTTGATGCTGCGAGCTGACTGAGCACTGATGCCTAGTCAGTGGTAAGCGTGCTAGGAAGCTTCCTGGCAATCTCATTATTGGAAACATGCACATATCTAGCTGTTGGATTTTTTGTTGGCCACTCACATCTTTACTTTCTCTTGTTTCACTACTCATGGCACACACACGTATGTACAGATTGAGTGACCATGACCATATCTGGGGAGATGCCGCCCGAGCTCGCCCTTGCTGTTAGCTCCAATCTCATCAAGAAATGGAGAAGCTATCCAAGAGTGCCCTCTGGGACAAGAATGGCTCACATTTGACTATCTTGTCATTTTGTGGTAGATGCTAGGGTTCGTACATTCTCACTGCCGATTCCTGTGTCATGATTGTTTGCCTCTGGGTGTTTTCAAGGAGCTGCATGTTATCCCGGGTGCTGATCCTTAGGGGGCCAACATGTCGGTCTCGGGCTGTACACCGGAGAGAAGCCACCCTCGATCAAATTTGAGAGGACGGGCTCAAACCCCAGGTGGCGGTGTATGTTCACTCGAGCATCTGCACAATGTGGGTATGCACTCACTGGTAGTTAGACTCTTGCTCTCCTATCCCCGACTTTTGTCTTAGTTGTAACGAGTGCTTCCAAGGAAAACATTACCACATCCATGGCCAGTGACACCCTCTTGCCCACTCCCGCTCGTTCACACTGATTTGCATGAAACATAGTCTAGTAACTACTGGTATCAGAGCGCGTCAGAGACCTCTCTTACCCTTGGTCGATTCACGGCCTGTGGGAGTCGTCCCACCATTGAGCCATCTTGCTCGCCCGGTGCCTCCTCTTTTGTTGCACAGTGTTGGGGTCGTGTCTGCTAGCTCTGCCCGTGCTTCTGCACCAATCCTCCGTGCCCAGGTAATGGTGTCTACCACAGCCCGCAACCCGCAGCCCGCACAGCCGGCATCTACCAGAAGTTGTGCACAGCAAGCTAGTGACAGTCTTGCATCCGTACTTGTGCTCGTTCTTTGACTTCCTACCACTGTCTGTCTCAAAACCAGCCTACAGCCTCACCACTACGTGCCAGTGGATCCATTAGTGACTCTCTCTTCAGCAGCCACCACAGGCGACCGCTCTGCAAAACTAGCACCAGTGTACATCTTCTCTTGCATCCTTGACCGCACCTGCAGCTGACTCATCTACCACATTGGATTTGCCGCGTCTGGACGGTCCGTCCAATGATGAACTTGATTCACCCGGCACAACTACTCGTCTCGCAGAGCATGCTGAGTTGGAGGACTGGCGGACGATTGATCCGCCCCCCCTACAACGATGATGACGATGATCCGTTATGGATGCGAATGCCGGACCGTGCTTATTGGCACGGTGACCTTACTAATGAGGCTGAAGTGGCAAGGCATGAAATTGATTGCCAGGTGTACACTGCCGATGACTTCCCACCTTCTCCACCTCATCTCTCAGGTCTTCAACTACCCGGGTCCGCCCCTACTCCCGCGTCTGCGCCTGACTCCAGTCCCACTCCTACTCCTGCAGTTGCGGACATCGCCTGGCCGTCCGTGGCACATGAGGTGACGCCGTAGCTGGTGCAGCCTCCACCTTCTCCGCCGCGGCACGTGCCAGCAGAGCACCAACCCAAACTGCAATGGACAGAGAGGCTGAGGTGTACGCACATGCACTGGCATCACTGACTCTGCTTGCTGCTGCAGCCGCCAACATCGCCACGTAGATCACGGCAGCAGCTGCTACTGTCGCCACCACCGCAGCCTCTGCAGCTGACGCAACTGCAAGCACCGTCGGCCCTATTCGGACCTCCACTGGAGCAGCTGTCTTGACCCCTACCGGTGCACCCCACGACCTTGCCCATCAAGTCATCATAGGTATTCTTGTCGCCTCTACAGTTGAAGCAGTGGCGGGGGCGACCATCACAGGCCTCCTCTGCCTAATTGTGGTCATTTCTGCATGGGTGGCCGTCCTGTTCTCTTCGGTGGTTGTGATGGTGCCTCCTCTCTTCTCTCTTATTCCACGCCGCCAGCTTGGTGAGCGCACCCTCTCTCCCTTTCTTCTCCCTACTCTTCCACAACTCTCCTTGACCATTTCCTCTGTTGCATCGTGCCTCCACCAGAAGAAACTATTGAGGTCGTACAAGATGCTCTTAGTGAGGCACTGGCTGCACGCCGAAGAGTAGAAGAAGAGCTTCATAGTGGACAAGAATTGCAACAAAAATTGGCCACAACTGTGACAAACTTAGTCATACAGCGCCTACGGGCAATGCCTACCATTGCTGTTGTTCTTCCAGCTGACGAGGTTGCCTCAGCCGAGTACTCTGTACCTCCCAATGTTGCTGCTAACTCCACTGCCCCCACTCTTTCAGCTATTGCTCGTGCTTGGGTGCTTCTTCTTCCTCAGTTCACATCCAAAATCACCTTCTCCTACTAGGAAACTCGCTTTTGTACATGGACACAAGGCGAGCTGCTGTGGGAGTAATACTCACCGGCCAAACCACCCTTCGTTTTGCAACCTGCACAGGCCGCTCGTGCTGTCCGTGTCCTTATCAATGCCTGTCCTGAGGGCCTGCTACATGACATTGGTACGTACTATGCTGATCCGGCACGAGGCACCCCTGCTGATCGCGTTGGTGCCTATGCTCTCATTCGTCACCGCAAGACAGTGACTGGTCATGCCACACAAAGTAATCTCATTGTGCAGTTCAACACAATTCACATGCGTGAAGACAAGATGGCGGATGAGTACTGGGTGCGCAACCTGTGCCTACTTCGTGACCTAGGGACAGCAGCACCACGCCCTATCTTTGCCTCTCTCTCCATTGTCGCTGGACTCATTCTCTAGCTCTTTGACCTGTATATGCATGTCTTCCAAGCTGAGCTTGAGCACCGTGCTGCTGCGCCAGTTCCCGCCAACTCACCCCTAGGGATTGGGCCACTCTACGAGTTCACCGCCGCTTGGCTCTCCGCCTGGTGGAGTAACTTACAAAACAAACATCCCCATTGTGTAGTCCTCGCTGCTGTCATTACTTCATCAGCATCCTCCTCTGCAGCTGCTGTCTCCACTTCCTCCTCTCTCTCCACCGCAGCCGTCCATGCCACTCAAGGCGCTCATCGTGGTAGGAGAGGTGGGTCCAGACGTCGGCGCCACAGTGGTCGTGGTCGCAACGGTAAATCCTCTAGTATCCATGCTGCCACCACAGAGGTCACATGCTGGAACTCTGGGGCTTTTGGCCACTTTGTCCCCAAGGATCCAGCACCTTACAAAGATGCCCATCTTGTGCCTGCCATGTGCGCTCAGTGGGCTTGTACTGGCATCAGCTCCTCTCGCACAGCTACAGTTGTTGCAACAGTTGCGTCACCCTCGTCGACGTCCTCCTCTACCTTGGCCCTCACCACCACTCTTACACTGCTCTAGCCGCCTGTCACTCAGCCTGGTTCTTGGGGTTAGATCCATCCTCCCTCGTGGCTGGCCTACTATGGGCCCCCCTCCATCCACTACTCTCTGTCCTCTTGGCCCCGGGATGATGGCCACTTCTCTGACAACCACTCCTCCGACCGCTCTGCTAACCGCCGTGACGAGGAGCGCTCTCTCGAGCATCGTCTTACAGAACTCCTCCATCATTGTTCTCAAGGAGGTGAGAGTGAGAGTGGCCAGTCTCGTGTGTATGTCTATGAGTCGGATGGGGCCCTTCGTGGTGCTTCGGTGGGGTGTGTTCAGGGGGCCTTTCCTGACAACCGTTCTTCGATTGAGGACCGGCAGTCTCACACGCTCCCTTCTTACACGTTCTCTTGGTTCTCTGTCACATGTTTCCCCACCTGGGACTGTCACTGTCTCCCTCATTCTCCCCTCCGTCCATGTTTCATCTGGCTTCTGGATCATTGATTCTGACGACACCCAGTACGTGATCTCATGTCGTTCGTCGTTTGTCTCTATCGGTCCGGTGGGCTCCATTCGCTTTGTCCGAACTGGTTCTGGCCAATTACTACATGTTCAAGGTGTTGGTACTTTCCGCTTTGTTGAACCTGGTGGGGGTCTTTTTCTTCTTGATGTGTTGTATGTGCCTGACCTTGAAGTCAGCCTTCTCTCTGTCACCACTCTTGACGACCAGATCATGGACTTCTTGTTTAGCCGGGGAATTGGCTCAGTTGCGCGTCTTTAATCCAATCGTATTGTCCTTCATGGTGTGCGTTGTGACTGCTTGCTCCGTGTCCTGCTATCTTATCCTTCATCTTTCACTGCCTCTGCTCTTATTCACATCGCTTCCACCTTGTCACTTGCGCATGCGAAGCTCCTGCATCATAGCCTTTGTCACATTCACAATGCCGCCATTCAGTGTCTCTTACGCCTCTGCCCTGCTGCTGGCCTTGACTCTGCCACATTTGCACCTCTGTGTTCCAATACCTACCTTGTCTATGCTAGTGGCAACATGCACCGCTCTCTATTCACAGCGGCTGAGTCCACCATATCGCACCCTCTTGAACTTGTCCCTCTTGACGCCATGGGTCCTCTGCCTCACAAATTCTTGGTGGCCTTGGTCGTTATGTCCTTTGCCTCACTTATGAATTCTCATGGTACTACTGGATCTTTGCCTTTCGCCACAAAAGTGATGTTGCAAACTTTCTTGAAACTTGGCTTTCCGAGGTCGATTTCGCTTGTCTTCGGCCCTTGCTTGTCATTTGAAGTGACAGGGGTGGTGAGTTTTTTGGTCACACCTTTCATTTCCTTGAATCTCGTGGCGTCCGCCTTCGGTTCTCTGCTCCCTACATGCCCCAACAAAATGGTGTCTCCAAACAATGGAACTGCATGCTGGCGGATGGTGTTCGCTCCCTTCTCTTCTCCTCTGGTCATTCTCCTCTCTTTTCTTTTGAAGCAATGTCTTACATGACTTGGGTGTAAAATCGTGTCCCTCATGGTCCTCTCCCTCACAGTGTCACCCCTTTTTAGTGCTGGACATGCCGTCGTGTCGATCTTCGCCTTGCCCGTGTCTGGGGATCTGTTCCCTCTGTTTAGCTTCCTACTGACCACCGTGATAGCAAACTCTCTCTCCGTGGTTGTCTTTGTGTCTTCCTCGGTGTCTCCCCATTCTCCAAGGCATGGGCATTCTGGGATCTAGTATGGTGTCATGTGATTGAGTCGCGTGATGCTCTCTTCTTTGAGCATTTCATTTAGCGCAACATCCCTCGTTTCTCTCTGGGCTCTCTCCTTCCATCCTCTCGGGGTGGGGAAGTCACTTCTCCCTATAGTTCCTCTGTTCTTCCTTAGGTGCGTCCGTCACCTACCTCTTCTGATCGTGCCCCTATGCCATCTCTCTCTACTGTGCCACCTGCTGCTTCTTGCCCATCCTCCTCATCTGCCTCTGAGCCCTTTCCTTCCTCTATGCCACCTGCTACCCTTGAACCAACTGCCTCCTCTTTGCCGCCTGCAGGCTGTGAGCCCTCTGCCTCTTCTGTGTCGGCCAGTGCTCCTGAACTATCTGACCCGCCTGCAACACCTACTGTCTCTGAGCTACCTTTCTCTTCCGTACCCCCCGTTTCTCCTTAAACTCGGGGTGATCCACTTCGGGCACTTTCCTCTTACTCCCGCCCTGTCCTCTTAGGTAATCTTGGTCTTCGTGCCCTTGGCCTGGTGACCACTTCCTCACTCGTTGCTGCATCTTTGATAGACCCCAGTACCTTCCTCGGCTACTCTCTCATTGAGTAGGAGTTTTGCCTGGCTCTTGACACGTCCGTCGATGGGTATGTTGCCACGTGCTTTGCTGCTCCTGGTGTGTCTCCTCTTCCACTTGAACCCCTGACTATGCAGGGGGCTCACACTACGTCAGTCTCCTCTCTGTGGGAACAGGCCATGCAAGTGGAACTCGATGCCCTTTTTGAGCATGGTGTCTACGAGCTGGTTGACATCCTCCCACGGCGCAAAGCAGTGGCAGCAAAGTGGGTGTACCAATGAAAACTGAATTGTGAAAACACTGTTGATTGATGCAAGGCAGAACTTACAGC
>SZWC01000419.1:108956-122844 GCA_023375785.1 Penium margaritaceum
CCATGCAAGTGGAACTCGATGCCCTTTTTGAGCATGGTGTCTACGAGCTGGTTGACATCCTCCCACGGCGCAAAGCAGTGGCAGCAAAGTGGGTGTACCAATGAAAACTGAATTGTGAAAACACTGTTGATTGATGCAAGGCAGAACTTACAGCAAAAGGATTCTCTGAAGTTCCAGAGGTCGGATTTGATGAGACATTTGCTCCAAGTGGCCGCTATAACACTGCTAGGGCACCGCCCAGCCTGGTAGCATAGCATGATTGGGAACTGGAACAGATGGATGTTAATAATTTCTTCCTCCATGGAAAACTAGATGAGGAAATCTACATGGTACAATCACCCAGCTTCACAGATGGCACAAATTGGATATGGCGTTTGCGCAAGGCCCTCTATGGGCTCAAGTAGTCCCCATGCTGTTGGAACCAGGAGATCACATGGACTCTAGAAAAAGGGGGTTTCAGGAGGAGCAGTGTAGGGCGCGACTAGGGCACAATTAGGGCTCAACTAGGGTACAACTAGGGCGCAACTAGGGCGCAACTAGGGTGCAACTAGGGCGCAACGAAGGCGCAACTAGGGCGCAACTAGGGTGCAACTAAGGCGTAACTAGGACGCAAGTAGGGCACAAGTAGGACGCAACTAGGGCGCAACTATGGTACAACTAGGGCGTAGCTAGTGCCCAACTAAGGCGCAACTAGGGCGCAAGTAGGGCGCAAATAGGGTACAACTAGTGCGCAACTAGGGCGCAACTAGGGCACAACTAGGGCGGAACAAGGGCGCAATTAGGGTGCAACTAGGATGCAACTAGGGTGCAACTAGGGCGCAACTAGGGCGCAACTAGGGCGCAACTAGGGCGCAACTAGGGCGCAACTAGGGCGCAACTAGGGCGCAACTAGGGCGCAACTAGGGTGCAACTAGGGTGCAACTAGGGCGCAACTAGGGCGCAACTAGGGCGCAACGGGCGCACAACTAGGGTGCAACTAGGGCGCAACTAGGGCACAACTAGGGAACAACTAGGACGCAACTAGGTCGCAACTAGGGCGCAACTAGGACGCAACTAAGGCGCAACTAGGGCGCAACTAGGGCACAACTAGTGCGCAACCAGGGTGCAACCAGGGCGCAACTAGGGCACAACTAGGGCGCAACTAGGGTGCAACTAGGGCGCAACTAGGACGCAACTAGGGTGCAACTAGGGCGCAACTAGGGTGCGACTAGGGCGCAACTAGGGTGCAACTAGGGCGCAACTAGGACGCGACTAGGGCGCAAGTAGGGCGCAACTAGGGCGCAACTAGGACGCAAGTAGGGCGCAAGTAGGGCGTAACTAGGGCCGACTAGGGCGCAACTAGAGCGCAACTAGGGCACAACTAGGGTGCAACTAGGACGCAATTAGGGTACAACAAGGGCGCAACTAGGGCGCAACTAGGGCGCAACTTGGGCGCAACAAGGGCGCAACGAGGAAGCAACAAGGGCGCGACGAGGGCGCAACAAGGGCGCAACTAGGGCGCAACTAGAGTGCAACTAGGGCGCAACTAGGGTGTAACTAGGACGCATCTAGGGTGCAACTAAGGCGCAACTAGGGCACAACTAGGGCACAACTAGGACGCAACTAGGTCGCAACTAGGGCGCAACTAGGGCGTAACTAAGGTGCAACTAGGGCGCAACCGGGGTGCAACCAGGGCGCAACTAGGGCGCAACTAGGGCACAACTAGGGCGCAACTAGGACGCAACTAGGGTGCAACTAGTGTGCAAGTTGGGCGCAACTAAGGCGCAACTAAGGCGCAACTAGCGCGCAAGTAGGGCACAAGTAGGATGCAACTAGGGCGCAATTAGGACACAACTATGGCGTAGCTAGTGCCCAACTAAGGCACAACTAGGGCGCAAGAAGGGTGCCAGTAGGGCGCAAGTAGGGTGAAATAAGGGCGCAAATAGGGTGCAACTAGAGCGCAACTAGGGCGCAACTAGGGCGCAACTAGGTCGTGACTAGGGTGCAACTAGGGTGCGACTAGGGCGCAACTAAGACACAACTAGGGCGCAACTAGGGTGCAACTAGGGTGCAACTAGGGCGCAACTAGGGCGCAACTAGGGCGCAACTAGGGCGCAACTAGGGCGCAACTAGGGTGCAACTAGGGTGCAACTAGGGCGCAACAAGGGTGCAACTAGAGCGCAAGCAGGACGCAAGTAGGGCGCAAGTAGGGCGCAACTACGGAACAAGTGGGGCACAACTAGGGCGTAACAAGGGCGCAACTAGGGCGCAACTTGAGCGCAACAAGGGCGCAACGAGGACGCAACAAGGGCACAACGAGGGTGCAACAAGGGCGCAACTAGAGCACAACTAGGGCGCAACTAGGGTGCAAGTAGGGCGCAACTAGGGCACAACTAGGGCGCGACTATGGCGCGACTAGAGTGCGACTAGGGCGCGACTGGGGCGCGACTAGGGTGCAACTAGGGCGCAACTAGGGCACAACTAAGGCGCAACTAGGACGCAACTAGGGCAAAATAAGGGCGCAACTGGGGGTAACTAGGGCGCAACTAGGGCCCAACTTGGGCGTAACTAGGGCGCAACTAGGGCACAACTAGGGCACAACTAGGGCGCAACTAGGGCGCACCTATGGCGCAACTAGGGCGCAACTAGGGCGAAACTAAGGCGCAACTAGGGCGCAAATAGGGTACAAGTAGGGCGCAACTAGGGCGCAATTAGGGTACAACTTGGGCCTAGCTAGTGCCCAACTGAGGCGCAACTTGGGCGCAAGTAGGGTGCAAGTAGGGCGCAAGTAGGGTGCAACTTGTGCGCAACTAGGGCGCGCACTCAGGACGCAACTACGGCGCAACTAGGGTGCAAGTATGGGGCAACTAGGGTGCAACTAGGGCGCAAGTAGGGCGCAAGTAAGACGCAACTAGGGCGCAACTAGGGCACAACTAGGGCGTAGCTAGTGCCCAACTGAGGCGCAACAAGGGCGGAAGTAGGACGACAGTAGGGTGTAAGTTTGGTGCAAGAAGGGCGCAACTAGGGTGCAACTAGGGCACAACTAGGACGCACCTAGGGCGCAAGTAGGGCGCAACTAGGGCGCAACTAGGGCGCAACTAGGGCGCAAGTCGGGCGCAAGTAGGGTGCAAGTAGGGCGCAACTAGGGCGCAACTAGGGCGCAACTAGGGTGCAACTAGGGCGCAACTAGGGTACAACTAGTGTGCAAGTTGGGCACAACTATGGCGGAACTAAGGCGCAACTAGGGCGCAAGTAGGGCGCAACTAGAGCGCAACTAGGGCGCAACTAGGGTGCAAGTAGGGTGCAAGTAGGACGCAACTAGAGCGCACGTAGGGCACAACTAGGGCGCAACTAGGAATCAACTAGGGTGCAACTAGTGCGCAAGTTGGGCGCAACTAAGGCGCTACTAAGCCGCAACTAGCGCGCAAGTAGGACACAAGTAGGACGCAACTAGCACGCAACTAGGGCACAACTAGGGCGTAGCTGGTGCCCAACTAAGGCACAACTAGGGTGCAAGTAGGGTGCCAGTAGGGCGCAAGTAGGGTGCAATAAGGGTGCAAATAGGGTACAACAAGGGCGCAACTAGGGCGCAACTAGGGCGTAACTAGGGCGCAACTAGGGCGCGACTAGGACACGATTAGGGCGCAATTAGGGCGCAACTAGGGCGCAACTAGGGCGCAACTAGGGCGCAACTAGGGCGTATCTAGCACACAACTAGGGCGCAACTAGGGCGCAAATAGGGTGCAACTAGGGCGCAACTAAGGCGCAACTAGGGCACAACTAGGGCGCAACTAAGGCGTAACTAGGACGCAAGTAGGGCACAAGTAGAACGCATCTAGGGTGCAACTAGGGTACAACTAGGGCGTAGCTAGTGCCCAACAAAGGCGCAACTAGGGCGCAAGTAGGGCGCAAGTAGGGCGCAAGTAGGGTGCAACTAGTGCGCAACTAGGGTGCAACTAGGGCGCAACTAGGGCGCAACTAGGGCGGAACTAGGGCGCAACTAGGGTGCAAGTAGGGTGCAACTAGGGTGCAACTAGGGCGCAACTAGGGCGTAACTAGGGCGCAACTAGGGCGCACCTAGGGCGCAACTAGGGCGCAACTAGGGCGCAACTAGGGCGCAACTAGGGTGTAACTAGGGTGCAACTAGGGCGCAACTAGGGCACAACTAGGGCACAACTAGGACGCGACTAGGTCGCAACTAGGGCGCAACTAGGGCGCAACTAGGGCGCAACTAGGGCGCAACTAGGGCGCAACTAGGGCACAACTAGTGTGCAACCAGGGTGTAACCAGGGGGCAACTAGGGCACAACTAGGGCGCAACTAGGGTGCAACTAGGGCGCAACTAGGGCGCAACTAGGGTACAACTAGGGCGCAACTAGGGCGCGACTAGGGCGGAACTAGGGTGCAACTAGGGCGCAAGTAGGGCGCAAGTAAGACGCAACTAGGGCGCAACTAGGGCACAACTAGGGCGTAGCTTGTGCCCAACTAAGGCGCAACTAGGGCGCAAGAAGGGCGCAAGTAGGACGTAAGTAGGGTGCAATAAGGGCGAAAGAAGGGTGCAACTAGGGTACAACTAGGGCGCAACTAGGACGCAACTAGGGTGCAACTAGGGCGTAACTAGGGCGCAAGTAGGACGTAAGTAGGTTGCAAGTAGGGTGCAAGTAGGACACAACTAAGGTGCAACTAGGGCGCATCTAGGGCGCAACTAGGGCGAAACTCGGGCGCAACTAGGGAGCAACTAGGGCGCAACTAGGGCGCAACTAGGGCGCAACTAGGGCGCAACTTGGGCGCAACTTGGGCGCAACTAGGGCGCAACTAGGGCGCTATGAGGGCGCAACGAGGACGCAACAAGGGAGCAACGAGGGCGCAACGAGGGCGCAACTAGGGTGCAGCTAGGGTGCAACTATGGCGCAACTAGGGCGCAACTAGGGTGCAACTAGGGTGCAACTAGTGTGCAAGCTGGGCGCAACTAGGACGCAACTAAGGCGCAACTAGGGTGCAAGTAGGGTGCAAGTAGGACGCAACTAGGGTGCAACTAGGGGACAACTAGGGTGTAGTTAGTGCCCAACTGAGGCGCAAGTAGGGCGCAAGTAGGTGCTAGTAGGGCGCAAGAAGGGTGCAACTAGGGTGCAAGTAGGGCGCAACTAGGGTGCAACTAGGGCGCAACTAGGGTGCAACTGGGGTGCAACTAGGACGCAACTAGGGCACAACTAGGGCGCAACTAGGACGCAACTAGGGCACAACTAGGGTACAACTAGGGCGCAACTAGGGCGCAACTAGGGCGCAACTAGGTAGCAACTAGGGTGCGACTTGGGTGCAACTAGGGCGCAACTAGGGGTCAACCGGGGCGCAACCAGGGCGCAACTAGGGCGCAACTAGGGTGCAACTAGGGCGCAACGGGGGATCAACCAGGGCGTAACTAGGGCGCAACTAGGGCACAACTAGGGCGCAACTAGGGCGCAACTAGGGTGCAACTAGTGTGCAAGTTGGGCGCAACTAAGGCGCAACTAAGGCACAACTAGCGCGCAAGTAGGGCACAAGTAGGACGCAACTAGGACTCAATTAGGGCACAACTAGGGCGTAGCTAGTGCCCAACTAAGGCACAACTAGGGCGCAAGAAGGGTGCCAGTAGGGCGCAAGTAGGGTGCAATAAGGGCGCAAATAGGGTGCAACTAGAGTGCAACTGGGGCGCAACTAGGGCGCAACTAGGTCGTGACTACGGAGCGACTAGGGCGCGACTAGGGCGCAACTAGGGCGCAACTAGGGGCAACTAGGGCGCAACTAGGGTGCAACTAGGGCGCAACTAGGGCGCAACTAGGGCGCAACTAGGGTGCAACTAGGACGCAACTAGGGCGCAACTAGGGCGCAACTAGGGCGCAACAAGGGTGCAACTAGAGCGCAAGTAGGATGCAAGTAGGACGCAAGTAGGATGGAACCTTCAGCACAAGTGGGGCACAACTACGGCGTAACAAGGGTGCAACTAGGGCGTAACTTCAGCGCAACGAGGGTGTAACGAGGGCGCAACGAGGGCGCAACGAGGGCGCAACAAGAGCGCAACTAGGGCGCAACTAGGGCGCAACTAGGGTGCAACTAGGGCGCATCTGGGGCGCAACTAGGGCGTGACTATAGCGCGACTAGAGCGCGACTAGGGCGCGACTAGGGCGCGACTTTGGCGCAACTAGGGCGCAACTAGGGCTCAACTAAGGTGCAACTAGGGTACAACTAGTGTGCAAGTTGGGCGCAACTAGGGCGTAACTAGGGCACAACTAGGGCGTAGCTAGTGCCCAACTGAGGCGCAACTACGGCGCAAGTAGGGCGCCAGTAGGGTGTAAGTTTGGTGCAATAAGGGCGCAAGAAGGACGCAACTAGGGTGCAACTAGGGCCCAAGTAGGACGCAGCTAGGGCGCAAGTAGGGCGCAACTAGGGCGCAACTAGGGCGCAAGTAGGGCGCAAGTAGGGCACAAGTAGGGCGCATGTAGGGTGCAACTAGGGTGCAACTAGGGCGCAACTAGGGCGCAACTAGGGCGCAACTAGGGTTCAACTAGTGTGCAAGTTGGGCGCAACTAGGGCGCAACTAAGGCGCAACTAGGGCGCAAGTAGGGCGCAACTAGAGCGCAACTAGGGCGCAACTAGGGTGCAACTAGAGCGCAAGTAGGGTGCAACTAGGGCGCAACTAGCGCGCAAGGAGGGCACAACTAGGACGCAACTAGGGCGCAACTAGGGTGCAACTAGTGTGCAAGTTGGGCGCAACTAGGGCGCAACTAAGGCGCAACTAGGGCGCAAGTAGGGCGCAACTAGAGCGCAACTAGGGCGCAACTAGGGTGCAACTAGAGCGCAAGTAGGGTGCAACTAGGGCGCAACTAGAGCGCAAGGAGGGCACAACTAGGACGCAACTAGGGTGCAACTAGGGTGCAACTAGTGCGCAATTCGGGCGCAACTAAGGCGCAACTAAGGCGCAACTAGCGCGCAAGTAGAGCATAAGTAGGAGGCAACTAGCGCACAACATGGGCACAACTATGGCGTAGCTGGTGCCCAACTAAAGCACAACTAGGGCGCAAGTAGGGTGCCAATAGGGCGCAAGTAGGGTGCAATAAGGGCGCAAATAGGGTCCAACTAGGGCGCAACTAGGGCGCAACTCGGGCGCAACTAGGGCGCAACAAGGGCGCGACTAGGGTGCGACTAGGGCGCAACTAGGGCGCAACTAGGGCGCAACTAGGGCGCAACTAGGGCGCAACTAGGGCACAACTAGGGCATAACTAGCGCGCAACTAGGGCGCAACTAGGGCGCAACTAAGGCGCAACTAGGGCGCAACTAGGGCGGAACTAAGGCGTAACTAGGACGCAAGTAGGGCACAAGTAGGACGCAACTAGGGCGACAACTAGAGTACAACTAGGGTGTAGCTAGTGCCCAACTGAGGCGCAACTAGGGCGCAAGTAGGGCGCAAGTAGGGTGCAACTAGTGCGCAACTAGGGCGCAACTAGGGCGCAACTAGGGCGCAACTAGGGCGGAACTAGGGTGCAACTAGGGCACAACTAGGACGCAACTAGGGTGCAACTCGGGCGCAACTAGGGCGCAACTAGGGCGCAACTAGGGCGCGACTAGGGCGCAACTAGGGCGCAACTGGGGCACAACTAGGGCGCAACTAGGGTGCAACTAGGGTGCAACTAGGACGCAACTAGGGCACAACTAGGGCACAACTAGGACGCAACTAGGTTGCAACTAGGGCGCAACTAGGGCGCAACTAGGGTGCTACTAGGGCGCAACTAGGGCGCAACTAATGTGCAACAAGGATGCAGCCAGGGCGCAACTAGGGCACAACTAGGGCGCAACTAGGGTGCAACTAGGGCGCAACTAGGGCGCAACTAGGGTGCAACTAGGGCGCAACTAGGACGCGACTAGGGCGCAACTAGGGTACAACTAGGGTGCAAGTAGGGCGCAAGTAAGACGCAACTAGGGCGCAACTAGGGCACAACTAGGGCGTAGCTAGTACCCAACTAAGGCGCAACTAGGGCGCAAGAAGGGCGCCCGTAGGGCGTAAGTATGGTGCAATAAGGGCGCAAAAAGGGCGCAACTAGGGTGCAACTAGGGCGCAACTAGGACGTGACTAGGGCGCAACTAGGGGGCAACTAGGGCGCAAGAAGGGCGCAAGTAGGGCGCAAGTAGGGCGCAACTAGGGCACAACTAAGGCGCAACTAGGGCGCAACTAGGGCGCAACTAGGGCGCAACTAGGGCGCAACTAGGGCGCAACTAGGGCGCAACTAGGGCGCAACTAGGGCGCAACTAGGGTACAACTAGGGTGCAAGTAGGGCGCAAGTAAGACGCAACTAGGGCGCAACTAGGGCACAACTAAGGCGCAACTAGGGCGCAACTAGGGCGCAACGAGGGCGCAACTAGGGCGCAACTAGGGTGCGACTAGGGCGCAACTAGGGCGCAACTAGGGTACAACTAGGGTGCAAGTAGGGCGCAAGTAAGACGCAACTAGGGCGCAACTAGGGCACAACTAAGGCGCAACTAGGGCGCAACTAGGGCGCAACGAGGGCGCAACTAGGGCGCAACTAGGGTGCGACTAGGGCGCAACTAGGGCGCAACTAGGGTACAACTAGGGTGCAAGTAGGGCGCAAGTAAGACGCAACTAGGGCGCAACTAGGGCACAACTAAGGCGCAACTAGGGCGCAACTAGGGCGCAACGAGGGCGCAACTAGGGCGCAACTAGGGTGCGACTAGGGCGCAACTAGGGCGCAACTAGGGTGCGACTAGGGCGCAACTAGGGCGCAACTAGGGCGCAACTAGGGCGCAAGTATGGCGCGACTAGGGCGCAACTAGGCACAACTAGGGCGCAACTAGGACGCAACTAGGGCGCAACTAGGGCACAACTAGGGTGCAAATTGGGTTCAACTTGGACGCAACTAGGGCGCAAATAGGGCGCTATAAGGGCGCAACGAGGGCGCAACGAGGGTGCAACGAGGGCACAACGAGGGCGCAACTAGGGTGTTACTAGGATGCAACTATGGCGTAACTAGGGCACAACTAGGGTGCAACAAGGGTGCAACTAGTGTGGCGCAACTATGGCGCAACTAGGGCGCAACTAGGGCGCTATAAGGGCGCAACGAGGGCGCAACGAGGGTGCAACGAGGGCACAACGAGGGCGCAACTAGGGTGTTACTAGGATGCAACTATGGCGTAACTAGGGCACAACTAGGGTGCAACAAGGGTGCAACTAGTGTGGCGCAACTATGGCGCAACTATGGCGCAACTATGGCGCGACTAGGGCGCAACTAGGGCGCAACTAGTGCGCAACTAGGGCGCAACTAGGGCGCAACTAGGGTGCAACTAGGGCGCAACTAGGGCGCAACTTGGGCGCAACTAGGGCGCAACTAGGGTGCAACTAGGGCAGAAGTAGGGCGCAAGTAGGGCGCAACTAGGGCGCAACTAGGGCGCAACTTGGGCGCAACTTGGGCGCAACTAGGGCGCAACTAGGGCGCTATGAGGGCGCAACGAGGGCGCAACGAGGGCGCAATGAGGGCGTAACGAGGGCGCAACTAGGGTGCAACTAGGGTGCAACTATGGCGCAACTAGTGTGGCGCAACTATGGCGCAACTATGGCGCGACTAGGGCGCAACTAGGGCGCAACTAGTGCGCAACTAGGGCGCAACTAGGGCGCAACTAGGGTGCAACTAGGGCACAAGTAGGGCGCAAGTAGGGCGCAACTAGGGCGCAACTAGGGCGCAACTTGGGCGCAACTTGGGCGCAACTAGGGCGCAACTAGGGCGCTATGAGGGCGCAACGAGGGCACAACGAGGGCGCAATGAGGGCGTAACAAGGGCGCAACTAGGGTGCAACTAGGGTGCAACTATGGCGCAACTAGGACGCAACTAGGGTGCAACTAGGGTGCAACTAGTGTACAAGTTGGGCGCAACGAGGGCGCAACTAAGGCGCAACTAGGGCGCAAGTAGGGCGCAAGTAGGACGCAACTAGGGCGCAACTAGGGGACAACTAGGGCGTAGTTCATGCCCAACTGAGGCGCAACTATGGCGCAAGTAGGCGCCAGTAGGGCGCAGGAAGGGTGTAGCTAGGGTGCAAGTAGGACGCAACTAGGGTGCAACTAGGGCGCAACAAGGGCGCAACTAGGACGCAACTAGGGCACAACTAGGGCACAACTAGGGTGCAACTAGGGTGCAGCTAGGGTGCAACCAGGGTGACACTAGCGTGCAACTAGGGCGCAACTAGGACGCGACTAGGGCGCGACTAGGGTGCGACTTGGGTGCAACTAGGGCGCGACTAGGGGCCAACCGGGGCGCAACCAGGGCGCAACTAGGGCACAACTAGGGTGCAAGTAGGGCGCAACCGGGGCGCAACCAGGGCGCAACTAGGGCGCAACTAGGGCACAACTAGGGCGCAACTAGGGCGCAACTAGGGTGCAACTAGTGTGCAAGTTGGGCGCAACTAAGGAGCAACTAAGGTGCAACTAGCGCGCAAGTAGGGCACAAGTAGGACGCAACTAGGGCGCAATTAGGGCACAACTAGGGTGTAGCTAGTGCCCAACTAAGGCACAACTAGGGCGCAAGAAGGGTGCCAGTAGGGCGCAAGTAGGGTGCAATAAGGGCGCAAATAGGGTGCAACTAGAGCGCAACTAGGACGCAACTAGGACGCAACTAGGTCGTGACTAGGGCGCGACTAGGGCGCGACTAGGGCGCAACTAGGGCGCAACTAGGGCACAACTAGGACGCAACTAGGACGCAACTAGGACGCAACTAGGTCGTGACTAGGGCGCGACTAGGGCGCGACTAGGGCGCAACTAGGGCGCAACTAGGGCACAACTAGGACGCAACTAGGGCGCAACTAGGGCGCAACTAGGGCGCAACTAGGGCGCAACTAGGGCGCAACTAGGGCGCAACTAGGGCGCAACTAGGACGCAACTAGGTCGTGACTAGGGCGCGACTAGGGCGCGACTAGGGCGCAACTAGGGCGCAACTAGGGCACAACTAGGACGCAACTAGGGTGCAACTAGGGCGCAACTAGGGCGCAACTTGGGCGCAACTTGGGCGTAACTAGGGCGCAACTAGGGCGCAACTAGGGCGCAACTAGGGCGCAACAAGGGTGCAACTATAGCGCAAGTAGGACGCAAGTAGGGCGCAAGTAGGGCGCAACTACGACACAAGTGGGGCACAACTAGGGTGTAACAAGGGCACAACTAGGGCGCAACTTGAGCGCAACGAGGGCGCAACGAGGGCGCAACGAGGGCGCAACGAGGGCGAAACAAGGGCGCAACTAGGGCACAACTAGGGCGCAACTAGGGTTCAACTAGGGCGCAACTAGGGCGCGGCTATGGCGCGACTAGAGCGCGACTAGGGCGCGACTAGGGCGCGACTTGGGCGTATCTAGGGTGCAACTAGGGCGCAACTAAGGCGCAACTAGGGCGCAACTAGGGTGCAATAAAGGCGTAACTGGGGGCAACTAGGGCGCAACTAGGGCACAACTTGGGTGCAACTAGGGCGCAACTAGGGCACAACTAGGTCACAACTAGGGCGCAACTAGGGCGAACCTATGGCGTAACTAGGGCGCAACTAGTGCGAAACTAAGGCGCAACTATGACGCAAATAGGGCACAAGGAGGACGCAAATAGGGCGCAACTAGGGTACAACTAGGGCGTAGCTAGTGCCTAACTGAGGCGCAACTAGGGCGCAAGTAGGGTGCAAATAGGGCGCAAGTAGGGTGCAACTTGTGCGCAACTAGGGCGCGCACTCAGGGCACAACTAGGGCGCAACTAGGGTGCAAGTATGTCGCAACTAGGGTGCAACTAGGGCGCAAGTAGGGCGCAAGTAAGACGCAACTAGGGCGCAATTAGGGTACAACTAGGGCGTAGCTAGTGCCCAACTGAGGCAACCTAGGGCGCAAGTAGGGCGCCAGTAGGGCGTACGTTTGGTGCAATAAGGGCGCAAGAAGGGCGCTACTAGGGTGCAACTAGGGTGCAAGTAGGACGCACCTAGGACGCAAGTAGGGGGCAACTAGGGCGCAACTAGGGCGCAAGTAGGGCGCAAGTAGGGTGCAAGTAAGGCACAAGTAGGGTGCAACTCGGGCGCAACTAGGGCGGAACTATGGCGCAACTAGGGTACAACTAGTGTGCAAGTTGGGCGCAACTAGGGTGCAACTAAGGTGCAACTAGGGCGCAACTAGGGCGCAACTAGGGCGCAAGAAGGGTGCAACTAGGGTGCAACTAGAGCGCAAGTAGGGTACAACTAAGGCGCAACTAGGGCGCAACTAGGGTGCAACTAGTGCGCAAGTTGGGCGCAACTAAGGCGCTACTAAGGCGCAACTAGCGCGCAACTAGGGTACAAGTAGGACGCAACTAGCGTGCAACTAGGGCACAACTAGGGCGTAGCTGGTGCCCAACTAAGGCACAACTAGGACGCAAGTAGGGTTCCAGTAGGGTGCAAGTAGGGTGCAATAAGGGCGCAAATAGGGTGTAACTAGGGCGCAGCTAGGGCGCAACTAGGGCGCAACTAGGGCGCAACTAGGGCACAACTAGGGCGCAACTAAGGCGCAACTAGGGCGCAACTAAGGCATAACTAGGACGCAAGTAGGGCACAAGTTGGACGCAACTAGGGCGCAAATAGGGTACAAGTAGGGTGTAGCTAGTGCCCAATTGAGGTGCAACTAGGGCGCAAGAAGGGCGCAAGTAGGGCGCAAGTAGGGGACAACTAGTGCGCAACTAGGGCGTAACTAGGACACAACTAGGGCGCAACTAGGGCGTAACTAGGGCGCAACTAGGGCGCAACTAGGGCGCAACTAGGGTGCAACTAGGGCGCAACTAGGGCGCAACTAGGGTGCAACTAGGGCGCAACTAGGGTAAAACTAGGGTGCAACTAGGGCGCAACTAGGGCACAACTAGGGCACAACTAGGACGCAACTAGGTCGCAACTAGGGCGCAACTAGGGCGCAACTAGGGCGCAATTAGGGCGCAACTAGGGCACAACTAGTGCGCAACCAGGGTGCAACCTGGGCGCAACTAGGGCACAACTAGGGCGCAACTAGGGTGCAACTAGGGCGCAACCAGGGCGCAACTAGGGTGCAACTAGGGCAAAACTAGGGCGCGACTAGGGCGCAACTAGGGTGCAACTAGGGCGCAAGTAGGGCACAAGTAAGACACAACTAGGGTGCAATAGGACACAACTAGGGCGTAGCTAGTGCCCAACTAAGGCGCAACTAGGGCGCAAGAAGGGCGCCAGTAGGGCGTAAGTAGGGTGCAATAAGGGCGCAAGAAGGGCGCAACTAGGGTGCAACTAGGGTGCAACTAGGACGCGACTAGGGCCCAACTAGGGCGCAACTAGGGCGCAAGTAGGGCGCAAGTAGGGCGCAACTAGGGCGCAACTAGGGCGCAACTAGGCACAACTAGGGCGCAACTAGGACGCAACTAGGGCGCAACTAGGGCACAACTAGGGTGCAAATTGGGTTCAACTTGGACGCAACTAGGGCGCAACTAGGGCGCTATAAGGGCGCAACGAGGGCGCAACGAGGGTGCAACGAGGGCACAACGAGGGCGCAACTAGGGTGTTACTAGGGTGCAACTATGGCGTAACTAGGGCACAACTAGGGTGCAACAAGGGTGCAACTAGTGTGCAAGTTGGGCGCAACTAGGGCGCAACTAAGGCGCAACTAGGGCACAAGTAGGGCGCAAGTAGGACACAACTAGGGCGCAAATAGGGGACAACTAGGGCGTAGTTAGTGTCCAACTGAGGCGTAACTAGGGCGCAAGTAGGCGCCAGTAGGGCGCAAGAATGGTGCAACTAGGGTGCAAGTAGGGCGCAACTAGGGTGAAACTAGGGCCCAACTATGGCGCAACTAGGGTGCAACTAGGACGCAATTAGGGCACAACTAGGGCGCAACTAGGGCGCAACTAGGGCGCAACTAGG
>SZWC01000419.1:124614-134862 GCA_023375785.1 Penium margaritaceum
TTTGGTTTCTGTGACCCGGCTTTGGTTTCTGTGACCCGGCTTTGGTTTCTGTGACCCGGCTTTGGTTTCTGTGACCCGGCTTTGGTTTCTTTGACCCAGCTTTGGTTTCTGTGACCCGGCTTTGGTTTTTGTGACCCGGCTTTGGTTTCTGTGACCCGGCTTTTGGTTTATTTGACCCAGCTTTGGTTTGTTTGGCCCACCTTTGGTTTCTTTGTACCGGCTTTGGTTAACCCGGCTTTGGTTTCTTTGACTCGGCTTTGGTTTGTGTGACCCGTCTTTGGTTTCTATGACCCGGCTTTTGTTTCTGTGATCCGGCTTTGGTTTATGTGACCCGTCTTTGCTTTCTGTGACCCGGCTTTGGTTTCTGTGACCCGGCTTTGGTTTCTGTGACCCGGCTTTGCTTTCTGTAACTTGGCTTTGGTTTATGGGACCCTTTTTGGTTCCTGTGTTCCGGCTTTGGTTTCTGTTACCCGGCTTTGGTTTCTGTGACCCGGCTTTGGCTTCTGTGACCTGGCTTTCTGTGACCCGGCTATGGTTTCTGTGACCCGGCTTTGGTTTCTGTAACCCAGCTTTGGTTTCTGTGATCCGGCTTTGATTTCTATGACCCGGCTTTGGTTTCTAGGGCCTGGCTTTGGTTTCTTTGACCCAGCTTTGGTGTCTATGACCCAGCTTTGATTTATGTGACCCGGTTTTGGTTTCTGTGACCCGGCTTTGGTTTCTGTGACCCGGCTTTGGTTTCTGTGACTCGGCTTTGGTTTCTGTGACCCGACATTGGTTTCTGTGACCCAGCTTTGGTTTCTGTGACCCGGCATTGGTTTCTGTAACCCGACTTTGGTTGCAGTGACCCGGCTTTGGTTTCTGTGACCCGGCTTTGGTTTATGTGACCCCGCTTTGGTTTTTGTGACCTGGCTTTGGTTTGTGTGACCCGGCTTTGGTTTATGTGACCCGGCTTTGGTTTTTCTGTCCCGGCTTTGGTTTCTGTGACCCGGCTATGGTTTCTGTGACCCGGCTTTGGTTTCTCTGACCCGGCTCTGGTTTCTGTGACCCGGCTTTGGTTTCTGTGACCCGGCATTGGTTTCTTTGACCTGGCCTTTTCTTCTATGAGCCGGCTTTGGTTACTGTGACCCGGCTTTGGTTTATGTGACCCCGGTTTGGTTTCTGTGACCCGGCTTTGGTTCTGTGACCTGGCTTTGGTTGCTGTGACCCGGCTTTGGTTTCTGTGATCCGGCTTTGGATTCTGTGACCCGCCTTTGGTTTCTGTGACCCGGCTTTTGGTTTCTATGGCCGGGCTTTGGTTTTTGTGCTCCGGCTTTGGTTTGTTGACCCGGCTTTGGTTTTGTGACCCGGCTTTGGTTTTTGTGATCCGGCTTTGGTTTCTGTGACCCGGCTTTGGTTTCTGTGACCCGGCTTTGGTTTCTGTGACCCGGCTTTGGTTTCTGTGACCCGGCTTTGGTTTTTGTGACCCGGCTTTGGTTTCTGTGACTTGGCTTTGGTTTATGTGACCCGGCTTTGGTTTCTGTGACCCAACTTTGGTTTCTGTGACCCGGCTTTGGTTTCTGTGAACCGGCTTTGGTTTCTGTGACCCGGCCTTCGTTTCTCTGACCTGGCTTTGGTTTCTGTGACCCGGCTTTGGTTTGTGTGACCCGGCTTTGCTTTGTGTGATCCGGCTTTGTTTTCTGTGACTCGGCTTTGGTTTCTGTGACCCGGCTTTGGTTGCTGTGACACGGGTTTGATTTCTGTGACTCGGCTTTGGTTTCTGTGACCCTGCTTTGTTTTCTGTGGCCTGGCTTTGTATTATGTGACCCCGCTTTGGTTTCTCTGACTCGGCTTTCGTTTCTGTGGTCAAACTTTGGTTTCTGTGATCCGGCTTTGGTTTATCCAGCTTTGGTTTCTTTGACCAAGCTTTAGTTTCTGTGACCCTTCTTTGGTTTCTACGACCCGGCTTTTGTTTCTGTGACCCTGATTTGCTTTCTATGACCCAACTTTGGTGTCTGTGACCCGGCTTTGGTTTCTGTGACCCGGCTTTGGTTTCTGTGACCCGGCGTTGGTTTCTGTGACCCTGCTTTTGTTTCTGTGACCCGGCTTTGGTTTCTGGGACCTGGCTTTGGTTTCTGTGACCCGGCTGTGGTTTTTGTGAACCGGCTTTCGTTTGTGTCACCCGGCTTTGGCTTTTGTGACCCGATTTTGTGTGACCCGGCTTTCGTTTCTCTGACCCAGCTTTGGTTTCTATGACCCGACTTTGGTTTCTGTGACCCAAATTTGGTTCTGTGATCCGGCTTTGGTTTCTGTGACCCGAGTTTGGTTTCTATGACGCGTCTTTGATTTCTGTGACCCGGCTTTGGTTTCTGTGACCCGGCTTTGGTTTCTCTGACCCAGGTTGGTTTCTGTGACCCGGCTTTGGTTTCTGTGACCCGACTTTGGTTTCTGTGACCCGGCTTTGGTTTCTGTGACCGAATTAGGTTTGTGTGACCCGGCTTTGGTTTCTGTGACCGGGCTTTGGTTTGTGTGACCCGGCTTTGGTTTCTGTGACCCGGCTTTGGTTTCTGTGACCCGGCTTTGGTTTCTGTGACCTGGCTTTGGTTTATCTGACCCGGCTTTGGTTTCTGTGACCCGGCATTGGCTTTGTGACCTAGCTTTGGTTTCTGTGACCCGGCTTTGGTTTATCTGACCAGCTTTGGTTTCTTTGGTCCAGCTTTGGTTTCTGTGTACCGGCTTTGGTTTACCCAGCTTTGGCTTCTTTGACCCGGCTTTGGTTTCTCTGACCCATCTTTGGTTTCTATGACCCGGCTTTCGTTTCTGTGACCCGGCTTTGGTTTCTGTGACCCGGCATTGGTTTCAGTGACCCGGCTTTGGTTTTTGTGACCCGGCTTTAGTTTCTGTGACCCGGCTTTGCTTTCTGTGACTCGGCGTTGGCTTCTGTGACCCGGCTTTGGTTTCTGTGGCCCGGCTTTGGTTTATGGGACCGCTTTTGGTTCCTGTGACCCGGCTTTGGTTTCTGTGACCTGGCTCTGGTTTTTTTGACCCGGCTTTGGCTTCTGTGACCCGGCTTTCTGTGACCCGGCTATGGTTTCTGTGACCCGGCTTTGATTTCTGTGACCCGGCTTTGGTTTCTGTGACCCAGCTTTGGTTTCTGTGACCCTGCTTTGGTTTCTGTGACCCGGCTTTGGTTTTTGTGACCCGGCTTTGGTTTCTGTGGCATGGCTTTGGTTTCTGTGACCCAGCTTTGGTTTCTGAAACCCGGATTTGATTTCTGTGACCTGGTTTTGGTTTCTGTGACCCGGCTTTGGTTTCTGTGAACCGACATTGGTTTCTGTGACCCGGCTTTGGTTTCTCTGACCCGACTTTGGTTTCTGTGACCCGCCTTTGGTTTCTGTGACCCGGCTTTGGTGTATGTGACCCGACTTTGGTTTCTGTAACCCAGCTTTGGTTCTATGACCCGGCTTTGGTTTCTGTGACCTGACTTTGGATTCTGTGACCCGGCTTTGGTTTCTGTGCCCCGGCTTTGGTTTCTGTGACCCGCCTTTGGTTTCTGTGACCCGGCTTTGGTGTATGTGACCCGACTTTGGTTTCTGTAACCCAGCTTTGGTTCTATGACCCGGCTTTGGTTTCTGTGACCTGACTTTGGATTCTGTGACCCGGCTTTGGTTTCTGTGCCCCGGCTTTGGTTTCTGTGACCCGCCTTTGGTTTCTGTGACCCGGCTTTGGTGTATGTGACCCGACTTTGGTTTCTGTAACCCAGCTTTGGTTCTATGACCCGGCTTTGGTTTCTGTGACCTGACTTTGGATTCTGTGACCCGGCTTTGGTTTCTGTGCCCCGGCTTTGGTTTCTGTGACCCGCCTTTGGTTTCTGTGACCCGGCTTTGGTGTATGTGACCCGACTTTGGTTTCTGTAACCCAGCTTTGGTTCTATGACCCGGCTTTGGTTTCTGTGACCTGACTTTGGATTCTGTGACCCGGCTTTGGTTTCTGTGCCCCGGCTTTGGTTTCTGTGACCCGCCTTTGGTTTCTGTGACCCGGCTTTGGTTTCTGTGACTCGGCTTTGGTTTCTGTGACCCGACATTGGTTTCTGTGACCCCCCTTTGGTTGTTGTGGCCAGGCTTTAGTTTCTGTGACCCGGCTTTGGTTTCTGGGACCCGGTTTTTGTTTCTGTGACTTGGCTTAGGTTTATGTGACCCGGCTTTGGTTTCTGTGACCCGGCTTTGGTTTCTGTGACCCGGCTTTAGTTTCTGTGACTCGGCTTTGGTTTCTGTGACCCGGCTTTGGTGTATGTGACCCGACTTTGGTTTCTGTAACCCAGCTTTGGTTCTATGACCCGGCTTTGGTTTCTGTGACCCGGCTTTGGTTTCTGTGACCCATCTTTTGTTTTTGTGACCCGGCTTTGGTTTCTGTGACCCGCCTTTGGTTGTTGTGGCCAGGCTTTAGTTTCTGTGACCCGGCTTTGGTTTCTGGGACTCGGTTTTTGTTTCTGTGACTTGGCTTAGGTTTATGTGACCCGGCTTTGGTTTCTGTGACCCGCCTTTGGTTGTTGTGGCCAGGCTTTAGTTTCTGTGACCCGGCTTTGGTTTCTGGGACTCGGTTTTTGTTTCTGTGACTTGGCTTAGGTTTATGTGACCCGGCTTTGGTTTCTGTGACCCGCCTTTGGTTGTTGTGGCCAGGCTTTAGTTTCTGTGACCCGGCTTTGGTTTCTGGGACTCGGTTTTTGTTTCTGTGACTTGGCTTAGGTTTATGTGACCCGGCTTTGGTTTCTGTGACCCGCCTTTGGTTGTTGTGGCCAGGCTTTAGTTTCTGTGACCCGGCTTTGGTTTCTGGGACTCGGTTTTTGTTTCTGTGACTTGGCTTAGGTTTATGTGACCCGGCTTTGGTTTCTGTGACCCGCCTTTGGTTGTTGTGGCCAGGCTTTAGTTTCTGTGACCCGGCTTTGGTTTCTGGGACTCGGTTTTTGTTTCTGTGACTTGGCTTAGGTTTATGTGACCCGGCTTTGGTTTCTGTGACCCGCCTTTGGTTGTTGTGGCCAGGCTTTAGTTTCTGTGACCCGGCTTTGGTTTCTGGGACTCGGTTTTTGTTTCTGTGACTTGGCTTAGGTTTATGTGACCCGGCTTTGGTTTCTGTGACCCGCCTTTGGTTGTTGTGGCCAGGCTTTAGTTTCTGTGACCCGGCTTTGGTTTCTGGGACTCGGTTTTTGTTTCTGTGACTTGGCTTAGGTTTATGTGACCCGGCTTTGGTTTCTGTGACCCGCCTTTGGTTGTTGTGGCCAGGCTTTAGTTTCTGTGACCCGGCTTTGGTTTCTGGGACTCGGTTTTTGTTTCTGTGACTTGGCTTAGGTTTATGTGACCCGGCTTTGGTTTCTGTGACCCGCCTTTGGTTGTTGTGGCCAGGCTTTAGTTTCTGTGACCCGGCTTTGGTTTCTGGGACTCGGTTTTTGTTTCTGTGACTTGGCTTAGGTTTATGTGACCCGGCTTTGGTTTCTGTGACCCGCCTTTGGTTGTTGTGGCCAGGCTTTAGTTTCTGTGACCCGGCTTTGGTTTCTGGGACTCGGTTTTTGTTTCTGTGACTTGGCTTAGGTTTATGTGACCCGGCTTTGGTTTCTGTGACCCGCCTTTGGTTGTTGTGGCCAGGCTTTAGTTTCTGTGACCCGGCTTTGGTTTCTGGGACTCGGTTTTTGTTTCTGTGACTTGGCTTAGGTTTATGTGACCCGGCTTTGGTTTCTGTGACCCGCCTTTGGTTGTTGTGGCCAGGCTTTAGTTTCTGTGACCCGGCTTTGGTTTCTGGGACTCGGTTTTTGTTTCTGTGACTTGGCTTAGGTTTATGTGACCCGGCTTTGGTTTCTGTGACCCGCCTTTGGTTGTTGTGGCCAGGCTTTAGTTTCTGTGACCCGGCTTTGGTTTCTGGGACTCGGTTTTTGTTTCTGTGACTTGGCTTAGGTTTATGTGACCCGGCTTTGGTTTCTGTGACCCGCCTTTGGTTGTTGTGGCCAGGCTTTAGTTTCTGTGACCCGGCTTTGGTTTCTGGGACTCGGTTTTTGTTTCTGTGACTTGGCTTAGGTTTATGTGACCCGGCTTTGGTTTCTGTGACCCGCCTTTGGTTGTTGTGGCCAGGCTTTAGTTTCTGTGACCCGGCTTTGGTTTCTGGGACTCGGTTTTTGTTTCTGTGACTTGGCTTAGGTTTATGTGACCCGGCTTTGGTTTCTGTGACCCGCCTTTGGTTGTTGTGGCCAGGCTTTAGTTTCTGTGACCCGGCTTTGGTTTCTGGGACTCGGTTTTTGTTTCTGTGACTTGGCTTAGGTTTATGTGACCCGGCTTTGGTTTCTGTGACCCGCCTTTGGTTGTTGTGGCCAGGCTTTAGTTTCTGTGACCCGGCTTTGGTTTCTGGGACTCGGTTTTTGTTTCTGTGACTTGGCTTAGGTTTATGTGACCCGGCTTTGGTTTCTGTGACCCGCCTTTGGTTGTTGTGGCCAGGCTTTAGTTTCTGTGACCCGGCTTTGGTTTCTGGGACCCGGCTTTGGTTTCTTTGACCCGGCTTTTGTTTCTCTGACCTGGCTTTGGTTTTTGTGACCCAGCTTTGGTTTGTGTGACCCGGCTTTGCTTTTTGTGACCCGGCTTTGTTTTATGTGACTCGGCTTTGGTTTCTGTTACCCGGCTTTGGTTGCTGTGACCCGGCTTTGGTTTCTGTGACCTGACTTTGGTTTCTGTGACCCGCCTTTGGTTGTTGTGGCCAGGCTTTAGTTTCTGTGACCCGGCTTTGGTTTCTGGGACCCGGTTTTTGTTTCTGTGACTTGGCTTAGGTTTATGTGACCCGGCTTTGGTTTCTGTGACCCGGCTTTGGTTTCTGTGACCCGGCTTTAGTTTCTGTGAGTCGGCTTTGGTTTCTGTGACCCGGCTTTGGTGTATGTGACCTGACTTTGGTTTCTGTAACCCAGCTTTGGTTCTATGACCCGGCTTTGGTTTCTGTGACCCGGCTTTGGTTTCTGTGACCCATCTTTTGTTTTTGTGACCCGGCTTTGGTTTCTGTGACCCGCCTTTGGTTGTTGTGGCCAGGCTTTAGTTTCTGTGACCCGGCTCTCGTTTATGTGACTCGGCTTTGGTTTCTGTGCCCCGGCTTTGGTTTCTATGACCGGGCTCTGGTTTCTGTGCTCCGGCTTTGGTTCGTTTACCCGGCCTTGGTTTCTGTGACTTGGCTTAGGTTTATGTGACCCGGCTTTAGTTTCTGCGACCCGGCTCTGGTTTCAGTGACCTGGCTTTGGTTGCTGTGACCGGGCTTTGGTTTCTGTGCCCCGGCTTTGGTTTCTATGACCGGGCTCTGGTTTCTGTGCTCCGGCTTTGGTTCGTTTACCCGGCCTTGGTTTCTGTGACTTGGCTTAGGTTTATGTGACCCGGCTTTAGTTTCTGCGACCCGGCTCTGGTTTCAGTGACCTGGCTTTGGTTGCTGTGACCGGGCTTTGGTTTCTGTGCCCCGGCTTTGGTTTCTATGACCGGGCTCTGGTTTCTGTGCTCCGGCTTTGGTTCGTTTACCCGGCCTTGGTTTCTGTGACTTGGCTTAGGTTTATGTGACCCGGCTTTAGTTTCTGCGACCCGGCTCTGGTTTCAGTGACCTGGCTTTGGTTGCTGTGACCGGGCTTTGGTTTCTGTGCCCCGGCTTTGGTTTCTATGACCGGGCTCTGGTTTCTGTGCTCCGGCTTTGGTTCGTTTACCCGGCCTTGGTTTCTGTGACTTGGCTTAGGTTTATGTGACCCGGCTTTAGTTTCTGCGACCCGGCTCTGGTTTCAGTGACCTGGCTTTGGTTGCTGTGACCGGGCTTTGGTTTCTGTGCCCCGGCTTTGGTTTCTATGACCGGGCTCTGGTTTCTGTGCTCCGGCTTTGGTTCGTTTACCCGGCCTTGGTTTCTGTGACTTGGCTTAGGTTTATGTGACCCGGCTTTAGTTTCTGCGACCCGGCTCTGGTTTCAGTGACCTGGCTTTGGTTGCTGTGACCGGGCTTTGGTTTCTGTGCCCCGGCTTTGGTTTCTATGACCGGGCTCTGGTTTCTGTGCTCCGGCTTTGGTTCGTTTACCCGGCCTTGGTTTCTGTGACTTGGCTTAGGTTTATGTGACCCGGCTTTAGTTTCTGCGACCCGGCTCTGGTTTCAGTGACCTGGCTTTGGTTGCTGTGACCGGGCTTTGGTTTCTGTGACCCGGCTTTGGTTTCTGTGACCCGGCTTTGGTTTCTGTGACCCGGCTTTGGTTTGTGTGACCCGGCTTTGATTTCTGTGACCCGGCTTTTGTTTTTGTGACCCGGCTTTGGTTACTGTGACCCAGCTTTGGTTACTGTGATCCGGCTTCGGTTTCTCTGATCCAGCTTTGGTTTCTGTGACCCGGCTTTGGTTTTTGTGGCCAGGCTTTGCTTGCTGTGACCCGGCTTTGGTTTGTGTGACCCGGCTCTGGTTTCTGTGATCCGGCTTTGGCTTATGTGACCCGGCTTTGGTTTGTGTGACCCGAAATTGGTTTCTGTGACCCGGCTTTGGTTTATGTGACCCGGCTTTGGTTTCTGTGACCCGGCTTTGGTGTCTGTGACCCAGCTTTGGTCTCTGTGACCCGGCTTTGGTTTCTGTGACCCGGCTTTGGTTTCTGTGACCTGGCTTTGGTTGCTGTGACCCCGCTTTGGTTTTTGTGATCTGGCTTTGGTTTCTGTCACCCGACTGTGGTTTCTGTGACCCGATTTTGGTTTCTGTGACCCGGCTTTGGTTTTTTGTGCCCCGGCTTTGGTTTCTATGACCCGGCTTTGGTTTCTGTGACCCGGCTTTGGTTTCTGTGACCCGGCTTTGGTTTCTGTAATCCAACTTTGGTTTCAGTGACCCGGCTTTGGTTTCTGTGACCTGGCTTTGGATTCTGTGACTCGTCTTTGGTTTCTGTGACCCGGCTTTGGACCCTCTGTGACCCGGTTTCGGTTTCTGTGACCCGGCTTTGGTTTCTGTGACCGGCTTTGGTTTGTGTAATCCGGCTTTGGTTTCTGTGACCCGGCTTTGGTTTCTGTGACCCGGCTTTGGTTTCTGTGACTCGTCTTTGGTTTCTGTGACCCGGCTTTGGACCCTCTGTGACCCGGCTTTGGTTTCTGTGACCTGGCTTTGGTTTCTGTGACCCAGCTTTGGTTTCTGTGACCTGGCTTTGGTTTTTGTAACTCGTCTTTGGTTTCTGTGACCCGGCTTTGGACCCTATGTGACCCGGCTTTGGTTTCTGTGACCCGGCTTTGGTTTCTGTGACCCGTCTGGGGTTTCTTTGACCCGGCTTTGGTTTCTCTGATCCGGCTTTTGTTTATGTGACCCAGCTTTGGTTTCTATGACCCGGTTTTGGTTTCTGCGACCCGGCTTTGGTTTCCGTGACCTGGCTTGGGTTTCTGTGACCCGGCTGTGGTTTTTGTGACCCGGCTCTGGTTTCTTTGACCCAGCTTTGATTTCTGTGACCCGGCTTTGGTTTCTGTGACCCGGCTTTGGTTTCTGTGACCCGGCTTTGGTTTCTGTGACCCAGCTTCGCTTTCTGTGACCCGGCTTTGGTTTCTGTGACCCGAGTTTGGTTTCTGTGACCCGGCTTTGGTTTCTTAGAATTAGCTTTGATTTCTGTGACCCGGCTTTTGTTTGTGTGATCCGGCTTTGGTTTCTGTAACTCGGCTTTGGTTTCTGTGACCCGGCTTTTGTTTCTGTGACCCGGCTTTGGTTTCAGTGACCCAGCTTTGGTTTCTTTGACCCGGCTTTGGTGTCTGTGGACTGGCTTTGGTTTCTGTGACCCGGCTTTGGTTTCTACAACTTGGCTTTTAGTTTCTATGACACGGCTTTGGTTTATGTGACCCGGCTTTGGTTTCAGTGACCCGGCTTTGGGTTCTATGACCCGACTTTGGTTTCTCTGACCTGGCTTTGGTTTCTGTGACCCGGCTTTGGATTCTTTCACCTGGCTTTGGTTTGCTATGACCCGGCTCTGGATTCTGCGATTCGGCTTTGGTTTTTGTTACTTGGCTTTGGTTTCTGTGACATGGCTTTGGTATTTGTGACCTGGTTCTGGTTTCCGTTATCCGGCTTTGGTTTCTGTCACCTGGCTTTAGTTTTTGTGACCCGGCTTTGGTTTCTGTGACCCGGCTTTGGTTTATGTGACCCGGCTTTGGTTTCTATGACCGGCTTTGGTTTCTGTGACCCGGCTTTGGTTTCTGTGACCCGGCTTTGGTTTCTGTGACCCGGCTTTGCTTTATGTGACCCGGCTTTGGTTTCTGTGACCCGGCTTTGGTTTCTG
>SZWC01000419.1:137947-151897 GCA_023375785.1 Penium margaritaceum
AAATGAGCAGAGCAACGGCTTCTTTCCGCTAGCCGGACGCGAGTGACACATGTCACGTTATTAGGGGATGCCTTGACATGTTGGGCTCAACGGTTAGTCTGACCGAGGGCCGTTGAGTCAAGGTGGTTCGGTCTCGGACCTGAACCTTTATTGAGAAAGTGGGAATAACTCTTGTCGGAGTCGATGATTTCCAACAAAAACCACGTGTGCGACAAATTTGCGGCGTGGTCGCAGGTCGTCGCGACTCGAGTGATGCAGCCAGGCGGATCCGTGTGCCGAGCTGAGAGTGATGCGGAATCGGAAGAAACGATTAATGGATGAGTGGGCGCAGGGGCGGAACTACGTGCGCGAGTTGAAATAGGGGAGTAGGATGCGGCAAGGGGAAGGCAGAGGCCAACGCACCACGAGAAATCTGCTACAGGCATGGGTGCAAGCTTCTGCGGAAATGGGCAGCTAGCTCGTGCAGATCCTAGTGCCGTTCACAGGTGGTTCCTGATGAGAAAGTGGAAGCTGATGACGACGGAGTGGGCGCAGGGGCGAACCGCGTGCGCTGAAGGAAGTTTCGGCGTGGGCGCAGGTCGTCGTGGAAAAGGCGATGCGACCGGAAAGATCCTTGTGCCGAGCTGAAAGTGATTGCAGAAGCGGAGAAAGCGATTGATGGATGAGTGGGCGCAGGGGCGGAACCACGTGCGCTGCGAAGCGATGCTGATGCGAATGATTGATGAGAAGGCGGCGCGGACGATGCTGATGACGGAGGGATGGTGGTGAGGCAGAAACGGGCGGCTGATGAAGTTGAGGAGACTGGAGTGAGGATTACAAGGAGAGCTGATGACAGCAGATGAGGATGACGTGAGAAATGAGGATGGATGACGATGCAGATGGAGGAGGGAGCTGAGATGAGAGGCAACGTGGCAGGGAGGTAGAGTGACACAACCACTTCTTCTGCGTTCAGGAGAGTGACGGCTTGTTCCCCAGTTGGCTCGGAATGGGAGCAGGAAGACTGGTGGTGTCCGATATCCTGTCAGCTAGAAGAAGTTGGTTGCGGCAGGGGGATTCAGGGCAGCGAGCAGAGGCACTAGACCGCTCATGTCAGGAGAGTGACGGCTTGTTCCCCAGTTGGCTCGGAGATGGGAGCAAGAAGACTGGTGGTGTCCGATATCCTGACGGCGGCAGTTTTGGCTACAGCTGCTGACGAGGCGAGAAGGCGATGCGAGAAGGCGGCTCGAGATGATGGACGCAGGCGGACGGAGGATGACAGCGAGGAAGGAGCAGATGAAGCTGATGAGGCAGGATGTGAGAGGAGAGGATGCTCGTAGTGGCAGGGGTGATGAGGGGCAGTGGATGGCAGACGGCAGAAAGCTTCTCGGTAGTTGACGGCAGGCGGCGGCTCGAGAGTTGCTTGCGACTGATGTGGGCGACACGTCATTGGTTGTTAGCCACGGACGCGGAAATGGGCGCAGGGCCTTCTTAGGATAACGAGGCGTTTCTTCAGCACGGAGAACTCGTCAGGCACAGCTGCTGATGTCAGCTGCGGGCGAAGTGGAGAGGTGCGAGGTGACGGTAGCAGCGGTAGAGGAATGTGAACGGAAGCGATGGAGAAAGGATGGCGGCAGAGCGATGACGTGATTCCAAGGCACCAGGTGATGTTGCCTGATGCTATGATACCATGTCAAAAGAATGCAGGCACGAGGACAGCAGCAGCAGAAGCAGACAGAAGCGTCAAGACATGCACGTGTACGTGAGCAATGTGACGTAAGCGGGAGCGGACCGAGGAGCTAGTCACGGACGCTTGATAGAGGCCAAGACGCAAGGTAGCCGAGGTAGACAAGTTGACGTGAGAGAGTTCTGGCGAGGTGAGTGATGGTTGGCAGAGTAAGAAAGCTGAGCGAAGGAGCGAGAGTGACGCAGTGAAGAGCTGAGAGGGACTGGCGAAGACAGGAAATGCGAGGAGCGAGCAGAGCGAAGACACGGCGGCGAAGCCGCGGAACCAAAGGGGAACAGGATGAGCAGAATTGTTCTGGTTAACTCAAGGGAATGAACATCCTCGGCATAAAAGGGACAAAACAGGACAAATGAGCAGAGCAAGGGCTTCTTTCCGCTAGCCGGACGCGGGTGACAGATGTCACATTATTAGGGGATGACTTTACATGTTGGGCTCAAAGGTCAGTCTGACCGAGGGCCGTTGAGTCAAGGTGGTTCGGTCTCGGACCTGAACCGTTATTAAGAAAGTGGGAATAACTCTTGTCGGAGTCGATGATTTCCAACAGCTTTGGTTTCTGGGACCCGGCTTTGGTTTCTGTGATCCGGCTTTGGTTTCTGTGACCCGGCTTTGGTTTCTGTGACCCCGCTTTGGTTTCTCTGACCTGGCTTTGGTTTCTGTGACCCGGCTTTGGTTTTGTGACCTGGCTTTGGTTTCTGTGACCCGGCTTTGGTTTCTATGATCCGGCTTTGGATTCTGTGACCCAGCTTTGGTTTCTGTGACCCGGCTTTGGTTTCTATGACCGTGCTTTGATTTCTGTGCTCCGACTTTGGTTCGTTGACCCGGCTTTGGTTTCTGTGACCCGGCTTTGGTTTCTGTGATCTGGCTTTGGTTTCTGTGACCCGGCTTTGGTTTCTGTGACCCGGCTTTGGTTTCTGTGACCCGGCTTTGGTTTCTGTGATCCGGCTTTGGTTTCTATGACCCGGCTTTGGTTTCTGTGACCCGGCTTTGGTTTCTATGACTCGTCTTTGGTTTCTATGACCCGGCTTTGGACCCTCTGTGACCCAGCTTTGGTTTCTGTGACTTGGCTTTGGTTTTTGTGACCCGGCTTTGGTTTCTGAAGGCGCCACGGCGTGTGTGTGACCCGGCTTTGGTTTCTGTGATCCGGCTTTGGTTTCTATGACCCGGCTTTGGTTTCTGTGACCCGGCTTTGGTTTCTATGACTCGTCTTTGGTTTCTGTGACCCGGCTTTGGACCCTCTGTGACCCAGCTTTGGTTTCCGTGACTTGGCTTTGGTTTTTGTGACCCGGCTTTGGTTTCTGTGACCCGGCTTTGTTTTCTGTGACTCGTCTTTGGTTTCTATGGCCCGGCTTTGGACCCTCTGTGACCCGGGTTTGGTTTTTGTGACCCGGCTTTGGTTTCTGTGACCTGGCTTTGGTTTCTCTGAACCGGCTTTTGTTTCTGTGACCCGGCTTTGGTTTCTATGACCCTGCTTTGGTGTCTCTGGACCGGCTTTGGTTTCTGTGACCCGGATTTTGTTTCTGTGACTTGGCTTTGGTTTCGGTGACCCATCTTTGGTTTCTAAGACCCGGCTTTTAGTTTCTATGACCCGGCTTTGGTTTCTCTGACCCGGCTTTGGTTTCAGTGACCCGGCTTTGGGTTCTATGACCCGGCTTTGGCTTCTCTGACCCGGCTTTGGTTTCTGTGACCTGGCTTTGGTTTGCTATGACCCGGCTCTGGATTCTATGACTCGGCTTTGGTTTCTTTGACTTGGCTTTGGTTTCTATGACATGGCTTTGGATTTTGTGACCTGGTTCTGGTTTCTGTGATCCGGCTTTGATTTCTGTCACCTGGCGTTGGCTTTTGTGACCCGGCTTCGGTTTCTGTGACCTGGCTTTGGTTTTTGTTACCCGGCTTTGATTTCTGTGACCGGCTTTGGTTTCCGTGACCCAGCTTTGGTTTCTGTGACCCGGCTTTGGTTTCTGTGTCCCGGCTTTGCTTTGTGTGACCCGGCTTTGCTTTCTGTGACCCGGCTTTGGTTTCTATGACCCGGCTATGGTTTCTGTGACCCGGCTTTGGTTTCTGTGACCCGGCTTTGGTTTTTGTAACCCACCTTTAGTTTCTCTGACCCGGCTCTGGTTTCTGTGACCCGGTTTTGGTTTATGTGACCCGGCTTTGGTTTCTATGACCCGGCTTTGGTTTCTGTGACCCGGCTTTGGTTTTTGTGACGCGACTTTGGTTTCTGTGACCCGGCTTTGGTTTCAGTGACCCGGCTTTGGTTTTTTACCCGGCTTTGGTTTTTGTGACCCGGTCTTGGTTTCTGGGACCCGGCTTTGGTTTATGTGACCCGGCTTTGGTTTCTGTGACCCGGCTTTGGTTTCTGTGACCTCGCTTTGGTTTCTGTGATTTGGCTTTGGTTTCTGTGACCCGGATTTGGTTCTGTGACCTGGCTTTGGTTGCTGTGACCCGGCTTTGGTTTCTATGATTCGGCTTTGGATTCTATGACCCGGCTTTGGTTTCTATGACCCGGCTTTGGTTTCTTTGACCGGGCTTTGGTTTCTGTGCTCTGGCTTTGGTTCATTGTCCCGGCTTTGGTTTCTGTGACCCTGTTAGGCGCACTTCAGCCGCAGCTCCACAGGAAAGGACCATCCGCGGAGAAGACCTGGTCAGCCTGAGATCCGCGCACAAAACTCTGGCTCCCGTGGACGCGGTTGAGCGGAGGGTAGCACGGAATCCAGGGGCAAGGTGTCTGCAGGTGAGCACAATTACCTGCGGTGATTCCGCTACAACTAAGTGCATGATGTGGAGAAGAAAAATGCGGGACGCAGTGGTGAGAAATCTGCGGTACAAAGAGAACAAGGACGAGCCGCAGCAAGATCCGCGATTACTGACAAGGCGCAGGCAAATCAGCGGATGGACCGAGCAATCAAGGGAGAAACACCCAATCAGCATGAGTGACCAAGCATCAATCACGGAGGAACCTCTGGAGACGCACCGCGGAAGGCGAAGATTCAAGGAAGAACACGAAGACCGCGTGCACAAGCCGCGGATGAAGAAGATCAGTAGTGAAGGAGATGATGTGTTTGAGGACGAGACCCGCGGGGCGTAGCCGCACCGCGTGGATTCCAAGTAGGAGGGAAGGAAGACAGCTTGAGAGGGATGAGACCGACGGTGTGTAGACACCACGTGCGGAGTCCCAAGTAGATAAGACCTAGATAGCACTAGCAAAACGTGAGCTCAGTCTTGCTTGCATCCTTGAGCAATACTCCGCATTCATGTACGCCGCCGAGTTTATCAAAGACATTCACTCTCTCTCCTCTGTGTTCACCACCCCGCTACCTCCGTGCCTTTCGTAGCTCTTGAAGTCCTGTCCGCGGTCTGCGGGTCTGCATGCGTGAAGAGCCAAAAGCCCGGGTGAAGTGAGCTGCCGGCGGTGCTCTTGCTTGCACACGTCCGCGGAACGGGGATTCCGCGGAGAGGAGCTGGAAGCCACGAGGTGGCGGGCTAATGTGTGGCAAGAAGTGGACCGCGGAGTGTCATTCATCGATGAGGTTCATGCGCAAAGATCCAGACCTGCAGTCCGCGGAACTGTCAGTAGCTTGGAGCTGGTATCTGTGTTCCGCTGCATGCATAGCTTGAGCAGTAGTGTGTGAGAAGTGCATGGTCCGCGCATAGCGCGGAATAAGGTCTCCACGGAGAGAGTCAAGGGCGCGACAAAATTGGGGGTATCAGTGTCATGGTGCGGTGAGCGTGGATAGTTCCTTGTTCTTTGTTTTGCGGAACTGCACGTAACCTTCATATCAGTCATTGATGTCGGCAGCAAGCTTTGTGTATGAGGATTGCAGGAGACGGCAGCAGCAGTCATCCGTGCGGTGTTTCTTGCCGCACCGAGCCATCACCTACGAAGGCGGTCAGAGTTCCTCGCCTGTGCTTTCCTGCACCCCAGTCAGCTCCTCACCTGGCGCTGACCCCTTGGTCCAACACCAACGGGTGAACAACTGGCTGGAGCAACTGCACTGGCGTCGCATCATGGACGCTCTGGGCAAACGTGTGGAGGTGGGAAAAACATCGGACCATGGCAGCCGCGGATCTAGCCAGTCAAAACACGAGTCGGAGGGACAGGAGGCTCTGGTTGCGGCACCACCTTGGTTTTCCGATCCCCAACCATCATCGGAGCAGCACTCCGCTGGTGGAGGATTCGAGGCCTATCGCGGATTGGTCTACCGGCGCCGTGGCGGATAGCCCCCATTGGCGGCTGGCAGCACGGCAGTGGAGCACTCACCTCCTCTAGTGCATCCGCGCACTCTACAAAGCCCCGAGGAACCAGGAACCACCAGGATCCCAGTAGTGGACGACCAACAGTCAATGATGGACTTGTAGCAGACAAGACCACCGGTTTCCGCGCTTGGGATGACCCTGGACTCGAACCTGCCACGGCAGCTGGCAGGGACGGTTCCGGAGGGTATGACGGCAGGATCACCTGTGATTGGACTGCTGTAGCAGCAGATGGTCCCACCAGCACTCCACCCAGGAAACGAGCTACTAGGGACACCGGTGCCATCACAAGCACTGGGATCCGCGCAGCTGCCGGCGAACCAACCTCTGGCAAATCAGCCTTCCCCGCCTGTGGGAGCAACGGCGGTGAAACCCGTCACACCCTCTCAGAAAACGGGATTGCCACAGCCGCCGATGCATTTGCTACAGCAGACTCTGGGAGTCAGACAGGCAAGGGTGCCACCGCAGTCCTCCGCATCTGGAGCTGGGCCGCAGCAGATGCCTCCCCAGCTGAGCATGGACGTACCACTACAGGGAAGACCCCCACACCTCATACTGATGGCACCGCTGCAGCAGCAAGCGCACCCATGCCAGGCCGTCACGAATATGCCACAAGCGGGAGCAATACCGCACCCACCGGCACTTGGACTGCCGACCCAGCAACCTTGGCAGCCCGTGCTGCAAGCAGGAGTGGTGGTTCTGCCTCCTATGGGGATGACACAGCCAGGGAATCATGGTGGGTGCATTTTTCACCAGGGAGCCCCAGTCCAACCGAGAGGGACTCAACCCCTGAGCCATTCGCAGCAGACGCTTGGAGGTGTGACGCAGATGAGCACCATGATTCAGCCTCATGCTACCACTCCGCCCTTATGGCCGACGCAGCACCAGCAGCCTGTGGGCATGACGCAGATGGGAGCGACACCACCGATACCCATGACCAGCGCACTGCCGCAGCCACCAGTGGCTGTCCATCAACAATTACCTCACCAGCAGCTGGTTGGAGCAGTGTCCGCGGGAGCACCACCGCCAATGCCTTTGCCAACACTGATGATGCAGGGTCACCCGCACCCACCACCGCAACAAACGCACACTGCCAATGTGGGACCAGCGACTCAACCCTATCCCGCAGCTGTGACTCCTGCTAGTCAAGCGTATTGGACACCCCAGGGGACGGCACCATCGGCACCCGGGACCCAGGCTCCGCCCCCTGGGATGGCATTCTTCTCCACACCTTACACCGCTACTTCACCAGTGCCTACCTCTTGGTACATGCTTCCCCCACCCATGCAGCCAGGGTTTCCCATACCCGCGGGACAGTCACAGACGCCGAACCTTCCAACGAAATACTCCGCAATCCCGTCTGCACCCATTCCGTCGCCACATGCTGTGACTGCGTTGACGACTAACCGCAGTACCGTTCCGCAGCTACAATATATCCGTTCCAAACCCGCCAACATCCCGCGGTTGGACTCTTTCAAGGGTGCCCCGGAGGAGGATCCCTGGGTCTGGCTCAAACAGATTACCCTCTATGCTAGCATCGGCCGAATTCCACCCGACCTCTGCCTCGCCACCGCGGAACTCCACCTCCAGGGGGCTGCAGCTGACTGGTACAACGCGCGGGCACCTTTGCCATCTTTCGAGGACTTTGGTAATTCCCTTATCAAGCCCTTCAAGCACCTGATGAAGGAGGAAGCGCTGCGGAAGATTGAGAAGGAGGTCATGCGCAAGGATGATGATATCCGCAGATTCTTGGACCAGTTCCTGACCTGGGCTTCAGTGGCCAAGAGTCCGCAAGGGGAAGGCCTGCCGTTGTGGGTCCTGCTGCAAAACCTCATCTGCGCACTTCTCGATGAGATCAGCAGCCTCATGATTTCTGACCACTACCATTCCCTCCAAGACGCGGTCCGAGACGCCATATTCATCTTCACCAGACAGCGGTCCACCCGGCAATACCAGGGCAGTGAGACCCATGCACCCTCTCCTTCCCACGCCCTGCCCCCGCAGAAGCAGAAGCCAAGAGCTTGCTACTCATGCCAGAGCCTGGAACACATTGCTCGGGACTGGCCTCGTAAGCGACAAGCAGCTCCACGTCCTGATCCAGTTTCCCAGGATCCTATGGTCCAGCAGTGGCAGCAGTACTATAACCAGACGTGGCCGGGTCAGCAACAGCAGCATCAGCGGCAGCAGCAGCAACAGCAACAGCAACCGCATCCGCCCCCCACTTCACAAGACCAGGCGACCCAAGGGGCAGGCCAGGGTATCTTGCCGAACCCGCCGCAAAACCCCGCGGCCGGCGCCCGCAATGTCAAACTGGGTTTGCCCATGGCGGAGGAAAAAACTACGGAAGTGACACCCACGCCTGAGGAAATGGAGCTTATTACACGAGCCCGTCGGCTTAAGCTCCGCGGTTGGGACGTGCAGAAAGCTGCGCAGCTCCAAAGCGACCTGCGGCGACGGGCAAAAGCGGCCGAGGCCCGCCTGCAAGAGGCCGTCGCTACCCGTTCCGTGCGACCCCCGGAGAAGCGACATACCACGGATCCCGCACCTACGAAGACTCCAGCTGCCGCAAATACCACGTCGATGCCTCAAACTACTCCCATCCTCACGAACGATTCCATAGATCCTGTGGATAAACTATTCACCACTCCCATTGCCTCCGTGAACTTCTTTGATTTCCTCCGTCTTCATCCTGAGCTGGCTCCGCGGCTCCGAGAAGAATTCACCAGAGCTAATCATCGCCTCCAGACCGTTGGCATCTCCCTCACTTGTACCATTCCGTACCACGGCACCCAGAACACCCGACGAGCTGTGGCGGAGGTCCCACCAGGATTGACCACGGAGGAGATAAACAGGGGCTGGGCACCACAGCCTCTGGAACCACCTCGCCGCGATGATCGCCACTACGAGGTTGCCTGCTGCGTAATTTGGATTTGCGGCCGCAAGTTCCTCGCTATTATTGACACAGGGGCAACCCACACTACCGTGGCCCTCCGCGTCTTGTGCCTCGTCGGATGGACAGACCGCATCCTTCCCACGCGCCGGTTGTTCAGCAATTCCGCAGGAGGGATGGATTACGGGGACGGAGAGGTCCGGAGCTTACCCGTGCAGGTGGGTTCTCTTCACGAGCGAGTGGATGTGCAAGTCACACAGGCCCGGACCTACGACGTCCTCCTGGGCATGGATTATCTCCTTCCGCGGCGAGGCAACCTCCTGTTTTCCCTGGGTGTCATGCAGCTCACCTCAGCCACGGGTTCAATGGAGTACGCCCTCATTACTGTGGATGATCGAGTCAGGGTGCCAGTGACCGGCGACTCACCCTTCTCCCTCTCAGATGCGGCCTAGGAAGATGCACACGCACGCTCACTGCGCAGCCAAATCCTTGCGGATGTCGCTCTTGACGCGGAACAGGTCCCCGTTGAAGAATGGCGTGAACTCTCCGCTGACCATGCGGAACCAGGGATGCGTGCCAGCCTTTTGGGACTGTGGCAGCAAAGTGAGTAGGCGTTTGGCCAAGCCCTTCCCCTGGATGTCGACGATGACTTCTACCCTATCCACGACCAGCTGCCACCTCCGCCCCCACGATGGGACCACATTCTCCACCCTCGCCTCTCACCAGCCCAAAAGCAAGACTTCGGGGACCTGCTGGACTCCTATGCCGACATCTTTGCTGGCGCGGCGACAGACCTAGGAGCTGTCAATGCCTTCCATGTCATCAACACCGGCGCGGCTGCCGCGGTCAAACAGAAATTCCGCCGGATCCTCCCTGACCAAGAGTAGATCATCTCCGAAGGCATCGCGGAATTAAAGGCGCAGGGTGTGATAGTCCCCATTGTCAGCCCTTGGCGTCCCAACTTGGTCATTGTCGGCAAATGGGACGGGTCCAAATGCTTCTGTGTGGAATTCCGTGACCTCAACCGCGTCACGAAGGAAGACGCCTATCCCATGCCGCTGATTGTCGACATCCAGGAGCGCCAGCAGGGGCGCGGATGGTTCGCGAAACTCGACGTCAAGGCGGCCTTCCACGCCGTCCCCATGCACCCGGACTCCATTGTCAACACCGCTTTCGTCACTCCCGAGGGACTCTCCGCCTTCAACCGCATGCCATTCGGTCTCCGCAACGCTAGCGTCACGTTCCAGCGCGTCATGGATTCCACCCTCCGCGGTATCCCTAACGTGAGCTGTTATGTTGACGACATCATGGTCGCGGCCCACAGCTTCGCGGACCTCTTCTTCTCACTCTCCGCTGTCTTCTCGGCTCTTCGCGCTGCCAACCTCAAACTCAAGGCTGCCAAGTGTTCCATTGGTACCGCGGAGATGGAATTCTTGGGGTTCGTCATGAGTGCCGAGGGCATAAAAACCGACCCTGAGAAGATCGCGGCAGTCCAGGAGTGGTGCCAGCCCACCACTGCGGGGCAGGTCAAGATCTTTCTCGGCTTTGTCTCCTTCTACCGCAAGTTCGCCCGTGACCACGCCCGCATCATCCACCCGCTGCAGCAGCTGACCCATCAGGACATGCCGTTTGAATGGACGCCGGAGTGCGCCACTGCCTGGACGGAAATCAAGCATCGCCTAGTCACCGTGCCCATGCTTGAATTCCCTGATTTCAACCTTCCCTGCTCCATCACTACTGATTGGTCCCGGGACGGCCTCGGTGCCGTACTTTCACAGTCGATCCAGGAACCAGTCCAGCGGGTGACAGCATACGCCAGTCGCGCCCTCACTGACAGTGAGCGGAATTACCCACCAGTGAAGGGTGAGTGCCTGGCTGTGTTGTGGGCACTCCAACACTTCCAGGACTACATCAAGAACGGTAAGCCTTTTACGGTCCTGACCGATCATCAAGCGCTGCAATGGCTCCTCACAACACAGAACCATGAGGGCATCTTGGCCAAGTGGGTCCTCCTCCTGCAGGGCTATAACTTGAAAATCAAGTACCAGCCCGCGCTCGCCAATCGAAACGTGGATGCTCTCAGCCGCCTCCCTCGCGAAGACTGGCCTCACTCCGCGGATCCGCGGGATAGCCTCCTGGACTCCCCTCCTACAGCTGCTCCTCTCCCCGCGGAAACCGAGCCTCAGTGGGAGGGTGTCGCTCGTGAATTTACGGATGAGGAATCCATCCATGGCTGTGTACCAACTCCTGTCAGAGCTGGAGCCAGCCAAATCCTTTGGCACTGCGGAAATCCTTCCGGCTCCCCATGCCCCTGGTCTCCAGCTCGCCCACCGTTTCAATCCCACAATCCGCGGCTGGACACTCAAGGAGATCGCGGTACATCTTCCCCCTCGCTCTTCACTGCCACGGTCACGCCGAACTCCCTCTGCTGCGGCGGTCGCCACCGCTCCTTCGACGCTGTCCCCCGTGCCCTCTGCCTCCCCTCTCCTTGACACGCGCCACCCCCTTTCCCTGGTCAACTTCCTCCTTCACTCCCCTGCATCTGCGGAACGTCTCCAGACTCTCTTCTCCTCCTTGAACCCATCCCTCTCCCCCGTGGGCATCCGTCTCTCCTGCACCCTCACCCGCGACACAGGCGTCCGCATGGTGGCCCATGCGATTCTCACAGCACACTCCCGCGTCCGGGAGGATGCATGCCGCGCGCCATGCACGTGGGCACCTGCCCCGCTGATACCCGGTCCGCTGACACCTGCTGAGGTCCACGTGGCATGGTGTTACGTCAAGGTGTGTGGCCAAAAATTTGTGGCCATCGTGGATACCGGAGCTACCCATACCACCATCGCGTTGCGGATGGCCCGCACTTTGAGGATCGACCATCTCATCACCCCCACTTGGCTCTGCTTCTCCATATCCACCGGTGCCATCGACGCACCCATCGGTCAGATAGTGGCCCTCCCCATCCAGGTTGCCAACGTGCATGCACCGCACACCGTAGAGGTGTGTGATGTCTGAACATACGACATGCTCCTGGCGGCCGACTGGCTCGCGCCGTGTCAAGCGGATATATTGCTCGACGCCGGCATTCTTAGCCTCACTTCCGTCTCTGGCATTCGATCGTTCACTCCACTCTTCACCTCAGCTCACCCGCTCTCCGTCTCCTCTCCCATGGTTCTCACACCACCAGGCTCTGGCACGCAGTTCACCCGCCGCATCACTCGTAGTTCGGGTGCTAACCGCCGCACAGCCTCCGCGATGGCTCGTCCTTCCAGCGCGGGGTCCCCGCCTTCCAACAGGGGGGGTGATGGTCCCACGAGACGTGCCATCCGGCGACAGACCACGGGCCGAGCCACGGTACCTACGGCTGGCACAGGACGTTCTGCGCCACCTGTTGCAGCAGCGTCACCTGGAGCACCTCCGGCATCAAGCCCTTCCGCCCGCCCAACAGCAACAGCAGCTGCAGCGTCACCTGGTGCAGCTCCGGCATCAGGCACTTCCGCGCGCCCTGCAGCAACAACAGCAGCAGCGTCACCCGGAGCAACGCCGGCATCAAGCCCTTCCGTGCGCCCAGCAGCAACAGCAGCCGGAGCGTCACCTGATGCATCTCCGGCATCAGGCCCCTCCGCGCGCCCAGCGGCGACAGCAACAACGGCACCACCTGGAGGACCTCCGGTCTCTGGCTCTCCCGTGGCCCCAGCAGTGCCGGCACCCGCAAGTGCACCACCGCCACCTGGCTCTTCTGCGCCGACCACTGTCAGGATGAGATCCACATGGATGCGGTCCCGACGTTGGTCTGATAGACTCTAGTGGTTCACGTCTTCTGTTTTGGGCGAATCTGAGACTGAGCGTGAGGTTTCTGGTCGCCTCACGCTATGTGAGCAGGAATTTAGAGACAGTCAGTTTGCGAAGGGAATAACGTCGTTTTGCATTATATTTTGAACATAGACATGATCAAAACATTTATAGGGCTAGTCATGAGCTTTCAGACGCACTAAACCGCGCGCGATTCGGCCAAGCGTAGCTCAAGTTATGCTTGCCGAAGCGCAGGTCTCACCCACCACAGAAACGCCTAACGCCTCCATGGCACGCACACGTCGTGGCGCCTTCGTTCACGTGCGAAACGCCTTTCCCAAGGCGCAGATCGAATTGCACGTGGTGTAGGGGTCCTCTGCACGGTTTCCACGCACCCTACCCACTTTTGGGTCGAGTTTGGTGATGGGGTGTGACGAGGTTCGAAACCTGTCCGCGGACCTGCAGTCAGAATTTTGACCAAGTCCCCGAGTAACAAAACGTACTACTGGGTTTCGGACGCCGAGCCATGATTTTGGCCAAGTCCCCCAGTAACAACCTGCACTACTGGATCCGGTGGATGATCCACCTGATCAGGCGGATCATCCACCGAACGCCTCGGCAGGCCTATCGGAGCATTTTTTCCAGATGGTATTTTTGTTACTCAATCCGGTCGATTATCCACCGGATTTCGAGTCGCAGCCGGCTCCCAGAGTCGCTGCGCACACCCCAATTTTGGAAGGCCATATCTCCCTCGATACTAGTCCGATTCCGGCGAAACAACTTCCACCGGATTCAGCGACTCGCCAACTTTACGGGGCAATCCTCCATTTTAGGATTCGAGCAATTGTCGAGTCGCCAGATCCGCCGGAGCGGAGTTTCCACTTTCTGGTGGCTCGTCGGCGCCTCCCGGCGCCGCACTTGGGCATGCAGAGGGGCAATTTTTCAACAACCACGCACTCTTCCTCCCCACCAGCCTCACGAGGCAGTCTGGCGCAAGGGACACCGCGATCCCCGCTCAGTGCTGGAACAATTATGGAGGGTGCGCAGACCCACCTGGAGGAAAGCTCCGGCGATAGCGGAGAACAACCCGGAGCCAACCACCTGCTGGACGTGGTGAGCAGCGTCATCATACATTTGCAAGATGAACTCCCGGAGGCAGTCCGCGTGAAGTTATGGAGCTCCCTCTTCAACCCCGCCTGGCAGGTGGTCTTGAAGGGTGTGGCCAAAACTGCCCTTGCCCTTGGCCAGCGAGCTCGGCAAGCGCAACTACTGGAGACGGCAGGGGCCGAGCGTCTCA
>SZWC01000419.1:151995-182959 GCA_023375785.1 Penium margaritaceum
TAGCGGAGAACAACCCGGAGCCAACCACCTGCTGGACGTGGTGAGCAGCGTCATCATACATTTGCAAGATGAACTCCCGGAGGCAGTCCGCGTGAAGTTATGGAGCTCCCTCTTCAACCCCGCCTGGCAGGTGGTCTTGAAGGGTGTGGCCAAAACTGCCCTTGCCCTTGGCCAGCGAGCTCGGCAAGCGCAACTACTGGAGACGGCAGGGGCCGAGCGTCTCATTTCGGCATTCCACAACCTCCTCAATCTCCGCCCGGCGCAGGCCATGGAGGGAGTGGCGACATTCCTCGACACGGAACGACCAGACCGCCACGTGAATGCCGCTCGCGAGTGGTGGTTCCTCGTCCGCCGCGATCAAACTGCGGACCCTACACGCCGCAATGTGCACTTGCTCCAAGAACGTGCCCGGGCGCTCACCATCTACCACGCAGCCCACATGCCGGCAGGAACAATGGAGGTACCGGACAGGAGGACCGCGGCGAAGGTATGGCGATGGGGTTACTTGTTCGGACTCATCACCAACAGATGGGGAGTGCAGTACATGACGGCAGAGCTGGCAGGCATCTCCGCGGCGGAGCAGCAGCATGAGAGCTGGTATGCCGCCATTGAAAAATGTTGACAGCTGACCAAGGATGGTGCCCTACACCAACAAACCGTGACCGCGGTGGCCGAAAGGTTGTGGAAGGCGCTTCAGAAGACAAGGACCACACTAACGGAGGAGGCGGTACGCCACTGGGCCCGTGATGCTGTCGATGTGTGTCGGGAGGAGAAACACCGCACCCTCACCGAGACGGAAGAGGCTCAGGAGTATCTCCGCGACTCCCCCAAAATCAGGAACATGCGGGATCAGCTGCAGGCCCTATGGCGACAGATGGCAGAGGAGCAGAGGCGGAAGGCAGAAGCGGCGGTGGAACAGGTGGCGACGGAGTTGATGGCAGAGACGATGACCGAGCCTGCGACACTGAAAGACGAAGCTGCTGCAGGACAAGAGGCGGCAGCGGGAAGAGTGCAGATAACCGCGGAGACGGCACAGAGGGCGATCACAACAGAGGCGGAGGGAGCAAGCGCGGAGGCAGCAATGGCGGCAGCTGGGCAAGCGGCAGGGAAGCAGGGAGCAGAGCAGCGGGGAGAGGCGCAGGTGGAAAGCGGGAGACGGCCCCAGGATGCGCGTGCACAAGCAAGGACAGCTGCAGCCAGGAGAGAGACGCTGAAGAACACTCCGCGGCCAACATTATCGGCCGCCCTGCTGGACAAACAGGCCAAGCTTCAGAGCGCGGCCAAGAGGGCCGCAGCCTCCGCGGCCGCCAGCAGGCAGGCCGCCTCACCCCAAGCAGCATCAGTCAGCCGTGTGGTTACTCCACAAAGGGACTCAGCCACAGAAAGACAAGCACCGTCCACAGAAACCACACCTACATCCCGCCAAGGACAAGAGAAGCGGACCATCAAGGATGGCACCGCTGACGCCCCCTCCGCCAAGCGTAGCAAGCAGCACCATCCCTCCCAAGGCACCCGTCCGAGCATCGATCCGGCGTAGCTCGCACAAGTACAGCGGGATGCCGCCCAGGCGATGGAACTAATCCTGGCGGTATTCCGCAATGTCCCAATGCCAGCCGGTGCGGTCCCAACCCAGCTTCAACCCCTCGTGAGAGGCACCGGTGCCACAACGCATTATGAGCGAGGGGTTGGAGAAAGCGCCGCAGCCACGGCGGCAAAGAAAACAGGGGGGGTGGTGATCTCCGAGCTGAGTGAATCACCAGAGCCCGACAAGGAACAGCCTATCACAAGGGGACCGGGCCTGCTACGGCTCCCAGAGGCAGCGGTAGGGCAGAAGCCAGATGCGGAAACAGGCGAGGCCCGTGGAGCACGAGGTCGGCGGCACACGGCACCACCAGAGGTGGGGCTGCGCAGCCAGTGGGACGAAGGGGAGCTACGTGCAGTGGGGATCCTGCGGCTCTTCCCAGCACCAGACAGCTGGGATAGAGTGCCACCTGCCTATGATGAGGAGCATCAGCGGCGCCTGCAAGCGATGAAGGCAGAGCAGGATACAAGGCGGGCCCCGGCGCTACAAAAGGAGAAGAAGAAGAAGACAGGGGAGGCTGCCACGAAGAAGACAGGAAAGAAGGGACCCGTCGAAACACAGGATTGGCGGATCTGGCAGACCGCACACATCTTGCTCCGTGCCACAACCAAGGAGCAGCAAAAAGCGGAGGCGGACAAAGTGTATAAGACCTTGGGAGCTCAGATGGGGGTGGAATATGACCGGCAGAAGAAGGACGACCTCGCCCGTCTATGTGAGCAATATGCGTGGGAGGGCGGTCGCCTCTGGCGGACCACGCCACACATCCTGTGGGTGCCTCTGCCCACCATGCAAAGAGCGGTGGTCGAGGCCTACCACCGTCACCACCATTCTGGTGTGCAGGCACTTAAGGAGCGGCTATCCCCCATCCTGCATGTACCAAACCTCCTGGCAATCATAAAAGAGGTGGTGCAACACTGCGCACCATGTGAGCGGCACCGAAAAATCACGCCGCGGGACATGCCCATCTACTTGCCCTCTCCTATAAATGAGCCCTTGGACCACATCATCATCGACTTCCATGGGCCTCGCCCACGCCGCGCCCAAGGGGAGCGGTACTGGATTGCGGCAGTGGACCACTTCACCAAGTATGTGTGGGTCATGGCTGTCCCCGACAAATCCTCCGAGCGTGCAGCCCGCTTCATCCGCGAGGAGATCTTCTACCGCTTCGGCGGTTGTCGCGTGGTGCACAGCGATAACGGCACGGAGTTCGCAGGAGCGTTCTGTGAAGAACTCGCGGAATGGGGTGTGCAGCACGTGCGCTCCGGACGATACCGGCCTCAGTCCGAGGGCCAAGTCGAATGACTTCATGACATCCTGGAGCGGGCATTGGCCACCGCGGAGGACAGAGACTGGGGGAAAACCCTAAAGAAGACCGCTCAATTCATCAACATCACCCCCAGCCGCGCCACATCGTTTTTGCCCCACGCCATCATCTTTGGACAGCCTCCGCGCGCGGCACTGGGCATGCCGCAACCACCATTGCGGCTGCCGCTAGACCCGGAGCAGCAGAAGAATGGCCGCTCAGAAGAGGAATGGGTGATGGCGAGAGACAAGGAGGTGCAGGAGTGGTACCGGGCATGGTGCCAGAAGACATCCACAGTGAGAGCCGAGGCACGACTCCGGGCCTCTGTCTCAGCCTGGTGCGGATGCGACGCCGCCAACCGACGTCTTAATCACTGGCCAATCAGGGAAGGGAATTTGGTCTACCTTCGCCCATTCCCAGGCACGGGGCGTGAAGCAAAGGAGGCGCGGGAGGTATACCACGTGGCTACCGTCGACGCGGGATACGTCTGGCTGGAAGGGCCGGATGGATTCAGCGAGCAGAGCTACCCAGCCACCGAGTTCGTCCTTCTGCCCCCGGCCTGGCAGACACACATACCAGGAACGGGTGGAGAGCTTCCCCCGCTCGAGGAGCGCAAGGGGTCAAGGGGATGGCGTGTGGAGGAGGTGTTGGAGCAGTGTGAGGCTCACGTGTCGGAACAAGACGAGGCGTGGAGCCAAGAGCCTCAAGAGGAGGAACCTGCGGACGGTTCTGATGTCCAGGAGGTCTCCGTAGGGGAGGTGCAAGCGAGGCTGAGGCAGCAAGGGGAGGAGCAGAGGGGCCAGCAGCGGCAGGAACAGCAGGAACGGCCGGAGCAGTCAGGGTCACAACGAACGGGCAGCAAGAAAATGACCCCAAAGGTGCCCAACGCTACTCCGCGGAGAAGCGCACCCATGAGCCCCCGCGACCTGGCCAATTACACGGGCCCCTGTGTGGTGTGTGGGGAAAACCTACCCGAGGCACTGCTCCTGAAGGTCGTCTGCCGCGTCTGCGGCCAACCAGCGCACCAAGGACTGGCCAAGAGCTGTATTGGGCTAAACCGCACGTGTCTGAAGTGCATCAAGGAGGGCCGGGAAGAAGACACGGAGCAGAAGAAGGGAGGAGATTACGGAACCGGCCCAGAGTCAGGAGGAGAGGTACGCGGAAGATGGGATCCACAGGAAGAAGAGGAAGAGGAGGAGAAATAGGGAGAACAGGCGGAGGCACGGCAAGGACCCCGCACAGTTTCAGGAACCACCATGCGGCGGTGGCAGGAGGAAGGACGGGTGGCAGCAGCGGAGCAGGCTCGGAAGAAGAAGGAGAACGAGACGTGCGCCCAATGTGGACACCGCTGGGGCAGAACGGTGCAGGACCGCGAAGGGTGTCGCCGGAAGATCTGCGAGAAATGCATGGAATAGCCGCGGAATGCCAAGGGGGGACGAAGCGGACCGAAAAAGTGCAGGTGGTGTCGCTGAGAAATCGAACATCACCTCGGAGTACGGAAGCCGTCGCAGGTAACCACAGAAGGGGAAGAGGTGGACTCGGAAGAAGAGGAAGAGCAGGACTCGCCCACAGCAGCCGCGGAGAACTGCCCCACCTGTGTCAAGGCGGTCAGCACGGGTGAACACTGCACTCAATGCAACAGGTTGGTCCACCAGGGCTGCCTTGTTACAGGCAGCTCGGTTTGGGCGGGGCAGTGCCACAAGTGCGTAGGAATGGCCACCGTGGAGGAAGGGGCCTCGCTGTCCTATGATGAGGACACATTGGCCCCAGCCTGCGGGGCATGCGTAGAAGACCTGAACGATTTCGGCAAGCCTTGCGGAATGTGCAAGACTATGTGCCACCTGCAGTGTGGGGCACGTGGGAAGGAGGGCATTTGGACTTGCAGCAGCTGTCGCAACAAGACGCGGAAGATTAAGTGGAAGTTCTCCAACAAACTGTCATGCACCGGAGACAACTGCGGTGGTCGACTCGAAGGGATGGTCTATCGCTGCGAACACTGCGGAGGCATTACGCATGAGCATTGCACTGAGGAGGTGGGGCGGAGCAGCGAGGGCAAGAAAATCTACCGATGCTCAAGCTGTAAGAAGTATGAACGCGCACCGCACTGCTCCTCATGCAAGCAGTTGATCACCGTGTCCACAATGGGGGCGCGGTGCGAAGGATGCAGACTCTTCGTTCACGATGAATGCACGGAGAAGTTCCAGTAGAAGGGAGGGGCTGTGGAGAAATACTGCAGACTGTGCCAGGAACAAAGCCGTCCTTGGCCCCGTAAGCACTTCAAGCGGATGACTCGCTGAAAGACTCAGGGACAGAGTCTTGCGAAAAAGGGCGGTTGGGGGCATCAGTGTCAGGCGCACTTCAGCCGCAGCTTCGTAGGAAAGGACTATCCGCGGAGAAGACCTGGACAGCCTGAGATCCGCGCATAGAACGCTGGCTCCCGCGGACGCGGTTAAGCGGAGGGTAGCGCGGAATCCAGGGGCAGGGTGTCTGCAGGTGAGCACAATTACCTGCGGTGATTCCGCTACAACTAAGTGCATGATGCGGAGAAGAAAAAGGTGGGATGCAGTGGTGAGAAATCTGCGGTATAAAGAGAACAAGGACAAACCGCAGCAAGATCTGCGATTACTGACAAGGCACAGGCAAATCAGCGGATGGACCGAGCAATCAAGGGAGAAACACCCAATCAGCATGAGTGACCAAGCATCAATCACGGAGGAACCTCTGGAGACGCGCCGCGGAAGGCGAAGATTCAAGGAAGAACACGAAGACCGCGTGCACGAGCCACGGATGAAGAAGATCAGTAGTGAAGGATATGCTGTGTTTGAGGACGAGACCCGCAGGGCGTAGCCGCACCGCGTGGAGTCCAAGTAGGAGGGAAGGAAGACAGCTTGAGAGGGATGAGACCGACAGTGTGTAGACACAGCGTGCAGAGTCCCAAGTAGATAAGACCTAGATAGCACTAGCACAACGTGAGCTCAGTCTTGCTTGCATCCTTGAGCAATACTCCGCATTCATGTACTCCACCGAGTTTATCAAAGACATTCACTCACTCTCCTCTGCGTTCACCACCCCGCTACCTCCGTGCCTTTCGTAGCTCTTGGAGTCTTGTCCGTAGTCTGCGGGACTACATGCATGAAGAGCCAAAAGCCCGGGTGAAGTGAGCTGCCGGCGGTGCCCTTGCTTGCATACGTCCGCGGAACGGGGATTCCGCGGAGAGGAGCTGGAAGCCACAAGGTGGCAGGCTCACGTGTGGCAAGAAGTGGACCGCGGAGTGTCATTCATCGGTGAGGTTCGTGCGCAAAGATCCAGACCTGCAGTCCGCGGAACTGTCAGTAGCTTGGAGCTGGTGTCTGTGGTCCGCTGCATACATAGCTTGAGCAGTAGTGTGTGAAAAGTGCATGGTCCGCGGATAGGGCGGAAAAAGGTCTCCGCGAAGAGAGTCAAGGGCGCGGTAAAATTGGGGGCATCAGACCCGGCTTTGGTTTCTGTGATCCGGCTTTGGTTTCTCTGACCCGGCTTTGGTTTTTGTGACCCGGCTTTGGTTTCTGTGACCCGGCTTTGGTTTCTGTAATCCAGCTTTGGTTTCTGTGACCCGGCTTTGGTTTCTCTGACCCGGCTTTGGTTTCTATGACTCGTCTTTGGTTTCAGTGACCCGGTTTTGGACCCTATGTGACCCGGCTTTGGTTTCTGTGACCCGGCTCTGGTTTCTGTGTCTCGTCTTTGGTTTCTCTGACCCGGCTTTGGACCCTCTGTGACCCAGCTTTGGTTTCCGTGACCTGGCTTTGGTTTCTGTGACCCGGCTTTGGTTTCTGTGACCCGGCTTTGGTTTCTGTGACTCGTCTTTGGTTTCTATGACCCGGCTTTGGACCCTCTGTGACCCGGGTTTGGTTTCTGCGACCCGGCTTTGGTTTCTGTGACCCGGCTTTGGTTTCTGTGACCCGGCTTTGGGTTTTGTGACCCGGCTTTGGTTTCTGTGACCCGGCTTTGGTTTCTATGACCTGTCGCTGGTTTCTGTGACCTGACTTTGGTTTTTGTGACCTGGCGTTGGTTTCTGTGACCTGGCTTTGGTTTATGTGACCCGGCTTTGGTTTATGTGACCCGGCTTTGGTTTCTGTTGTCAAAAAGTGTCCCTGCCATGGTTGCCATTTTGTCGTTTTCCTGGTCCGATCACTAGAGAGTAGTTGGATGTCCAATCGGATTGGAGATTTGGACTCCTTGGATTTTGCCATGCGATTTCGAGCTTTCAGTTGCTCAATTTGGTTGAGAATTCAGAGAGTTAGCCCTACCCAAAGTTCGGGTGGTGAGGCTGGTGGAATCTGGTACCCGTCCGGGGTGACGGGATACTCCACCGCCGGTGGTCCGTGTTCAGCTCCAACTGGCTCCATAAACCCCAAGGCCCTAGAGGAGGCAACCAGGGAGATCCCCTGGACCAGGTCGAGCCGCCCTTTGACTTGTCAATCAAAGAAAGGCGCTTCGAGCCGTCGTCGGCTCGTGTCGGAGACGACTCACGTCGGCGGCAGCCAAAGGCTGCTCCACCAAGGGTTGCTTGGATGGGCATAGCAGGGGCTATACTGCTCTGTTTTGGGCGTGCTTGGATGCGTTGGAAAGCTCAGGTCAAAGAATATACGAATCTGATATAATCTCACCATAAGAACTAACGACTAATGATTCGTAGCCCTTCTCAGTTTCTGCAATCTGTATTCTGCTATAATTCTGCTCACTTGGTGTTGTGGCGACCCAAAACACACACCTCCCTTGGAAGTTTCTTTGCACTAAGAAGTCGTGCACACTTAGGCAGTTCAGGGCACGCCAGGACAGCATTCCTGACAAAGGGTTATGGGCCCACAGCCCTGACCTGCCTAGCAAGACGTTCACGGCTTCCGCAACGCACGGGAGTGTCGCTCCGGGCGACGTCGTCGTCACACTCTGAGACTGTCCTTCGCAGAAGTTCAATATGGCGCAGAAGCTGGAGTCCTCACCCATCCAAAGGTACATGGGCAGTCCTGGATTTGGACTGTGGCGGTGGCATTTCGAGATCTACCTCACGCACAAGGGACTGCTGGAGCTTATGAAGGGCACGGAGGTTCAAGATGCGAGCGCAACGAACGAGGAGAAGACGGTCTTCGCGAAGAAGAACATGGAGGCGCTGATGCTCCTCTTGTCGGTGCTGCATGAATCTCAGTGGGGCTACATCCACGGCTGCGACCTGGCAGCTGACGCGTGGAAGAAGCTCTGCTCCATTCACCAATCAACATCCCTAGCCAAGAAGATCTTCGCAATGAAGCGACTCTTGACGGTGAGGATCGAGGAGGGTGAGGATGTCATTTCTGCCATGCAACAGATTGAGTCTCTTGCCTCACAATGCAATGATGTGGGGTGGAAGATTGACACGAAGATGCAGGTGATGGCACTCCTCATGGCTCTACCAGACAGTTGGAGCCCTCTCATCACCGTGCCAGGAGGTTGGGAGGAGGATAAACTCACCTACGGCGCAGTCGCGGAGTACATCCGCAACGAGGTGCACCGTCGGAGTGGTGGCGAGACCTCGTCATCCTCAACTGCACTGGTCACCAAAACGCAGGGTGGCAGCAGCAGCGGCAAGCGAGGCGGCGGTAAGGGCGGCGGCAAGAAGGGAGCCAAGAAGGGTGCATCCCATAATTGTGGCAAGGAGGGCCATTGGGCCAAGGAGTGTCCGGAGGAGGCGCAGGCCGGCGACAAAGGCGCCAAAGGCAAGAAGGCGCTCCTCAACGGCACGAGGAACCACGACCTGAAGGGCGCCAACCGGCGGTGCCTCGACTCAGGTGCGGAGGAGCATACCCAAGTTGAGAAGGTGGGGTTCATCTGTCAGATAATAGCACACCAATAGGACATCTCAATAACGGTTCAGCTCCCGGACCTAACCAACTTGGCCAACGGCTCTACGGTCAATCGACCGTTCGGAACCCACCATCAAGATATCCCCTAATAAGGTGACACTTGTCGCACCATGTCCGGCTAACGGAAAGAAGATGTTGCTCTATCTGTTTTTCCTGTTCTGTCTTATATAATCGAGGATGTTCATTCCCTCAAACTAACCAGAACAGTTCTGCTCATCCTGTTCCCCTTTGGTTCCGCAGCTTCGCCGCCGTGTCTTCGCTCTGCTCGCTCCTTGCATCTCCTGTCTTCGCCAGCCTCTCTCAACTCTTCGCTCCGTCACTCTCACTCCTTCGCTCAGCTCTCTTACTCCGCCAACCATCACTCACCTCGCCAGCACTCTCTCTCACATCAAACTGTCTACCTCGGCTACCTCGCATCTCAGCCTCTATCAGCTTCCGCGACTAACTCCTCGGACCGCTCTCGCCTACGTCACTCTGCTGACGTATGCTTGCATGTCCTGACGCTTCTGCCTGATTCTGCCGCCGCTGTTCTCATGCATGCATTCTTCTGACATGGTATCATAGCATCAGGCAACATCACCTGTTGCCTTGGAATCACGTCATCGCTCTGCCGCCATCGATTCTCCATCGCTTCTGCTCACATTCCTCTATCGCCGCTGCCGTCACCTCGCGCCTCTCTACTTCGTCCGCAGCTGACATCAACAGCTCTGCCTGACGAGTTCTCCATGCTGAAGAAACGCCTCGTCTTCCTAAGAAGGCCCTGCGCCCATTTCCGTGCCCGTGGCTAACAACCGGTGACGTGTCGCCCACATCAGCCGCAAGCAACTCTCGAGCCGCCGCCTGCCGTCAACTACCAAGAAACTTCCTGCCGTCTGCCATCCGCTGCCCCTCATCACATCTGCCTCCGCTAGCATCTTCTCCTCTCTCATCCTGCCTCATCAGCCTCATCTGCTCCTTCCTCGCCATCATCCTCAGCCCGCCCGCATCCATCATCTCGAGTCGCCTTCTTGCATCGCCTTCTCGCCTCGTCAGCAGCTGCAGCCAAAACTGCCGCCGTCACGATATCGGACACCACCAGTCTTCCTGCTCCCATCTCCGAGCCAACTGGGGAACAAGCCGTCACTCTCCTGACATCAACGGTCCAGTGGATGTGCCCGCTGCCTGACTCCCTCCGTCGCAACCAACCTCTTCCAGCTGACAGGATACCGGACACCACCAGTCTTCCTGCTCCCATTTCCGAGCCAACTGGGGAACAAGCCGTCACTCTCCTGAACGCAGAAGAAGCAGTTGTGTCACTCTGTCTCCCTGCCACATTGCCTCTCATCTTGGCTCTCTCTCCGCTCGTGTCGCTCCTTGGCTCTCGTCTCCTTCATCATCATCAACCTTCGGTCTTTTGCCTCCATTGGCCTCCATCATTCCTTCTCCTCCTCGCTTCAGTCTCCTCAGCTCCATCAGCCGCTCGCTCCTGTCTCCCTTCGTCATCAGCATCATCCGCCGCCCTCTCATCAATCATCCGCATCAGCATCGCTTTATCGCACACGTGGTTTTGCCCCTACGCCCACTCATCAATCAATCGCTTCCTCCGCTTCCGCATTGCTTTCAGCTCGGCACAAGGATCCGCCCGGTCGCATCGCCTTTTTCCGCGACGACCTGCGCCCACGCCGAAACTTCCTTCAGCACACGCGGTTCGCCCCTGCGCCCACTCCATCATCATCAGCCTCCGTTTTATCATCAGCAATCATCAGCATCTGTGAAAGGCACAAGGATCTGCACGCGCTAGCTGCTCGTTTCCGCAGCAGCCTGCACCCACGCCAGCAGCAGATTTCTCGCGGCGCGTCGGCATCTGCCTTCCCCTTGCCGCATCCTACTCCCCTAATTCAAATCGCGCACGTGGACTCGCCCCTACGCCCACTCCATCATCTATCACACCTCCGTCGTCATCCGCTTCCGCTCCGCCCGGCACAAGGATCCGCCCGGTCGCATCACCTCTTCAGCGACGACCTGCGCCCACGTCGAAAACTTCCATCGTGCACGTGGTTTCGCCCCTGCACCCACTCCATCATCAATCATTCTCCACATCATTCTCTGCTCAACACAGAACCCACCCGGTCGCAGCGCCAGCTCCGTGACAACTCACCAAAACACTCGCGCACGTGGTCTCATCCCTGCGCTCACTCAGTCATCCATCGTTCCCTTTATCCCCAGGAACCAGCCAGCACAAAGACTTACTCAACCACATCACTCATATCATTTCTCGATCTATGACTCAGTACAATCCTCCACACAACCTTCGAAGATGGGCTCGCAGACTTCAACAACCGGATACTGATCCTCGTGTGGTTCCCCTAATTGACCGCATTCCAGTGCTTGAGTTTGTGGATGAAGAAGACAACAAATTCATCGAATGGGAAGAAGCACTGATACGTGTCACTCGAAGAGTAACAATCCGTGGCTTTTGGCTCAAGGAATTGTTCATAGACTCAGTAAGATGGTCCTCTCGCCAACATCGAGTCTACCGAGAGAACTACTACTACGCTCTCTGCCAGGCCCGGGCACTACTTCCGACAACCACAGATCAGCCCTTTCATGACATCATAGTTGCAGGAGGTCTAAACATTTGCTCCATCGTGGACAACATCGAAGAGTTGTGTGCACAAGGAGAACCAGCCTACCAAACAAGATACAGAAGAAGAGTACAAGGAGGATACAATCCTTGAGCACTCAACCCATACCGGCTGCCTATACCTCCTCCAATGCCGCCAACTCCTCCTCCAACACCAGACCCCTCTTCAGATGACCTTACTCCCTCGGAAGATTCCTCTGAAGATCACACATGATGCCATTGGAGAAGTGTCCACTTCAAAACCTTATCTGTGTGACCGGGGGTGTCAGAAAATAGCACACCGATAAGACATCTCAATAACGGTTCAGGTCCCGGACCTAACCAACTTGGCCAACGGCTCTACGGTCAATCGACCGTTCGGAACCCACCATCAAGATATCCCCTAATAAGGTGATACTTGTCGCACCTTGTCCGGCTAACGGAAAGAAGCCGTTGCTCTATCTGTTTGTCCTTTTCTGTCTTTTATTATCGAGGATGTTCATTCCCTCAAACTAACCAGAACAGTTCTGCTCATCCTGTTCCCCTTTGGTTCCGCGGCTTCGCCGCCGTGTCTTCGCTCTGCTCGCTCCTCGCATCTCCTGTCTTCGCCAGCCTCTCTCAACTCTTCGCTCCGTCACTCTCACTACTTCGCTCAGCTCTCTTACTCCGCCAACCATCACTCACCTCGCCAGCACTCTCTCTCACATCAAACTGTCTACCTCGGCTACCTCGCATCGTAGCCTCTATCAGCTTCCGCGACTAACTCCTCGGACCGCTCCCGCTTACGTCACATTGCTCACGTGCACGTGCATGTCCTGACGCTTCTGCCTACTTCTGCTGCCGCTGTTCTCGTGCCTGCATTCTTCTAACATCATCAACTACACCAAGTCTGCTAAGTCCATGGTGGTCGCGAACGACAAGGTCGAACCTGCGGCCGGCCAAGGTGATGTAGACATAGAGGTGGTGGTTGGTGGTAAAAAGGCGCAATGTGTTATCCAAAACGTGCAACATGTCCCTGGCCTGGCTGAAATTTTGAGTGTGAGCCGCTTGACATACAATGGGTATGAAGTGCTCTTCTGCAGGAAAGGTGCAATCGTGCGGATGGACGGCGGCGGCAAGGTTGTGCTCGAGGCAAAGCGCGAGGGAGGCCTCTACATCGTTGAGACCAAGGTCATCCCCTCGGCAACAGGCATAGCAGACCCGCCAGCAGGCGTCTTCAACCTTGCTAAAGGCGGGGGAGCAGACCTGCAGCTGTGGCATCGGCGGCTGGGGCACTCGTCGCCCGTAGTCGTGCAAGACATGGCGAAGCGCGACATGGTTCGCGGCCTCAACATCACCGGTGCAGCGGATGCAGTAGCAGATTCCGCAGAGCACAAGTGCGAGCCTTGTATCCAGTGTTGACCTGGCCACCCCGAACCTCGGCACATCGATGTCAACCGCGGTACATCGATGTGGTCCCCCCCCACATCGGCCACCCCGGAACCTCGGACATGCTGGGTGGGGGGACAGGGTTTTTCTGGTCTCCTCAGCTACCTCTGCCCCTATCATGGGAATTTTTCTGGTGCGGGTGACATCCGCCTTCACATCCGAGCGCTCTCGATATTTGCGCAAAACCACTCGGCTGGCAAAGACTGCCGCCTGTGGCATCACCTGACAGCCTGTCAGCATTTTGTTTTGCCGGCCCAGTGATTGCGCGCCGTCGCCATGTCTGCAGTCCAGATATTGTGGTCGCTCCTGACATCTAGCTTCGGCATTCCGAAGTCGACGTACAAAAGTTGGCGTTTCGAAGTCGACGTATGACACTGACTTATCGTGCATGGGTGAGACAAAACGCGGGCCGTCGATGAACCAAAGAATCGTTGATCGACGGCTGTCGACCCCAAGAAGTATATGTAAATAGTTTACGGACAAGCTTTCAAATGCAAACCCCCTTCATACCCATGTACATGAACTTCACATCACGCATTTGGTTTGCAGGTCGACGAAAGGTTTGTACATGCATTCAAGCTCATTTACTACAAAGTGCTTTTAAACCATCTACAAATGCATCAAACCCTCTTCGAGACTGTTATACATAACATAAAAACAGGCGGCATGTGATGAATCAGATGTGGGCCACGAACAANCCCCAAGAAGTATATGTAAATAGTTTACGGACAAGCTTTCAAATGCAAACCCCCTTCATACCCATGTACATGAACTTCACATCACGCATTTGGTTTGCAGGTCGACGAAAGGTTTGTACATGCATTCAAGCTCATTTACTACAAAGTGCTTTTAAACCATCTACAAATGCATCAAACCCTCTTCGACACTGTTATACATAAGAAAAAAACAGGCGGCATGTGATGAATCAGATGTGGGCCACGAACAAGGCCAAGGATGTCTCGACCGCTGTCCCTGATTGGTCTGCAAAGTGACCTATCAGGGACGGCGGCTTCAGTAACTTCGCGTGCTTATGTCAAACCCGCCTACTGCACATCGATGCGGCATCGATGTGGACTGCGGTGCCGATGCCGCGGTGATAGGGTCACCCCGGAACCCCGGGTCAACACTGCTTGTATCGTGGGCAAGGCGAAATGCAAGCCGTTTGAAGACGGACAGCGGCGGTCCGAGAACCTGCTCGAGGTCGTGCATAGTGATGTATGCGGACCAATCAAGACGCCGTCCATCGGGGGCGCGCATCACTTCGTCACCTTCATCGACGATTGCAGCGGAAAACTCTACGTCTACTTCATGAAGCGGAAGAGCGATGTGCTGGACCGGGTGAAGAAGTACGTCGCAGCAGTGGAGAGGCAGACTAGCCGCAAGGTCAGAGCGCTACGCAGCGACAATGGCGGCGAGTACGTGGACTGCGGAGGGTGGCTGAAGGAGCAGGGGATTGAGTGGCAGCCGACCACTCCGTACATGCCTCAGTCAAATGGTGTGGTGGAGCGTGCGAACCAGACGCTACTCACCATGGCGCCAACGATGCTCGTGGACGCTAAACTTCCACGGAGCTTGTGGGCCGAGGCCGTGAGTACGGCGTGCTACATCACCGACCTCACTCCAACAGCAGTGCTGAAAGGGAAGGGCGCCTGGAAGACGCCGCGGGAGGCTTGGAGCGGACGCAAACCAAGCGTGGCGCACCTGAAGGCGTTCGGGTGCAAGGCGCACGCGTTGGTGCAGGCCGAGCAAAGAAAAGACTCCAAAGTGGATCCGCGTGCAAAGGTGTACGCGTTCGTCGGGTACGAGAGTGCGCTCAAGGCGTACCAGCTCTTTGATCCACGGACGCAGGACGTCATCACCAGCCACGACGTCACGTTTGATGAGCAGCACAGCTACTGCAGCAGCAGCAACAACATTGACACAGCGCACTCTCCAAAGCACGGGGAGTGGTTCCAACTCCTTGAGCGTGACGAGGAGCCGGCTGCTGCAGAGGTTGATGATGGGTCTTCGGAGGATGACGGTGCTGGAGCGCAGCAGGGCAATGCAGCAGGTGCAGGTACCACTGGAGCGAAGGACGCAGCAGCCGACACGGGGGAGCTCGCGGGCGAGGATAGCGTTGCAGCAGGACAGCAGCAGGACCAGCAGCCAGCGTCACCAAGGTCACCGCGTCGCAGCCGGAGGCAGCGGAATGCGGCAAAGCGGTATGACGCGAGCACGGGCCATTGGATCGGCATGGCGCGGTGCATGATGGCAGCCGCAACGGAGCCGACAACCATGCAAGAGGCGCTTGCACTGCCTGACGGGCAGCAGTGGGGCGAAGCAATAAAATCTGAACTTGCGTCCCTTGCTGAGAATGACACTTGGGAGTTGGTGGATCGGCCTGAGGGGTCAAAGCTGATCAGCTCCAAGTGGGTGTTCAAGGTGAAGCTCACCAAGGACAGCAAGGTGGAGAAGTATAAGGTGCGGTTAGTGGCGAAGGGGTACGCACAGCGGAAAGGCAAACACTACGATGAGACGTTCGCGCCCGTCGCCAAGTTCACAAGCATCTGGACGATCCTCGCGGTGGCAGCCGCCAAGGACATGGAGATCCACCAAATGGATGTCAAGACGGCATTCCTGAACGGCATCATCGACAAGGAGATCTCCCTTGAGGTGCCGGAGGGGGTGGATGCACCGGAGGGCAAGGTGTGCAAGCTGCGGAAGGCCTTGTACGGGCTAAAACAGGCGCCCAGGTGCTGGTACCAGCAGATGGACGGCTACATGGCGGAGCTCGGCTTCAAGTGCTGTGAGTCAGACCACAGCGTGTACGTGCGGCGCAGCAAGGGACTCCATCAGATTGTCGCACTCTACGTGGACGACCTGATCCTGTGTTCATCAGATCTGGCGGCTTTGCAGCAGCTCAAGGAGCAGCTGAGGAGCAGATTTAAGATGACGGATATGGGGGAGGTGGAGTACTACCTCGGGGTGAGCATCACGCGGAACCGGAGGACGTGCACGCTTGAGTTGGGGCAGGCCAAGTACATGGCCGAGGTCTTGAAGCGGTACGGCATGGAGGACTGCAAACCAGTAGGCAATCCGTTCTCCACAAGTTTTGAGCTGAGTGCGGCGATGGCGCCGCAAACTAAAGAGGAGAAGGAGGACATGGCGGAGGTGTCCAACCAGTCGGTGGTGGGCAGCCTGATGTATGCCATAGTGGCGACTCGGAAGGTGAGCAGGTATGTGGCCAACCCTGGGCCACTACACTGGCAGGCGGCGAAGCGCATCCTCCGGTACTTGCAGACAACGCGACATGCGCGCCTGAAGTACGATGGAAAGGGGAGGTCAGACCCCTTGCGGCTGGTCTGCCACACTGACGCGGACTACGCCGGAGATGTGGAAAAGAGGAAGTCCACTTCTGGCTATGTGTTCTTGTTGAAAAATTGCCCCTCCGCATGCCCAAGTGCGGCGCCGGGAGGCACCGACGAGCCGCCAGAAAGTGAAAACTCCGCTCCGGCGGATCTGGCGACTCGACAATTGCTTGGATCCTAAAATGGAGGTTTGCCCCGTAAAGTTGACGAGTAGCTGAATCCGGTGGAAGTTATTTCACCGGAATCGGACAAGTATCGAGGGAGATATGGCCTTCCAAAATTGGGGTGTGCGCAGCGACTCTGGGAGCCGGCTGCGACTCGAAATCCGGTGGATAATCGACCGGATCGAGTAACAAAATTACCATGTGGAGAAAATGCTCCGATAGGCCTGCCGAGGCGTCCGGTGGATGATCCACCTGATCAGGTGGATCATCCACCGGATCCAGTAGTGCAGGTTGTTACTGAGGGACAGCCAAAATCCTGGCTCGACGTCCGAAACTCAGTAGTACGTTTTGTTACTCGGGGACAGTCAAAATTCTGACTGCAGGTCCGCGGACAGGTTTTGAACCTCGTCATACCCCATCACCAAACTCGACCCAAAAGTGGGTAGGGTGCATGGAAACAGTGCAGGGGACCCCTACACCACGTGCAAGTGGACCTGCGCCTTGGGAAAGGCGCTTCGCACGTGAAGGAAGGCGCCACGGCGTGTGCGCGCCATGGAGGCGTTAGGCGTTTCTGTGGTGGGTGAGACCTGCGCTTCGGCAAGCATAACTTGAGCTACGCTTGGCCGAATCGTGCGCGGTTTGGTGCGTCTGAAAGCTCATGAATAGTCCTATAAATTTTGTGATCATGTCTATGTTCAAAACATAACGCAAAATGCCGTTATTCCCTTCGCAAAACTGACTGTCTCTAAATTCCTGCTCACATAGCGTGAGGCGACCAGAAAGCTCACGCTCAGTCTCAGATTCGCCCAAAACAGTAGACGTGATCCAGTAGAGTCTATCAGATCAACGTAAGGACCGCACCACACGGATCTCATCCTGACAAAAGGGTTATGGGCCCACAGGTCTGATAGCCTCCAACGTTCACGTCTTCCGCAGCGCACGGGATCGTCATCTTGGACGTCGCCGTGAAGTTCTGAGAACTCGTCGGAGTAGCAGCTGCGCACATGGCACAGAAGGAGACGCAGCCCATCCAGAAGTATGCGGGCGGCCCAGGCTTTGGGCTATGGAGGTGGCACTTCGAGTTGCACCTCGCGCATAAGGGGTTGTTTGAGGTCATGATGGGAAAGGAAGTCCTCGACGAAGCGACAGCGACAGAAGCGCAGAAGGAGGCCTTCGTAAAGAAGAACACGGAGGCGCTCATGCTGCTGATGTCCGGGAAAGCCGAGTCGCAGTGGGGTTACTTCCAGGGCTGCAAGCTGGCAGCCGAAGCTTGGCAAAAACTCTGCTCCATCCATCAATCCAAGTCGCTCGCGAACAAAATCTTCGCGATGAAGCGACTCCTCACGGTGAGAATCGAGGAGGGAGATGATGTCATCTCCCCCATGCAGCAGATCGAGTCGCTCGCCTCGCAATGCAATGACGTGGGGTGGAAGATCGACACGTAGCTGCAGGCGATGGCCCTCCTCATGGCCCTACCTGACAGTTGGGGCCCACTCATCACCGTCCTCGGAGGATGGGCGGAGGACAAGCTCACCTATGGCGCGGTCGTAGATTACATCCGTAACGAGGCGCAGCGCCGGAGCTGCGGGGAGTCCTCGTCTTCCTCATCGGTCCTCGTCACCAAAATGCGTGGTGGAGGAAACGGGGGCAAAGGAAGCGGCGGAAGAGGCGGCGGCAAGAAGGGCGCCAAGAAAGGTGCGTGCCGCAACTGCGGCAAGGAGGGCCATTGGGCCCGCGAGTGCCCGGAGGAGGCGAAGACCGGCGGCAAAAACAGCAAGGGCAGGTCTCTCCTCAACGGCAACAAGAACCACTTCCTCAAGAAGGCCAACAGGCAGTGCCTAGATTCCGGGGCTGAGGAGCACACCCAAGTCGAGAAGGTGGGGTTCGTCACCTACGAGAAGTCCTCCAAGTCGATGGTGGTTGCGAACGACAATGTCGAGCCGGCGGCCGGCCAAGGCGATGTGGAGGTGGAAGTTGTGGTGGGTGGTAAGAAGGAGCTGTACACAATCCGTGATGTGCAGCACGTCCCCGGCCTGGCTGACATCCTGAGTGTCAGCCACTTGACGGACAAGGGGTATGAGGTGCTCTTCCGCAGGAAAGGCGCAGTGGTGCGCATCGACGGCGACGGCGAGGTCGTGCTGGAGGCGAAGCGCGAGGGCGGTCTCTACATCGTGGAGACCAAGGTGGTCCCCGCGGCATCGGACGCAACAGGCTCGCAGGAGTGCGTCGTCAACATGGCCAAGGGAGGAAGCGCTGATGTGGAGCTCTGGCACCGACGGTCGGGGCATTCGGCGCCCGCAACCGTTAAGGAGATGGCAAAGCGCGACATGGTGCGCGGCCTCGTCATCGACGGAGCAGCAGACGCGGCAGCAGATGCAGCAGCACACAAAAAGTGCGAGCCTTTCATTTTGGGCAAGGCGCGGCGCAAGCCGTTCAATGAGAACAAGGCTCGCGCAAAGGACCTGCTGGAGGTCGTGCACAGCGACGTGTGCGGACTGTTCAAAACGTTGTCAAACAACGACTTGAGATACTTCGTCACCTTCATTGACGACTGTAGCAGAAAACTCTACGTGTACTTCATGAAGCGGAAAGGCGAGGTCCTAGACCGGCTGAAGGTGTACGTCGCAGCGGTGGAGAGGCAGACTGGCCGGAAGGTCAGAGCGCTACGCAGCGACACTGGAGGAGAGTACGTGGGCTGCAGCGGGTGGATGAAGCAGCAGGGCATCAAGTGGGAACCCACTACGCCGTGCTCACCACAATCCAACGGAGTGGCGGAGCGGGCGAACCACACGCTGCTCAACATGGTGCGGACCATGCTTGTGGATGCGGGGTTGCCGCGAGGGTTCTGGGTGGAGGCTGTGCGTACAGCGAGCTACACCATCAACCTCACCCCAACAGCGGTGCTGAAGGGTAAGGACGGCTGGAAGACGCCGCAGGAGGTTTGGAGCGGGCGCAAGCCAAACGTGGCTCACCTGAAGGTGTTCGGGTGCAAGGCGCACGCGATGGTTCAAGCGGCGCAACGACGCGATAGCAAGCTAGAACCGCGGGCGAAGCCGTGCTTGTTCCTCGGCTATGAGAGCGTGCAAAAGGCGTATAGGCTCTGGGACCCGCGCACACAAGAGATCATCCGCAGCCGTGACGTCGAGTTCGACGAGCAGCAAAGCTTCAGCAGCAGCAGCAACGACATGAGCGTCGGGAACACTCCAAAACAGGGGGAGTGGTTCCAGCTCCTTGACTACGAGGAGGAGCCGGCGGACGCGGAGGTCGATGATGCGGCGTCGGAGCGCGGCGGTGCAGCAAGTACAGCAGCCGACACGGAGGACTCAGACAACGATGCAGCTGGGCTGGAGATCCGGCGGAATGATCTGTTGAAGGAGGCACCACGGGTGCCAAAGCGCGCACTCCCGGCGGAGTTCGCGTCGGGCGTCGGAGAAAAATACTCCGGACGCGCCGCCCGTCCGGTTGATGGTTCACCGGAGCGGGAGGGATCCTCGGGAAGCCGTCCAGTCGATGATTCACCGGAGCGGGCTGAGTCGGAAGGATCGCAACAGAGCGACGAGACGCCGCCAAGACTGCCGCGCCACAGCGGGAGGCAGCGGAGAGCGGGGAAGCGTTTCGACGCAGGCACCGGTCAATGGATCCGCATGACGCGGTGCATGCTGGCTGCATCAACGGAACCGACAACCGTGCAAGAGGCGCTTGCGCGGCCCAAGGGGAAGCAGTGGGACGCCGCCATCAAGTCGGAGCTAGCGTCCATTGCTGAAAACGACACGTGGCAGCTGGTTGACAGGCCGAAAGACGCCAAGGTCATCGGCTCCAAGTGGGTCTTTAAGACCAAGTTCAGAAAGGAAGGTGTGGTTGACAAGTACAAGGCGCGGCTCGTGGCGAAGGGGTACGCACAGCGTAAGGGCGAGCACTACGGTGAAACGTTCGCCCCCGTCGCCAAGTTCACAAGCATCCGGACAATCCTTGCGGTGGCAGCCGCGAAGGACATGGAGCTCCACCAAATGGACGTAAAAACAACCTTCCTCAACAGCATCATCGACAAAGAAATCTACATGGAGGTGCCGGAGGGGGTGGAGGCGCCGGAGGGCAAGGTGTGCAAGCTGCGGAAGTCCTTGTACGGGCTAAAACAATCGCCCCGATACTGGTACCAACAGATGGACAGCTTCATGGCACAAATCGGCTTCAAGCGCTGTGAAGCGGATCACAGCGTGTACGTGCAGCACAGCAAGAAGCTCCATCAGATTGTCGCACTCTACGTGGACGATCTGATCTTGTGCTCCTCAGACCTGCCGAGCCTACAGTAGCTGAAAGAGCAGCTGAGCAGCAGGTTCCAGATGTCGGACATGGGGGAGCTGGAGTTCTACCTTGGAGTGAGCATTACGCGGAACCGGAGGGCGCGTATGCTTGAGCTGGGACAGGCCAAATACGTGGCCGAGGTGCTGAAGCGGTACGGCATGGAGGACTGCAAACCAGTGTGCAGTCCTGTCTCCACGACCTGTGAACTGAGTGCGGCAATGGCGCCGCAAACAAAAGAAGAGCGGGAGGATATGGCAGGGGTGCCCTACCAATCAGCGCTGGGCAGCCTCATGTACGCCATGGTGGCGACTTGACCGGACCTAGCCTACGCGGTGGGCCAAGTGAGCAGGTACGTGGCCGATCCAGGGCCACTACACTGGCAGGCGGTCAAGCGCATCCTCCGCTACCTGCAGGCGACGCGGCACGCGCGCCTAAGATTTGACGGCAAAGGGCGGGCGGACCCTTTGCGCCTGGTCTGCTACACCGATGCAGACTACGCTGGGGATGTGGATAAGCGGAAGTCCACATCCGGCTACGTGTTCTTCCTCGCTGGTGCAGCAGGAAGCAGGACTCCGTCGCCACCTCCACAGTGGAAGCGGAGTACATCGCACTGGCCGAGGCGGTCAAGGAGGCGGTGTGGCTCCGCAGGTTGCTGGGGGAGCTGGGCGTGCCGCAGCAGGAGCCAACGGTGGTGCAAGAGGACAACACCGGCTCTATCTCGCTGACCAACAACCCGACGCAGCACAGGAGGACGAAGCACATCGACGTGCGTTACCACTACGCACGGGACATGGTCAAGAAGGGGCAGGTGGTGCTGCAGCACTGCAGCACACACAACATGCTTGCGGATTGCTTGACCAAAGCGCAACCCGCGGACCGGCACGCGATGAGCGTGGCCGGGCTTGGGATGACCAGCTATGATGGGCTGGAGGGCGCAGCGGAAGATGAGTAAGAGCAAGCTGGAGCATCGGGCATGGCAGGTGCAAGGGGGAGAATGTTGAAAAATTGCCCCTCCGCATGCCCAAGTGCGGAGCCGGGAGGCGCCGACGAGCCGCCAGAAAGTGAAAACTCCGCTCCGGCGGATCTGGCGACTCGACAAGTGCTCGGATCCTAAAATGGAGGTCTGCCCCGTAAATTTGACAAGTCGCTGAATCCGGTGGAAGTTGTTTCGCCGGAATCGGACAAGTATGGAGGAAGACATGGCCTTCCAAAATTGGGGTGTGCGCAGCGACTCTGGGAGCCGGCTGCGACTCGAAATCCGGTGGATAATCGACCGGATCGAGTAACAAAATTACCATGTGGAGAAAATGCTCCGATAGGCCTGCCGAGGCGTCCGGTGGATGATCCACCTGATCAGGTGGATCATCCACCGGATCCAGTAGTGCAGGTTGTTACTGAGGGACTTAGCCAAAATCCTGGCTCGACGTCCGAAACTCAGAAGTACGTTTTGTTACTCGGGACTTGGTCAAAATTCTGACGGCAGGTCCGCGGACAGGTTTCGAACCTCGTCATACCCCATCACCAAACTCGACCCAAAAGTGGGTAGGGTGCGTGGAAACAGTGCAGGGGACCCCTACACCACGTGCAAGTGGACCTGCGCCTTGGGATAGGCGCTTCGCACGTGAAGGAAGGCGCCACGGCGTGTGCGCGCCATGGAGGCGTTAGGCGTTTCTGTGGTGGGTGAGACCTGCGCTTCGGCAAGCATAACTTGAGCTACGCTTGGCCGAATCGTGCGCGGTTTGGTGCGTCTGAAAGCTCATGACTAGCCCTATAAATTTTGTGATCATGTCTATGTTCAAAACATAACGCAAAATGCCGTTATTCCCTTCGCAAAACTGACTGTCTCTAAATTCCTGCTCACATAGCGTGAGGCGACCAGAAAGCTCACGCTCAGTCTCAGATTCGCCCAAAACAGTAGACGTGATCCAGTAGAGTCTATCAGATCAACGTCGGGACCGCACCACGCGGATCTCATCCTGACAAAAGGGTTATGGGCCCACAGGTCTGATAGCCTCCAACGTTCACGTCTTCCGCAGCGCACGGGATCGTCATCTTGGACGTCGCCGTGAAGTTCTGAGAACTCGTCGGAGTAGCAGCTGCGCACATGGCACAAAAGGAGACGCAGCCCATCCAGAAGTATGCGGGCGGCCCAGGCTTTGGGCTATGGAGGTGGCACTTCGAGTTGCACCTCGCGCATAAGGGGCTGTTTGAGGTCATGATGGGAAAGGAAGTCCTCGACGAAGCGACAGCGACGGAAGCGCAGAAGGAGGCCTTCGTAAAGAAGAACACGGAGGCGCTCATGCTGCTGATGTCCGGGAAAGCCGAGTCGCAGTGGGGTTACTTCCAGGGCTGCAAGCTGGCAGTCGAAGCTTGGCAAAAACTCTGCTCCATCCATCAATCCAAGTCGCTCGCGAACAAAATCTTCACGATGAAGCGACTCCTCCCGGTGAGAATCGAGGAGGGAGATGATGTCATCTCCGCCATGCAGCAGATCGAGTTGCTCGCCTCGCAATGCAATGACGTGGGGTGGAAGATCGACACGCAGCTGCAGGCGATGGCCCTCCTCATGGCAGGCGGCTAAGCACATCCTCCGGTACTTGTAGGCAACGCGGCATGCGCACCTGAAGTACAATGGAAAGGGGAGGTCAGACCCCTTGCGGCTGGTCTACTACACTGACGCGGACTACGCCGGCAATGTGGACAAGAGGAAGTCCACTTCTGGCTATGTGTTCTTCCTCGCAGGTGCAGCGGTCTCGTGGTACAGCAGGAAGCAGGACTGCATAGCCACCTCCACCGTGGAGGCGGAGTACATCGCACAGGCCGAGGCGGTCAAGGAAGCGGTGTGGCTCCGCAGATTGCTGGAGGAGCTGGGCGTGCCACAGCAGGAGCCTACGGTGGTTCAAGAGGACAACACTGGCTCCATCTTGCTGACCAATAACCCGACGCAGCACAGGACGACAAAGCACATCCACGTGCGCTACCACTACGCGCGCGACATGGTGGAGAAGGGACAAGTTGTACTACACAAAGAACATGCTCGCAGATTGCTTGACCAAGGCACAGCCCCAGGATCGGCATGTCATCAGCCTTGCAGGGCTTGGGTTGACAAGCTGTGAAGGGCTTCAAGGTGTAGGAGCAGACGAGTAAAGAGTGAGCATGGGGCATCCGGCATGGAAGGTGCACGGGGGAGATTGTCAAAAAGTGCCCCTGCCATGATTGCCGTTTTGCCGTTTTCCTGGTCCGATCACTAGAGAGTGGCTGGATATCAAATCTGAATGCAGATTTGGACTCCTTGGATTTTTCCATGCGATTTCGAGCTTTCAGTTGCTCGATTTGGTTGAGAATTCAGAGAGTTAGCTCTACCCAAAGTTCGGGTGGTGAGGCAGGTGGAATCTGGTACCCGTCCGGGGTGACGGGATACTCCACCGCCGGTGGTCCGTGTTCAGCTCCAACTGGCTCCATAGACCCCAAGGCCCTAGAGGAAGCAACCAGGGAAGTCCACTGGACCAGGTCAAGCCGCCCTTTGACTTGTCAATCAAAGAAAGGCGCTTTGAGCCGTCGTCGGCTCGTGTCGGAGACAACTCACGTCGGCGGCAGCCAAAGGCGGCTCCACCAAGGGTTGCTTGGATGGGCATAGCAGTGGCTATACTGCTCCGTTTTGGGCGTGCTTGCATGCGTTGGAAAGCTCAGGTCATAGGCTATAAGAATCTGATGTATTCTTGCTAAAATAACTAACGATTGATGATTTGCAGCCCTTCTCAATTTCCGCAATCTGAATTCTGCCAGAATTCTGCTCACTTGGTGTTGTGGCGACCCAAAGCACACACCTCCCTTGGAAGTCTATTTGCACTAAGAAGTCGTGCACACTTAGGCAGTTCAGGGCACGCCAGGACAGCATTCCTAACATCTAAGACTCGGCTTTGGTTTCTGTGACCCGCCTTTGATTTCTGTGACCTGGCTTTTGTTTATGTGATCCGGCTTTGGTTTGTATGACCCGGTTTTGGTTTCTGTGACCCGGCTTTGGTTTCCGTGACCTGGCTTTGGTTTCTGTGACCCGGCTTTGGTTTCTGTGACCCGGCTTTAGTTTCTATGACCTGGCTTTGATTTCTGTGACCTGGCTTTGGTTTCTGCGACCCGGCTTTGGTTTCTGTGACCCGGCTTTGGTTTCCGTGACCCGGCTTTGGTTGCTATGTCCCGGCTTTGGTTTCTCTGACCCGGCTTTGGTTTCTTTGAATCGGCTTTGATTTCTGTGACCCGGCTTTTGTTTGTGTTACCCGGCTTTGGTTTCTGTGACCCGGCTTTGGTTTCTATGACCCGACTTTGGTTTCTGTGACCCAGCTTTGGTTTCAGTGACCCAGCTTTGGTTTATGTGACCCGGCTTTGGTGTCTGCGGACCGGCTTTGGTTTCTGTGACCCAACTTTGGTTTCTGTGACTTGGCTTTGGTTTCTGTGACCCAGCTTTGGTTTCTAAGACCCGGCTTTTAGTTTCTATGACCCGGCTTTGGTTTCTGTGACCCGGCTTTGATTTCAGTGACCCGACTTTGGATTCTGTGACCTGGCTTTGGTTTCTCTGACCCGGCTTTGGTTTCTCTGACCCGGCTTTGGTTTCTCTGACCCGGCTTTGGTTTCTCTGACCCGGCTTTGGTTTCTCTGACCCGGCTTTGGTTTCTCTGACCCGGCTTTGGTTTCTCTGACCCGGCTTTGGTTTCTCTGACCCGGCTTTGGTTTCTCTGACCCGGCTTTGGTTTCTATGACCCGGCTTTGGTTTCTGTGACCCGGCTTTGGCTTTTGTGACCTGGCTTTGCTTTATGTGACCCGGCTTTGGTTTCAGTGACCCGGCTTTGGTTTCTGTGACCCGGCTTTGGTTTCTGTGACCCAGCTTTGGTTTTTGTGACCCGGCTTTTGTTTCTGTGACCCGGCTTTAGTTTCTGTTACCCGGCTCTGGTTTCCGTGACCCGGTTTTGGCTTCTGTGACCCGGCTTTGGTTTCTGTGACTCGGCTTTGGTTTCTTTGACCCGGCTTTGGTTTTTGTGACCCGGCTTTGGTTTCTGTGACCCGGCTTTGGTTTCTGTGACCCGGCTTTGGTTTCTATGACCCTGCTTTGGTTTTGTGACCCGGCTTTGGTTTTTGTGACCTGGCTTTGGTTTCAGGGACCCCGCTTTCGTTGCAATGACCCGGCTTTGGTTTCTGTGACCCGGTTTTGGTTTCTGTTACCCTGCTTTGGTTTCTGTGACCTTGCTTTGGTTTCTGTGACCCGGCTTTGGTTCTGTGACCTGGCTTTGGTTGCTGTGACCCGGCTTTGGTTTCTATGATCCGGCTTTGGATTCTGTGACCCGGCTTTGGTTTCTGTGACCCGGCTTTGGTTTCTATGACCGGGCTTTGGTTTCTGTGCTCCGGCTTTGGTTCGTTGACCTGGCTTTGGTTTCTGTGACCCGGCTTTGGTTTCTGTGATCCGGCTTTGGTTTCCGTGACCCGGCTTTGGTTTCTGTAACCCGGCTTTGGTTTCTATGACCCGGCTTTGGTTTCTATGGCCCGGCTTTTGTTTCTGTGACCCGGCTTTGATTTCTGTGACTTGGCTTTGGTCTCTGTGACCCGGCTTTGGTTTCTGTGACTCAACTTTGGTTTCTGTGACCGGCTTTGGTTTCTGTGTCCCGGCTTTGGTTTCTGTGACCCGGCTTTCGTTCTTCTCACCTGGCTTTGGATTTTGTGACCCGGCTTTTGTTTGTGTGACCTGGCTTTGCTTTCTGTGACCCGGCTTTGGTTTCAGTGACCCGGCTTTGGTTTCTGTGACCCGGCTGTGGAGTCTGTGGACCGGCTTTGGTTTCTGTGACCCGGCTTTGGTTTCTGTGACTTGGCTTTGGTTTCTATGACCCAGCTTTGGTTTCTGAGACCCGGGTTTTAGTTTCTATGACCCAGATTTGGTTTCCGTGCCCCGGCTTTGGTTTCAGTGACCCGGCTTTGGGTTCTATGACCCGGCTTTGGTTTCTCTGACCCGGCTTTGGTTTCTGTGATCCGGCTTTGGTTTCTGTGACCTGGCTTTGGTTTGCTATGACTCGGCTCTGGATTCTGTGACTCGGCTTTGGTTTCTGTGACTTGGCTTTGGTTTCTGTGACATGGCTTTGATTTTTGTGACCTGGTTCTGGTTTCTGTGATCCGGCTTTGGTTTCTGTCACCTGGCTTTGGTTTTTGTGACCCGGGTTTGGTTTCTGTGACCCGGCTGTGGTTTCTGTGACCCGGCTTTTGTTTTTGTGACCGGCTTTGGTTTCTGTGACCCAGCTTTGGTTTTTGTGACCTGGCTTTGGTTTCTGTGACCCGGCTTTGCTTTATGTGACCCGACTTTGGTTTTTGTGACCCGGCTTTGGTTTCTGTGACCCAGCTTTGGTTTCTGTGACCCGGCTTTGGTTTTTGTGACCCGGCTTTGGTTTTTGTGACCCACCTTTAGTTTCTGTGACCCGGCTCTGGTTTTTGTGACCCGGTTTTGGTTAATGTGACCCGGCTTTGGTTTCTCTGACCCGGTTTTGGTTTTAATGACCCGGCTTTGGTTTTTGTGACCCGGCTTTGGTTTCTCTGACCCGGCTTTGGTTTCTCTGACCGGGCTTTGGTTTCTATGACCCGGCTTTGGTTTTTTTTCCCGGCTTTGGATTTTGTGACCCGGCTTTGTTTTCTGGGACCCGGCTTTGGTTTCTGTGACCCGGCTTCGGTTTCTGTGACCCGGCTTTGGTTTCTGTGACCCGGCTTTGGTTTCTGTGACCCGGCTTTGGTTTCTGTGACCCGGCTTTGGTTTCTGTGACCCCGCTTTGGTTTCTGTGACCTGGCTTTGGTTTTTGTGACCCGGCTTTGGTTCTATGACCTGGCTTTGGTTACTGTGACCCGGCTTTGGTTTCTACGATCCGACTTTGGATTCTGTGACCCGGCTTTGGTTTCTGTGACCCGGCTTTGGTTTCTATGACCGGGCTTTGGTTTCTGTGCTCCGGCTTTGGTTCATTGACCCGGCTTTGGTTTCTGTGACCCAGCTTTGGTTTATGTGATCCGGCTTTGGTTTCTCTGACCCGGCTTTGGTTTCTATGACCCCGCTTTGGTTTCTGTGACCCGGCTTTGGTTTCTTTAATCCGGCTTTGGTTTCTATGACCCGGCTTTGGTTTCTGTGACCCGGCTCTGGTTTCCATGACTCGCCTCTGGTTTCTGTGACCCGGCTTTGGACCCCCTGTGACCCGGCGATGGTTTCTGTGACCCGGCTTTAGTTTCAGTGACCCAGCTTTGGTTTCTGTAATCCGGCTTTGGTTTGTGTGACCCGGCTTTGGTTTCTGTGACCCGGCTTTGGTTTCTATGACTCGTCTTTGGTTTCTGTGACCCGGCTCTGGACCCTCTGTGACCCGGCTTTGGTTTCCGTGACCTGGCTTTGGTTTCTGTGACCCGGCTTTGGTTTGGGTGACCCGGCTTTGGTTTCTTTGACTCGTCTTTGGTTTCTATGACCTGGTTTTGGACCCTTTGTGACCCGGGTTTGGTTTCTGTGACCCGGCTTTGGTTTGTGTGACCCGGCTTTGGTTTCTGTGACCCGGCATTGGTTTTTGTGACCCGACTTTGGTTTCTGTGACCCGGCTTTGGTTCCTATGACCCGTCTTTGGTTTCTGTCACCCGGCTTTGGTTTCTATGACCCGACGTTGGTTTCTGTGACCCGGCTTTCATTTTTGTGACCCGGGTTTGGTTTCTGTGACCCGGCTTTGGTTTCTGTGACTCGGCTTTGGTTTGTCTGACCCGGCTTTGGTTTTTGTGACCTGGCTTTTGTTTATGTGACCCAGCTTTGGTTTCTATGACCCGATTTTGGTTTCTGTGACCCGGCTTTGGTTTCTGTGCCCTGGGTTTGATTTCTATGACCCGGCTTTGGTTTCTGTGACCCGGCTTTGGTTTCTATGACCCGGCTTTGATTTCTCTGACCCGGCTCTAGTTTCTGTGACCCGGCTTTGGTTTCTGTGTCCCGGCTTTGGTTTATGTGACCCGGCTTTGGTTTCTGTGACCCGGCTTTGCTTTCTGTGACCCGGCTTTGGCTTCTTTGAATCGGCTTTGATTTCTGTGACCCGGCTTTTGTTTGTGTGACCCGGCTTTGGTTTCTGTGACCCGGCTTTGGTTTCTGTGACCCGGCTTTGGTTTCTGTGACCCGGCTTTGGTTTCAGTGACCCGGCTTTGGTTTCTGTGACCTTGCTTTGGTGTCTGTGGACTTGCTTTGGTTTCTGTGACCCGGCTTTGGTTTCTGTGACTTGGCTTTGGTTTTTGTGACCTAGCTTTGGTGTCTAAGACCCGGCTTTTAGTTTCTATGACCCGGCTTTGCTTTCTGTTACCCGGCTTTGGTTTCAGTGACCCGGCTTTGGATTCTGTTACCTGGCTTTGGTTTCTCTGACCCGGGTTTGGTTTATGTGACCCGGCTTTGGTTTCTGTGACCTGGCTTTGGTTTGCTATGACCCGGCTCTGGATTCTGTGACTCGGCTTTGGTTTCTGTGACTTGGCTTTGGTTTCTGTGACATGGCTTTGTTTTTTGTGACCTGGTTCTGGTTTCTGTGATCCGGCTTTGGTTTCTGTCACCTGGCTTTGGTTTTTGTAACCCAGCTTTGGTTTTTGTGACGCGGCTTTGGTTTTTGTGACCCGGCTTTGGTTTCTGTGACTGGCTTTGGTTTCTATGACCCGGCTTTGGTTTCTGAGACCCAGCTGTGGTTTCTGTGACCTGGCTTTGCTTTATGTGACCCGGCTTTGGTTTCAGTGACCCGGCTTTGGTTTTTGTGACCGGGCTTTGGTTTCTGTGACCCAGCTTTGGTTTCTGTGACCCGGCTTTGGTTTCTCTGACCCGGCTTCAGTTTCTGTGACCCGGCTCTGGTTTCTGTGACCCGGTTTTGGTTTCTGTGACCCGGCTTTGGTTTCTGTGACTCGGCTTTGGTTTCTGTGACCCGGCTTTGGTTTCTTTGGCCCGGCATTGGTTTCTATGACCCGGCTTTGATTTGTGTGACTTGGCTTTGGTTTCTGTGACCCGGCTTTGGTTTCTGTGACCCGACTTTGGTTTCTGTGACCTGGCTTTGGTTTTTGTGACCCGGCTTTGGTTTTTGTGACCCGGCTTTCGTTTCTCTGACCTGGCTTTGGTTTTTGTGACCTGGCTTTTGTTTGTGTGACCCGGCTTTCATTTCTATGACCCGGCTTTGTAGTCCGTGACTCAGCTTTTGTTTATGTGACCTAGCTTTGGTTTCTGTGACCGGCTTTGGTTTCTGTGATCCGGCTTTGGTTTCTGTGACCCAGCTTTGGTTTCTGTGACCCGGCTTTGGTTTCTGTGACCCGGCTTTGGTTTCTGTGACCCGGCTTTGGTTTATGTGACCCGGCTTTGGTTCTATGACCCTACTTTGGTTTTTTGACCCGGCTTTGGTTTTTGTGACCCGGCTTTGGTTTCTGGGACCCGGCTTTGGTTTATGTGACCCGGCTTTGGTTTCTGTGACCCGGCTTTGGTTTTTGTGAGCTCGCTTTGGTTTCGGTGACCTGGCTTAGGTTTCTGTGACCCGGCTTTGGTTCTGTGACCTGGCTTTGGTTTCTGTGACCCGGCTTTGGTTTCTATGATCTGGCTTTGGATTCTGTGACCCGGCTTTGGTTTCTGTGACCCGGCTTTGGTTTCTATGACCGGGCTTTGGTTTCTGTGCTCTGGCTTTGGTTCGTTGACCTGGCTATGGTTTCTTTGACCCGGCTTTGGTTTCTATGATTCGACTTTGGTTTCTGTGACCCGGCTTTGGTTTCTGTTACCCGGCTTTGTTTTCTGTGACCCGACTTTGGTTTCAGTAATCCGGCTTCGGTTTTTGTAACCCGACTTTGGTTTCTGTGACCCGGCTTTGGTTTCTGTGACTTGTCTTTGGTTTCTGTGACCCGGCTTTGGACCCTCTGTGAACCGGCTTTGGTTTCTGTGACCCGGCTTTGGTTTATGTGACCCGGATTTGGTTTCTGTAATCCGGCTTTCGTTTCCATGACCCGGCTTTGGTTTCTCTGTCCCGGCTTTGGTTCTTGTGCCTCGTCTTTGGTTTCTGTGACCCGGCTTTGGACCCTCTGTGACCCGGCTTTGGTTTTTGTGACCTGGTTTTGGTTTCTGTGACCCGGCTTTGGTTTTTGTGACCCGGCTTTGGATTCTGTGACTTGTCTTTGGTTTCTATGACCCAGCTTTGAACCCTCTGTGACCCGGCTCTGGTTTCTGTGACCCGGCTTTGGTTTGTGTGACCCGGCTTTGGTTTCTGTGACCCGGCTTTGGTTTCTGTGACCCGGCTTTGGTTTCTGTGACCCGGCTTTGGTTTCTGTGACCCGGCTTTGGTTTCTGTGACCCGGCTTTGGTTTCTGTGACCCG
>SZWC01000419.1:194521-207604 GCA_023375785.1 Penium margaritaceum
AGCCCCGCACGAGCAGCCGTGTGCGAAGAAGGACAAAAAGATATGATGCCGACAAGGGCATTTGGACTGGGTTCGCGCAAGAGGAGCCTCAAGGAGGCACTGCACAAGAAGGATGGGGCTGAGTGGGAGGGAGCAATAAAATGTAAGCTCGTCTCCCATGAGGAGAAAGTCTCCTCAGTTACAGGTTGAGAATGGACGACTGCCATGGGTGATGCGCAAGGGGGAGATTGTTGGAATGATGCTCCTCACCATGGCAGGAGTGACTCCAAAAAGGAACACCAAAAAGACAAGCCTTAGTGGCTTAGTGGTTAATGGTGTCCACCTCTAGAGGCAGGGGCCCGGGTTCAAGTCCCACAAGATGAAATTATGCCCTGCCTCAAGGGAGGTGGAAAATAGATGCCAGGAAGCTAACTCAACCTCTAGAGTTCCTCTTTAAGATTCTAGAAGGCCAGGTGAGGGTCCAGGAAGGTGGCACACCTTCTAGAAGGGGTGACTTGTCCTACAAGGCATCTAGAGGTGTCTTGGTCTTCTGGACACCTTCCCTCCTACTAGAAGCAAGCTGAGGAATCTAGGAAGGGGCAGAAGCTTCTAGAGGAAGGAAGGGGTCCCTTCCTAGGTGGGAAAAGGACAGCCTACCAAGGAGCACTCTAGAAGCCATAGAATCTGCTAGGAAGCTCCAAATCTGGCATGCTTTGGTGTTCTGGAAAGCTTAGATCAGTGGCTATAAAATACCACTGCTTGTGAGCCTTGATCAAGAGTTGATTTCCATCCAATTGAGGCCAAAACTATTGCCTCAATATCTGACTAGTTTTCTGCCATCCTTGGAACTAGTTGCCTCCACAGTTTCAGTCTCTCCAAAAAGAGTTGGTGGTGTGAACCAGCCACTGCTAGGGACCCTCCAGGGTGTACACTCACCCTCAGGCCAACATGCGCCCTAGTTGCGCCCTAGTTGCCCCCAGTTGTGCCCTAATTGCGCCCTATGTGCGCCCTAGTTACACCCTAGTTGCGCCCTAGTTGCGCCCTAGTTGCGCCCAAGTCACGCCCTAGTCGTGCCCTAGTCGCGCCCTAGTTGCGCCCTAGTTGCACACTAGTTGCACCCTAGTTGCGCCCTAGTTGCACCCTAGTTGCGCCCTAGTTACGCCCTCGTTGCGCCCTCGTTGCGCCCTCGTTGCGCCCTAGTTGCACCCTACTTGCGCCCTAGTTGTGCCCTAGTTGCGCCCTAGTTGCCCCCAGTTGCACCCTAATTGTGCCCTAGTTGCGCCCTAGTTGTGCCCTAGTTGCGCTCTAGTTGCGCCCTAGTTGCGCCCTAATTGCGCCCTAGTTGCGCCCTAGTTGCGCCCTAGTTGCGTCCTAGTTACGTCCTAGTTGTGCCCTAGTTGCGCCCTAGTTGCACCTAGTTGCGCCCTAGTTGCACCCTTGTTGCGCCTTAGTTGTGCCCTAGTTGCGCCCTACTTGCACCCTACTTGCGTCCTAGTTGCGCCCTACTTGCACCCTAGTTGCGTCTTAGTTGCGCCCTAGTTGCGCCCTACTTGCGCCCTTCTTGCGCCCTTATTGCACCCTACTTACACCCTATTGGCGTCCTACTTATGCCCTAGTTGCGCCTCAGTTGGGCACTAGCTACGCCCTAATTGTGCCCTAGTTGCGCCCTAGTTGCGTCTTACTTGCGCCCTACTTGCGCCCTAGTTGCACCCTAGTTGCGCCCTACTTGCGCCCTAGTTGCACCCTAGTTGTGCCCTAGTTGCGCCCTAGTTGCGTCTTACTTGCGCCCTACTTGCGCCCTAGTTGCACCCTAGTTGCGCCCTACTTGCACCCTAGTTGCGCCCTAGTTGCGCCCTAGTTGCGCCGTAGTTGCGCCCTAGTTGCACCCTGGTTGCGCACAAGTTGCAACCTACATGCGCTCCACTTGCACCCTTCTTGCGCCCTAGTTGCGCCTCAGTTGGGCACTAGCCACGCCCTAATTGTACCCTAGTTGCGCCCTAGTTGTGTCCTACTTGTACCCTATTTGCGCCCTAGTTGCGCCTTAGTTTCGCCCTAGTTGCGCCCTAGTTGCGCCATAGGTGCGCCCTAGTTGCGCCCTAGTTGTACCATAGTTTCGCCCTAGTTGCGCCCTAGTTGCGCCCTAGTTGCGTCCTAGTTCCGTCCTAGTTGCGCCCAAGTCCCGCCCTAGTCGCGCCCTAGTTGCGCCCTAGTTGCGCCCTAGTTGTGCCCTAGTTGCGCCCTAGTTGCGCCCTAGTTGCGCCCTAGTTGCCCCCAGTTGCGCCCAAATTGCGCCCTAGTTGCGCCCTAGTTGGGCCCTAGTTGCGCCCTAGTTGCGCCCTAGTTGCGCCCAAGTCGCGCCCTAGTCGCGCCCTAGTCGCGCCCTAGTTGCGCCCTAGTTGCACACTCGTTGCACCCTAGTTGCGCCCTGGTTGTGCCCTAGTTGCGCCCTAGTTGTGCCCTAGTTGCGTCCTAGTTACACCATAGTTGCGCCCTAGTTGCCCCCTAGTTGCGCCCTTGTTGCGCCCGGGCGCACTAGTTGGGCCCTAGTTGTGCCCTACTTGCACCCTAGTTGCACCCTAGTTTCGCACTAGTTGCGCCCTAGTTGAGTCCTAAGTGCGCCCTAGTTGCGCCCTAGTTGCACCCTACTTGCGCCTTTCTGGCGCCTACTTGTGCCATAGTTGCGCCTCAGTTGGGCACTAGCTACGCCCTAGTTGTCCCCTAGTTGCGCCCTAGTTGCGTCCTACTTGCGCCCTAGTTGCACCTTAGTTGCTCCCTAGTTGCGCCCATCTTGCACACTAGTTGCATCCTAGTTGCGCCCAAGTTGCGCCCTAGTTGCGTCCAAGTTACGTCCTAGTTACGCCCTAGCTGCGCCCTAGTTGCACCCTAGTTGCGCCTTAGTTGCGCCCTAGTTGCGCCCTAGTTGCGCCCTAGTTGTGCCCTAGTTGCGCCCTAGTTGTGCCCTAGTTGCGCCTTAGTTGTGCCCTAGTTGCGCCCTAGCTGCGCCCTACTTGCGCCCTCGTCGCGCCCTAGTTGCGCCCTACTTGCGCTCTAGATGCGTCCTAGTTGCGCCCTAGTTGCGCCCTTCTTGCGCCCTTATTGCACCCTATTTACGCCCTATTGGCGCCCTACTTGTGCCCTAGTTCCGCCTCAGTTGGGCACTAGCTATGCCCTAGTTGTACCCTAGTCGCGCCCTAGTTGCGTCTTACTTGTGCCCTACTTGCGCCGTAGTTGCGCCTTTGTTGCGCCCTAGTTGCGCCTTAGTTGTGCCCTAGCTGCGCCCTAGTTGCACCCTAGTTGCGCCCTACTTGCGCCCTAGTTGGACCCTAGTTGCGCCCTAGTTGCGCCCTAGTTGCGCCCTTGTTGCGCCCTTGTTGCACCCTCGTTGCGCCCTCGTTGCACCCTAGTTGCGCCCTAGTTGCGCCCTAGTTGTGCCCCACTTGTGCCCTAGTTGCGCCCTACTTGTGTCCTACTTGCGCCCTACTTGCGCCCTAGTTGCACTCTAGTTGCGCCCTAGTTGCGCCCTTTTTACGCCCAGGTGCGCCCTAGTTGCACCCTAGTTGCGCCCTAGTTGCACCCTAGTTGCGCCCTTGTTGCTCCCTAGTTGTGCCCTAGTTACCCCCTACTTGCGCCCTAGTTGCGTCCTAGTTGCGCCCTAGTTGCGCCCTAGTTGCGCCCTAGTTGCGCCCTAGTCGCCCTAGTTGCACCTTAGTTGCACCCTAGTTGCGTCCTAGTTGCAACATACTTGCGCAATTATTGCACCCTACTTGCGCCCTACTGGCACCCTACTTGCACCCTAGTTGTGCCTTAGTTGGACACTAGCTACACCCTAGTTGTGCCGTAGTTGCGTCCTGGTTGCGTCCTACTTGTGCCCTATTTGCGCGCTAGTTGCGCCTTAGTTGCGCCTTAGTTGCGCCAAACTTGCGTACTAGTTGCACCCTAGTTGCGCCCTAGTTGTGTCAGAAGAATGTAGACACGAGGACAGCAGCAGCAGAAGCAGGCAGAAGCGTCAGGACATGCAAGCGTTCGTCAGCAGAGTGACGTAAGCGAGAGCGGTCCGAGGAGTTAGTCGCGGAGGTAGACAAGTTGATGTGAGAGAGTGCTGGCGAGATGAGTGATGGTTGACGGAGTAAGAGAGCTGAGCGAAGGAGCGAGAGTGACAGAGTGAAGAGTTGAGAGGAACTGGCGAAGACAGGGAATGCGCGGAGCGAGCAGAGCGAAGATACGGCGGCGAAGCCGCGGAACCAAAGGGGTACAGGATGAGTAGAACTGTTCTGGTTAATTCGAGGGAATGAACGTCCTCGGTATATATCACAGAACAGGACAAGGATATCACAACGGCTTCTTCTTCGCTAGCCGGACGCGACTGCGACGTGGTCGCGGTTATTAGGGACGTCTCGCCTTTAAGTCACTGGCTGTGACCGACAATCCGTTGGCGAGGTGGTTCGTGTTGGCTCGATGCCGATCCCGAACCATTTATTAAGAGCTCGGATTATCCGAGGGAGAATGCCAGTGTTGACTTCAATATTCCGACAGCCCCCTTTGTAGTCAACACTGGAGAGAAGGTGATGCGCAGGTCAGATACAGGGTTTGCCATATCTCAGGGAATCCTTCGTGTGATTGTCGGATAAGTGAGTGAAGAGAGTGATGAGTGGTGAGGATGAGCGCCTCCTTCAGAAGTGCTTCAACCCAGTCCGCACCCAGAAGGGATATTGAGTCTAGGAGACCAAGAAGTACCTGTCGGAGGTTGAACTTGAGGAACTGAAGTCGTCCCAGGTTGAGAAGAAGTTCAACTCTCCATTGATGGTAGTTTGTGGTGTCAGAATAATCATGAATGTCCACAAGTCACTCGGCACCACCGAAGCAGCTTTATTTCAGAAGTACCCACTCGGCACCACCGAAGCAGCTTTATTTCAGAAGTACCCACTTGTTCTGATCTACCCCTTCTGGTCCGCTACATTCATCTGCCCTCAGCCTTCCCGTCTGAGTCCTGCAACTGCAATTCCATAAAATACAGTGGACCGAACGGTTCGAAGCCTGGCAACGGCACCTACCGGTTCCTCCCGCCATCCCAAGACAAAGGCGGTCCGATCCTCACTACCCGCCAAAAGTTGTCAGCGCGCCCCACCTGTTCGGAACCTCAGCTGTCGGTGCTCCCGCCACCAACGAGAGAGCAACATCTCCACGTAACCAACCAACCAACGGCCAAGTCTTGATGAGGAGTCTCTTCGCGACCCACAACAGCAGCAGCAGCAAGGCTGCTACAGTTGCGGCTGGCATACTGGGCGCCCTAGACGTAGCCTTAGGACTAGGACTAGATCTGGGAGCACTAGTATATGTACTTGTTTCCATCATCAGAACATTACCACTTGTTGGTCTTTCAGTTGAATCCTCTCATCATACTCTTTCGGGCCCGGGCTTCGGCCCTGCCCCCACTCGGCCTGTGACCATGGCCTGCTGCCATGACACAGTGCCATCCTTCCTCCTCGTTGTCGTTGTTCTATTCAATATCATCATCCAAGGCNAAGGCTGCTACAGTTGCGGCTGGCATACTGGGCGCCCTAGACGTAGCCTTAGGACTAGGACTAGATCTGGGAGCACTAGTATATGTACTTGTTTCCATCATCAGAACATTACCACTTGTTGGTCTTTCAGTTGAATCCTCTCATCATACTCTTTCGGGCCCGGGCTTCGGCCCTGCCCCCACTCGGCCTGTGACCATGGCCTGCTGCCATGACACAGTGCCATCCTTCCTCCTCGTTGTCGTTGTTCTATTCAATATCATCATCCAAGGCCCGGGCTCCGCCCTGCCTCCACGCCCTTCAATCGCTGTTCTGCCCGCTCCTCTGCGCTGCGGCCTCGCTCGTCGCTCGGCCCGCCTTTGGAAGCTGCGGCTCTCCGTTGTCATCACCGTGCATGTCTCCATCGTTGCTTCAACCGCTGCCGCTGCTCATTGGCCCGCGTGTCATCGCTGCGGCCCTCGTACTCCTTCGGCCCGTGCCTCAGCGCTGCGGCCCTTCAGCCCGCGCCTCGGCACTGCCCTCACCTGCTCGTGTCCCTGTGTTCATCATGCTGATCTGATCCTCATCATGACATCTAGCACCTGTGCCAACACACCATGCTCTGTCATGGGCCTGCCTCGCATCCTGAAGCGCTCGTCCCTCGGACCACGCCCAAGAACATCAGCATCACCCCTGCTGACGTCAGCCGCATGCTATCATCCTCCCGCCTCATACATTTTACTGACATGGTATCAGAGCATGGCGAAAGATTCTGAGCCGACAATCCTCCTCCATCCGTCTTTTGCAACTCCTGTCGCCGAAAACACCAAGCCGAAGCGCGCTTTGGCCAAATCTCCAGCAATCACAACAGCAGCAGCAACATCGCATCATGCAATAACGCTGATTCCTCCTTGGAACCACATCTTCACTCCACCGAGTCCTGCTCCTCAACAACCATTCCGTCATCAGCAGCAGCCATTATCAGCATCTGCAGCGTTCCCTTCGTGGAATGACAGGCACTACCATCCTCCTACCTGTCTATCTATCATCCTCACCACACCTCCTGTCCTACCTCCTCCCAATCGAGTATCGCCGAACTTGCCATCAACTCCTTTGCGGCGCGACAGAACTTTCTGTCCCCTTGACCGCTTCTACGCCTCAGTTCATCCCATCCAACGTGTCTCCTGGCCCATCTTCAACAATCACTCTGAACCTGCTCCTATCCGTCCTTGCTCTCTTCAGATCCTCCTGCTGACTTCGATCTTACAGCCCCGTCACTCAACAGCACAGCTTTGGACCTGCAGCTTCCATTTACCCAACTCTATCAACACCACCTCCTTGAACCTCTTCGTTGGCATTCCTCCCTCAGCAGCCATTGCCTTAAAAGGACCCTGTAACTGTACAATCTCAACAGCCAGCAATAAAAATCTGCCCCTCACACAACACAGCCTAACCAGATCCAATCCCCACCACAGTCATTTCTATCCCAGGCCTGCCCACAACTCAACCGCACACCAAACTTGTCTCTTGCACCACCTCCTCAACAGACTGAAAGCATTCTCTCACTCACACACTTCTACAAGCACTGCACGTCACTCCCGACATAACAAGCTTTCCTCTCGACACAAGCAGCAGCATCAGCAGCCGATCGCTGCAGCAGATGCCCGTACCTCAACACTACCAAACCGAGATCCAGCTTCTCCAGTCCTCCTGTCCCACCAAACTCCATCATCCCTTAACACCATGCAACACCAGCAACATTGGTTACAACCTTTCATCGACTTGGAGCAGCTGCACACACCTACACACCAGCACTCTATCTCTTCGATATCATCTTCTGGAGCCTTGTCTACTGCTGCATCTCCTCCTACGCTCCCTTCCTCATTGACTTCTCCACCATCCAAACGCTGCTACGCCTCTGCACTCATCTGACAAGAACCGCTCATCAGCTTCTCATCCTTGTCCGCCTCGAACACTTTCTCAACACTACTGCACAACACCTCTTCTCTCTCCGTCACCAGATCTCCACCTTCTCAGCCTTACTCCTGTTGTTTCTACGCCGCCTCCCATTATGCACCAACATCTCCGCCTCTCACTCCCTGTGGACGCGTCCTCACATCTCTCTTGCTATACTACTCGTCTCTCTCGTAAATCTTTACCATCATTTACCTTCCTCCCCGACACAACTGTACCCCATGTTTCCTCCATCAAGCACCAAAACTGACATCTCCAACCTACCCCTGACTCAGCCATCACCCTGGTGGAACGTCTTAACATCGAAGACAGCAGAACAAGACACTATGTCCCTTCAACTCTCCAAACACCACAACGCATGTGGTCCTCCCAGGCTCCAGGATTCCGTGCCTTGTGGCATTCAGGGGGAGTGTCAGAATGATCATGAATGTCCACAAGGCACTCGGCACCACCGAAGCACATTTCATTCAGAAGTACCCACTTGTTCTGATCTACCCCTTCCGGTCCGCTATATTCATCTGCCCTCAGCCTTCCCGGTTCGAGTCCGGCAACTGCAATTCCATAAAACACAGTGGACAGAACAGCTCGAAGCCTGGCAACGGCAACTACCGGTTCCTCCCGCCATCCCAAGACAAAGGCGGTCCGATCCTCACTACCCGCCAAAAGTGGTCAGCGTGCCCCACCCGTTCGGAACCTCAGCTGTCGGTGCTCCCGCCACCAACGAGAGAGCAACATCTCCACGTAACCAACCAACCAACGGCCAAGTCTTGATGAGGAGTCTCTTCGCGACTCCATCCACAACAGCAGCAGTAGCAGCAGCAAGGCTGCTACGGTTGCGGCTGGCATACCGGCCGCCCTAGACGTAGCCTTAGGACTAGGACTAGATCTGGGAGCACTAGTATATGTACTTGTTTCCATCATCAGAACATTACCACTTGTTGGTCTTTCAGTTGAATCCTCTCATCATACTCTTTCGGGCCCGGGCTTCGGCCCTGCCCCCACTTGGGCATGGTCCCTTGGAGATGATGGTGGAGGTGGTGGGTGCAAGTGATGGAGGGCGCTGCCATGACGCCTTGCTCAAAGAGTGCTCNCGACTCCACCCACAACAGCAGCAGTAGCAGCAGCAAGGCTGCTACGGTTGCGGCTAGCATACCGGCCGCCCTAGACGTAGCCCTAGGACTAGGACTAGACCTGGTAGCACTAGTATATGTACTTGTTTCCATCATCAGAACATTACCACTTGTTGGTCTTTCAGTTGAATCCTCTCATCATACTCTTTCGGGCCCGGGCTTCGGCCCTGCCCCCACTTGGGCATGGTCCCTTGGAGATGATGGTGGAGGTGGTGGGTGCAAGTGATGGAGGGCGCTGCCATGACGCCTTGCTCAAAGAGTGCTCTGCCACAGCAGACTCTGTGAGTTCCAAGATAATTCAGAGAGGTGTTGTCTGCTGAGTAGTCAGATCCACGGATATAGCGGCTTGTTCCACCGATTAGCTTGATTGAGCAGGGAGACGGGTGGTATCCGGTTCCTGTGGAGTGACTTTCGTTGGACTGCTCCTTTGCTGAAAGTGATTGAGTGTGGGATGGGGACTGCCCACACTGGGGAAGAGTACAGATGGAAGTGTGCGCTTGGTGTAGTGGTGAAATTTTGAGTGTTTTGGAGAGAGGTTTTGGCGTAGGCGTAGGTCGTTGCGATGCAGGTGATGCGATCAGGTGGATATCTTATGCTGAGCACGGAGCGATTCTAAGGGCGGAAGAATGAGTGGAGGAATGATTGATGATGGAGTGAGCGTAGGGGCGAAGCCACGTGCGTTTGCGAAGATTCGGCGTGGCCGCAGGTCGTCGCGGAATGAGCGATGCGACCGGGCGGATCCTTGTGCCGAGCAGAGGATGATGCTGATGGCGGAGAACGATTGATGATAGAGTGGGTGCAGGGGCAAGACCACGTGCGCTGCTGAATTAGGGGAGTAGGATGCGGCAAGGGGAAGGCAGATGCCAACGCGCCGCGAGAAATCTGCTACCAGCGTGGGTGCAGGCTGCAACGAAGCGGGCAGCTAGCTTGTGCAGATCCTTGTGCTGGCCACAGATGGTGATAATGATTGCTGAAGCGGAAGCTGATGATGATGACGGAGTGGGCGCAGGGGCGAGCCGCGTGCGCTGAAGGAAGTTTTCGGCGTGGACGCAGGTCGTCGCAGAAAAGGCGATGCGACCGGGCGGATCCTTGTGCCGAGCTGAAAGCGATGCAGAAGTGGAGGAAACGATTGATGAATGAGTTGGCGCAGGGGCGGAACCACATGCGCTGCGGAGCAATGCTGATGAAGATGATCGATGCAAAGGCGGCGCGAATGATGTGGATGCAACGGCTGGCAGATGACGATGAGGTGAGGGAGGCGAATGATGTGAGGAGGATGAGGAGGGCTGATGCCAACAGAAGAGAATGTTGCGGAGAATGATGTACGAGAAGGAAGGCGGACCGCGGGGTAAGCGGAGGGAGGCGAGATGAGAGGCGACGCGGCAGAGAGGTAGAGTGACACAACCACTTCCTCTGCTTTCAGGAGAGTGACGGCTTGTTCCCCAGTTGGCCCTCTGTGGGCAGGAAGACTGGTGGTGTCCGATATCCTGATAGTTCGAGGAAGTTGGTTGCGGTAGAGGAAGTCAGGCAGTGGGCAGAGGCAGTGATCCGCTGCTGTCAGGAGAGTGATGGCTTGTTCCCCAGTTGGCTCGGAAATGGGAGCAGGAAGACTGGTGGTGTCTGATATCCTGACAACAGTAGTTTTGGCTGCAGCGGCTGACGAGGCGAGAAGGCGATGCGAGAAGGCGGCTTGAGATGATGGACGCGAGCAAACTGAGGATGATGGCAAGGAATTAGCAGATGAGGCTTGAAGAGGAAAGAGGCAAGAGGAGGAGGTGCTTGTGGAGGCATAGGCAATGAGGGGTAGTGGATGGCAGATGGCAGGAAGCTTCTTGGTAGTTGTGACAGGTGGCGGCTCGAGAGTTGTTTGCTGTTGTTGTGGACGATGAGTCACTGATTGTTTGCCACGGGCGCAAAAATGGGCGCAGGGCTTCCTTAGGTTGACAAGCCGTTTCTTCAGCGCGGGAAACTTGTTGGGCAGTGCTACTGATGTCAGCTGCGGACGAAGCGGAGAAGCGTGCAGCGATGGTAGTGGCGGTAGAGGAACGTGAGTGGAAGTGATGGAGTAAGGACGGCGGTAGAGCAATGACGCGGTCATGGGCCTCCAGGTGATGTTGCCTGAAGCTCTGATACCATGTCAGAAGAATGTAGACACGAGGATAGCAGCAGTAGAAGCAGGCAGAAGCGTCAGGACATACAAGCGTTCGTCAGTATAGTGACGTAAGCGAGAGCGGTCCGAGGATTTAGTCGCGAAGGTAGACAAGTTGATGTGAGAGAGTGCTGGCGAGATGAGTGATGGTTGACGGAGTAAGAGAGCTGAGCGAAGGAGCGAGAGTGACAGAGCGAAGAGTTGAGAGGAATTGGCGAAGACAAGGAATGCGCGGAGTGAGCAGAGCGAAGACACGGCGGCGAAGCCGCGGAACCAAAGGGGAACAGGATGAGTAGAACTGTTCTGGTTAATTTGAGGGAATGAACGTCCTCGGTAATATATCACAGAAGAGGACAAGGATATCACAACAGCTTCTTCTTCGCTAGCCAGAAGCGACTGCGACGTGGTCGCGGTTATTAGGGACGGCTCGCCTTTAAGTCACTGGCCGTGACGGACAATCCGTTGGCGAGGTGGTTCGTGTTGGCTCGATGCCGATCCCGAACCATTTAATGAGAGCTCGGATTATCCGAGGGAGAATGCCAGTGTTGACTTCAATATTCCGACAAGTTGCGCCCTATTTGCGCCCTAGTTGCCCTCTAGTTGCGCCCTGGTTGCACCCTACTTGCGCCCTAGTTGCACCCTAGTTGCGCTCTAGCTGCACCCTACTTGCGCCCAAGTTGCGCCTAAGTTGCACCCTAGTTGCGCCCAACTTGCAAACTAGTTGCTCCCTAGTTGTGCCCTTGTTGCACCCTAGTTGCGTCCTTCTTGCTGCCTTATTGCACCAAACTTACACCCTACTGGCGCCCTACTTGCACCCTAGTTGCGCCTCAGTTGGGCACTAGCTACGCCCTAGTTGTGTCCTAGTTGCATCCTAGTTGTGTCTTACTTGCGCCCTACTTGCGCCCTAGTTGCACCCTAGTTACGCCATACTTGCACCCTAGGTGCGCCCTAGTTGCGCCCTAGTTGCGCCCTGAGTGCACGCCCTAGTTGCGCACAAATTGCACCCTACTTGCACCCTAATTGCACCCTGCTTGCGCCCTAGTTGCACCTCAGTTGGGCACTAGCTACGCCCTAGTTGTACCCTAGTTGCGCCCTAGTTGCGTCCTACTTGTGCCCTATTTGCGCCCTAGTTACGCCTTTGTTTCGCCCTAGTTGCGCCCTAGTTGCGCCCTAGGTGCGCCCTAGTTGCGCCCTAGTTGCGCCCTAGTTGTTCCCTAGTTGCACCCTAGTTGCGCCCAAGTTGCCCCCTAGTTGCGCCCTAGTTGCCCCCAGTTGCGCCCTAATTGCATCCGAGTTGCGCCCTAGTTGCGCCTTAGTTGCGCCCTAGTTGCGCCCTAGTTGCGCCCAAGTCGCGCCCTAGTCGCGCCCTAGTCGCGCCCTAGTCCCGCCCTAGTCGCGCCCTAGTCGCGCCCTAGTTGTACCTTAGATGCGCCTTAGTTGTACCCAAGTTGTGCCCTAGTTGCGCCCTAGTTGCGCCCTACTTGTGTCCTAGTTGCGTCGTAGTTGCGCCTTAGTTGCGCCCTAGTTGCGACCTAGTTGTGCCCTAGATGTGCCCTAGTTGCGCCCTAGTTGCACCCTCCTTGCGCCCTAGTTGTGCTCTAGTTGCGCCCTAGTTGCGCCCTAGTTGCGCCCTAGTTGCGCCCTACTTGCGCCCTACTCTCGCCCTAGTTGCACCTCAGTTGGACACTAGCTACGCCCTAGTTGTACCCTAGTTGCGCCCTAGCTGCGTCCTACTTCTGCCCTAGTTGCGCCCTAGTTACGCCTTAGTTGCGCCTAAGTTGCGCCTTAGTTGCGCCTTAGATGCGCCCTAGTTCCGCCCAAGTTGCACCCTAGTTAAGCCCTATTTCCACCCTTTTTGCGTCCTACTTGTGCCCTAGTTGCGCCCTAGTTGCGCCCTAGTTGCGCCCTAGTTACGCCCTAGTTGCGCCCTTGTTGCGCCCTTGTTGCGTCCTCATTGCGCCCTTGTTGCGCCATCTTTCCGCCCTCGTTGTGCTCAAGTTACGCCCTAGTTGCGCCCTTGTTACGCCCTAGTTGTGCCCCACGTGTGCTGTAGTTGGGCCCTACTTGCGCCCTACTTGGGCCCTACTTGCGTCCTAGTTGCACCCTTGTCGCGCCCTAGTTGCGCCCTTGTTGCGCCCTAGTTGCGCCCTAGTTGCGCCCTAGTTGCGCCCTAGTTGCGCCCTAGTTGCGCCCTAGTCGCGCCCTAGTCGCGCCCTAGTCGCGCCCTAGTTGTACCCTAGTTGCGCCCTAGTTGCGCTCTAGTTACACCCTATTTGCGCCCTTATTGTACCCTACTTGCGCCCTACTGGCACCCTTCTTGCGCCCTAGTTGTGCCTTAGCTGGGCACTAGCTA
>SZWC01000419.1:207722-223907 GCA_023375785.1 Penium margaritaceum
AGTCGCGCCCTAGTCGCGCCCTAGTCGCGCCCTAGTTGTACCCTAGTTGCGCCCTAGTTGCGCTCTAGTTACACCCTATTTGCGCCCTTATTGTACCCTACTTGCGCCCTACTGGCACCCTTCTTGCGCCCTAGTTGTGCCTTAGCTGGGCACTAGCTACGCCCTAGTTGTCCCCTAGTTGCACCCTAGTTGCTTCCTACCTGTGCCCTACTTGCGCGCTAGTTGCGCCTTAGTTGCGTCTTAGTTGCGCCCAACTTGCACACTAGTTGCACCCTAGTTGCGCCCTAGTTGCGCCCTAGTTGCGCCCTAGCTGTGCCTTAGTTGCTTCCTAGTTGCGCCCTGGTTGTTTTCGAATGCGCTATAGTTGCGCCCTAGTTGCACCCTAGTTGCACCCTAGTTGCGCCCTAATTGCACCCTAGTTGCGCCCTAGTTGAGCCCTAGTTGCGCCCTCATTGCGCCCTCGTTGCACCCTAGTTGCGCCCTCGTTGTGCCCTTGCTGCGCCCTAGTTGCGCCCTAGTTGCGCCCTAGTTGCGCCCTAGTTGCGTCCTAGTTGCGTCCTAGTTGCACCCTAGTTGCGCTATAGTTGCGCCCTAGTTGCACCCTGGTTGCGCCCTAGTTGTGCCCTAGTTGCGCCCTAGTTGCGCCCTAGTTGCGCCCTAGTTGCGCCTAGTTGCGCCCTAGTTGCCCCCAGTTGCGCCCTAATTGCGCCCTAGTTGCGCCCTAGTTGCGCCCTAGTTGCGCCCTAGTTGTGCCCAAGTCGCGCCCTAGTCGTGCCCTAGTCGCGCCCTAGTTACACCCTAGTTGCGCACTAGTTGCACCCTAGTTGCGCCCTAGTTGCGCCCCAGTTGTGCCCTAGTTGCGCCCTAGTTGTGCCCTAGTTGCGCCCTAGTTGCCCCTTGTTGCGCCCTAATTGCGCACTTGTTGCGCCCTAGTTGCGTCCTAGTTGCACCCTAGTTGCACCCAAGTCGTGCCCTAGTCGCGTCCTAGTCGCGCCCTAGTCGCGTCCTAGTTGCGCCCTAGTTGCGTCCTATTTGCGCCCTAGTTGCGCCCTAGTTGCGCCCTAGTTGTGCCTAGTTGCGCCCTTGTTGCGCCTTAGTTGTGCACTAGTTGCGTCCTACTTGCGCCCTACTTGCGCCCTAGTTGCACCCTACTTGCACCCTAGTTGCGTCTTAGGTGCGCCCTAGTTGTCCCCTAGTTGCGCCCTTCTTGCGCCCTTATTGCACCTACTTACACCCTACTGGCGCCCTACTTGCGCCCTAGTTGCGCCTCAGTTGGGCACTAGCTACGCCCTAATTGTGCCCTAGTTGCGCCCTAGTTGCGTCTCACTTGCGCCCTACTTGCGCCCTAGTTGCACCCTAGTTGCGCCCTACTTGCACCCTAGTTGCGTCTCAGTTGGAGACTAGCTACGCCCTGATTGTACCCTAGTTGCACCCTAGGTGGGTCCTACTTGTGCCCTATTTGTGCCCTAGTTGCGCCTTAGTTGCGCCCTAGTTGCGCCCTAGTTGCGCCCTAGTTGCGCCCTAGTTCTGCCCAAGTTGCGCCCTAGTTGTGCCCTAGTTGTGCCCTAGTTGCGCCCTAGTTGGGCCCTAGTTGCGCCCTAGTTTCCCCCAGTTGCGCCCAAGTCGAGCACTAGTCGCGCCCTAGTCGCGCCCTAGTTGCTCCCTAGTTGCGCACTAGTTGCACCCTAGTTGCGCCCTAGTTGCGCCCTAGTTACGTCCTAGTTGTGCCCTAGTTGCGTCCTAGTTGCACCCTAGTTGCGCCCTAGTTGTCCCCTAGTTGCGCCCTTGTTGCGCCCGGGCGCTCTAGTTGTGCCCTAGTTGCACCCTACTGGTACCCTAGTTGCACCCTAGTTACGCACTAGTTGCGCCCTAGTTGCATCCTAGTTGCGCCCTAGTTGCGCCCTAGTTGCGCCCTACTTGTGCCCTCTGGCGCCTACTTGCGCCCTAGTTGCGCCTCAGTTGGGCACTAGCTACGCCCTAGTTGTCTCCAAGTTGCGCCCTAGTGGTATCCTACTTGCGCCCTAGTTGCGCCTTAGTTACGCCCTAGTTACGCCCAACTTGCACACTAGTTGCACCCTAGTTACGCCCTAGTTGCACCCTAGTTGCACCCTAGTTGCACCCTAGTTGCGCCCTAGTTAGTTGCGCCCTAGTTGCGCCCTCGTTGCGCCCTTGTTGCGCCCTAGTTGCGCCCTAGTTGCACCCTAGTTGAGCCCTAGTTGCCCCCTAGTTACGCCCTAGTTCCGCCCTTCTTGCGCCCTTATTGCACCCTACTTACACCCTTCTGGCGCCCTACTTGCACCCTAGTTGTTCCCTAGTTGCGTCCTACCTGCGCCCTACTTGCGCCCTAGTCATGCCCTAGTTGCGCCATTCTTGCATCCTAGATGCATCCTAGTTGTGCCGTAGTTGCGTCCTTCTTGCGCCCTTATTGCACCCTACTTACGCCCTATTGGCGCCCTACTTGCGCCCTAGTTGCGCCTCAGTTGGGCACTAGCTACACCCTAGTTGTACCCTAGTTGCGCCCTAGTTGCGTCCTACTTGTGCCCTACTTGCGCCCTAGTTGCGCCTTTGTTGCGCCCTAGTTGCGCCTTAGTTGCGCCCTAGTTGCGCCCTAGTTGCGCCCTTGTTGCGCCCTTGTTGCGCCCTCGTTGCGCCCTCGTTGCGCCCTCGTTGCGCCCTAGTTGCGCCCTAGTTGCGCCCTACTTGCGCCCTAGTTGCGCCCTAGTTGCGCCCTAGTTGCGCCCTTGTTGCGCCCTAGTTGCGCCTTAGTTGCGCCCTAGTTGCGCCCTAGTTGCGCCCTAGTTGCGCCCTAGTTGGGCCCTAGTGGCGCCCTAGTTGCGCCCTAGATGTGCCCTAGTTGCGCCCTTGTTGCGCCCTTGTTGCGCCCTCGTTGCGCCCTCGTTGTGCCCTCGTTGCGCCCTAGTTGCGTCCCAGTTGTGCCCCACTTGCACTGTAGTTGCGCCCTACTTGTGCCCTACTTGTGTCCTACTTGCGCCCTAGTTGCACCCTAGTTGCGTCCTAGTTGCGCCCTAGTTACACCCTAGTTGCGCCCTAGTTGCGCCTTAGTTGCGCCCTAGTTGCGCCCTAGTTGCGCCCTTGTTGCGCCCTAGTTGCATCCTAGTTACGCCCTACTTGCGCCCTAGTTGCGCCCTAGTGGCACCCTAGTTGCTCCCTAGTTGCGCCCTAGTCGCGCCCTACTTGCCTCCTAGTTGCGCCCTAGTTGCGCCCTAGTTCCACCCTACTTGCGCCCTTATTGCACCCTACTTGCGCCCTACTGGCACCCTAGTTGTGCCTTAGTTGGGCACTAGCTACGCCCTAGTTGTGCCCTAGTTGCGCCCTAGTTGCGTCCTACTTGCGCCCTACCTGCGCGCTAGTTGCGCCTTAGTTACACCATAGTTACCCTGAACTTGCGCACTAGTTGCACCTTAGATGCGCCCTAGTTGCGCCCTAGTTGTGCCCTAATTACGCTCTAGTTGCGCCCTGGTTGCACCCTACTTGCGCCCTAGTTTCGCCCTAGTTGCGCTCTAGTTGCGCTCTAGTTGCACCCTACTTGCGCTCAAGTTGCGCCTAAGTTGCGCCCTAGTTGCGCCCAACTTGCAAACTAGGTACACCCTAGTTGCGCCCTGGTTGTACCGGGTCACACAAACCAAAGCCGGGTCACAGAAACCAAAGCTGGGTCACAGAAACCAAAGCCGGGTCACAGAAACCAAAGCCGGGTCACAGCAACCAAAGTCAGGTTACAGAAACCAATGCCGGGTCACAGAAACCAAACCTGGGTCACAGAAACCAATGCCGGGTCACAGAAACCAAAGCCGGGTCACAGAAACAAAAGTGAGGTCACAGAAACCAAAGCCGGGGCACAGAAACCAAAGCTGGGTCACAGAAACCAAAGTCGGGTCACAGAAACCAAAGCCGGGTCACACAAACCAAAGCCAGGTCACACAAACCAAAGCCGGGTCACACAAACCAAAGCCGGGTCACAAAAACCATAGCCGGGTCACAGAAAGCCGGGTCACAGAAGCCAAAGCTGGGTCACAGAAACCAAAGCCGGGTCAAAGAAACCAAAGCCGGATCACAGGTTCCAAAAACAGTCCCATAAACCAAAGCCGGGTCACAGAAACCAAAGCCGGGGAATAGAAACAAAAGCCGGGTCACAGAAACCAAAGCCGGATCACAGAAACCAAAGTCGGGTCACAGAAACCAAAGCCGGGTCATAAAAACCAAAGCTGGGTCAGAGAAACCAAAGCCGGGTCAGAGAAACCAAAGCCGGGTCAGAGAAACCAAAGCCGGGTCAGAGAAACCAAAGCCGGGTCAGAGAAACCAAAGCCGGGTCAGAGAAACCAAAGCCGGGTCAGAGAAACCAAAGCCGGGTCAGAGAAACCAAAGCCGGGTCAGAGAAACCAAAGCCGGGTCAGAGAAACCAAAGCCGGGTCACAAAAACCAAAGCCGGGTCACAAAACCAAAGCCGGGTCACAGAAACCAAGCCGGGTCACAAGTTCCAAAGCCGGGTCAAAAAAACCAAAGCCGGGTCACAGAAACCAAAGCCGGGTCAAAGAAACCAAAGCCAGGTCACAGGAACCAAAGCCGGGTCACAGAAACCAAAGCCGGGTCATACAAACAAAAGCCCGGACACAGAAACCAAAGCCGGGTCTCAAAAACCAAAGCCGGGTCACAGAAATCAAAGACGGGTCATAGAAACCAAAGCCAGGTCACAGAAACCAAAGCCGGGTCACAGAAACCAAAGCTGGGTCAAAGAAACCAAAGCCGGGTCACAAAAACAAAAGCCGGGTCACAGAAACCAAAGCCGGATCACAGAAACCAAAGCCGGGTCACAGAAACCAAAGGCGGGTCACAGAAACCAAAGCTGGGTCACAGAAACCAAAGCCGGGTCACACAAAGCCGGGTCAAAGAAGCCAAAGCTGGGTCACACAAACGAAAGCCTGGTCACAAAAACCAAAGCCGGGTCACATAAACCAAAGCCGGATCCCAGAAACCAATGCCGGGTCACAGAAACCAAAGCCGGGTCACAAAAACCAACGCCGGGTCACAGAAACCAACATCGAGTCACAGAAAGCAAAGCCGGGTCACAGAAACCAAAGCCGGGTCACAGAAACCAAAGCCGGGTCACAAAAACCAAAGCCGGGTCACAGAAACAGAAGCACGATCACAGAAAGGAAAGCCGGGTCATAGAAACCAAAGACGAGTCACAGAAACCGAAGCCGGGTCAAAGAAACCAAAGCTTGGTAAACCAAAGCCGGTAGACAGAAACCAAGGCTGGGCCAAAGAAACCAAAGCTGGGTCAGATGGACCAAAGTCGGGTCACAGAAACCAAAGCCGGGTCATAAAAACCAAAGCTGGGTCAGAGAAACCAAAGCCGGGTCAGAGAAACCAAAGACGGTTCACAAAAACCAAAGCCGGGTCACAAAAACCAAAGCCGGGTCACAAAACCAAAGCCGGGTCACAGAAACCAAGCCGGGTCACAAGTTCCAAAGCCGGGTCACAAAAACCAAAGCCGGGTCACAAAACCAAAGCCGGGTCACAGAAACCAAGCCGGGTCACAAGTTCCAAAGCCGGGTCACAAAAACCAAAGCCGGGTCACAGAAACCAAAGCCGGGTCAAAGAAACCAAAGCCAGGTCACAGGAACCAAAGCCGGGTCACAGAAACCAAAGCCGGGTCACACAAACAAAAGCCCGGACACAGAAACCAAAGCCGGGTCTCAAAAACCAAAGCCGGGTCACAGAAATCAAAGACAGGTCATAGAAACCAAAGCCAGGTCACAGAAACCAAAGCCGGGTCATAGAAACCAAAGCTGGGTCAAAGAAACCAAAGCCGGGTCACAGAAACAAAAGCCGGGTCACAGAAACCAAAGCCGGATCACAGAAACCAAAGCCGGGTCACAGAAACCAAAGGCGGGTCACAGAAACCAAAGCTGGGTCACAGAAACCAAAGCCGGGTCACACAAAGCCGGGTCAAAGAAGCCAAAGCTGGGTCACACAAACGAAAGCCGGGTCACAAAAACCAAAGCCGGGTCACATAAACCAAAGCCAGGTCCCAGAAACCAATGCCGGGTCACAGAAACCAAAGCCGGGTCACAAAAACCAACGCCGGGTCACAGAAACCAAAGCCGGGTCAAAGAAACCAAAGCCAGGTCACATAAACCAAAGCCGGGTCATAGAAACCAAAGCCGGGTCACAGAAACGAAAGCCGGGTCATAGAAACCAAAGACGGGTCACAGAAACCAAAGCCGGGTCAAAGAAACCAAAGCTGGATAAACCAAAGCCGGATCACAGAAACCAAAGTTGGGCCACAGAAAAGAAAGCCGGGTCAGAGAAACCAAAGCCGGGTCACAGAAACCAAAGCCGGGTCACAGAAACGAAAGCCGGGTCATAGAAACCAAAGACGGGTCACAGAAACCAAAGCCGGGTCAAAGAAACCAAAGCTGGATAAACCAAAGCCGGATCACAGAAACCAAAGTTGGGCCACAGAAAAGAAAGCCGGGTCAGAGAAACCAAAGCCGGGTCACATAAACCAAAGCGAGGTCAGAGAAACCAAAGCCGGGTCACAGAAACCAAAGCTGGGTCACAGAAACCAAAGCCGGGTCACAGAAATCAAAGCCGGGTACCAAAAACGTAGGCCGGACCTACTTGTGCCTTACTTGCGCCCTACTTGCGCCCTAGTTGCACCCTAGCTGCGCCCTAGTTGCGCCCTAGTTGCGCCCTAGTTGCGCCCTAGTTGCACCCTAGTTGCGCCCTAGTTGCACCCTAGTTGTGCCCTAGTTGCGCCCTAGTTGCGCCCTAGTTGCGCCCTAGTTGCGCCCTAGTCGCGCCGTAGTCGTGCCCTAGTCCCGCCCTAGTTGCGCCCTAGTTGCGCCCTAGTTGCACCCTTATTGCACCCTACTTACACCCTATTAGCGCCGTACTTGCGCCCTAGTTGCGCCTCAGTTGGGCCCTAGCTACGTCCTAATTGTGCCCTAGTTGCGCCCTAGTTGTGTCTTACTTGCGCCCTACTTGTGTCCTAGTTGCACCCTAGTTGCGCCCTACTTGCATCCTAGTTGCGCCCTAGTTGCACTCTAGTTGCGCCCTAGTTGCGCCCTAGTTGCGCCCTGGTTGCGTACAAGTTGCAACCTACTTGCGCCCTAGTTGCACCCTACTTCTGCCCTAGTTGCACTTCAGTTCGGGACTAGCCACGCCCTAGTTATACCCTAGTTGCGCCCTAGTTGCGTCCTACTTGTGCCCTATTTGTTTCCTAGTTGCGCCTGAGTTACGCCCTAGTTTCTTCCTAGTTGCACCCTAGTTGCGCCCTAGTTGCGCCATAGTTGCGCCCTAGTTGCGCCGTAGTTGCACCCTAGTTGCGCACTTCTTGCGCCCAAGTCGCGCCCTATCCTGCCCTTGTTGCGCCCTAGTTGCACCCTAGTTGTGTCCTAGTTGTGCCCTAGTTGCGCCCTAGTTGCGCCCTAGTTGCCCCCAGTTGCGCCCTAATTGCGCCCTAGGTATGCCCTAGTTGCGCCCTAGTTGCGCCCTAGTTGCGCCCTAGTTGCGCCCTAGTTGCGCCCTAGTTGGGCCCTTGTTGCGCCCTCGTTGCGCCCTAGTTGCACCCTAGTTGCGCCCTAGTCGCGCCCTAGTTGCGCCCTAGTTGCCCCCAGTTGTGCCCTAATTGCGTCCTAGTTGCGCCCTAGTTGCGCCCTAGTTGCGCTTTAGTTGCGCCCTAGTTGCGCCCTAGTTGCGCCCTAGTTGCGCCCTAGTTGCGCCGTAGTTGCCCCCTAGTTGCGCCCTAGTTGCGCCCTAGTTTTGCCTAGTTGCGCCCTAGTTGCGCCCTTATTGCGCCTTAGTTGTGCCCTAGTTGCGCCCTAGTTGCGCCCTACTTGCGCCCCACTTGCGCGCTACTTGCTTCCTAGTTGCGTCTTAGTTGCGCCCTAGTTGCGCCCTAGTTGCGTGTTGGCCTGAGGGTGAGTGTGCACCCTGGAGGGTCCCTAGCAATGGCTGGTTCACACCACCAACTGTTTTTGGAGAGACTGAAACTGTGGAGGCAACTCGTTCCAAGGATGGCAGAAAACTAGTCAGAGAGTGTGGCAACTGTTTTCGCCTCAATTGACTGGAATGTACACTTTTTTTAAGGCTCACATGCAGTGGCATTTTATAGCCACTGATCTAAGTTTTCCAGAACACCAAAGCATGCCAGATTTGAAGCTTCCTAGCAGATGCTATGGCTTCTAGAGTGGCCCTTGGTAGGCTGTTCTTTTCCCACCTAGGAAGGCATCCCTACCCTCCTCTAGAAGCTTCTGCCCCTTCCTAGATTCCTCAGCTTGCTTCTAGTAGGAGGGAAGGTGTCCAGAAGACCAAGACACCTCTAGATGCCTTGTAGGACAAGTCACCCCTTCTAGAAGGTGAGCCATCTTCCTGGACCCTCACCTAGCCTTCTAGAAACTTAAAGAGGAACTCTAGAGGTTGAGCTAGCTTCCTGACATCCATTTTCCACCTCCCTTGAGGCAGGGCAGATTTTCATCTTGTGGGACTTGAACCCGGGCCCCTGCCTCTAGAGGTGGACACCATTAACCACTAAGCCACTAAGGCTTGTCTTTTTGGTGTTCCTTTTTGGAGTCACTCCTGCCATGGTGAGGATCATGACTCCAACAATCTCCCCCTTGCGCATCACCCATGACAGTTGGCCATGCTTAATCTGCAACTCAGGAGCCTTTCTCCTCATGCGAGGTGAGCTCACATTTTATTGCTCCCTCCCAATCAGCCCCATCCTTCTTGTGCAGTGCCACCTTCATGCTCCTCTTGCGTGAAGAAGACTTGTGCGAACCCTGTCCAGATGCCCTTGTCGGCATCGTACCTTTTGGTCCTTATTCGCACACGGTTGCTCGTGCGAGGCTCTCGAGGCGGTTGTTGTTGTTGCTGTCCCCTTTCGGCGCCATCCTCTCCAAGCGCCTGCTCCCCCTCTCTTGGAGACCTTGGAGACATCGGTCGACTCCCCGCCTCCTCGTCCATCTCCGGTGCTTCGGATTCTTCATCCGAACTGGCCGGAATAAAGTCTGCCGCTCGCCCATCCCTCAGGCGATGCTCTCCGGTTGGTGGTGATGCGAGGATGTCACCCTCATTCACGTCCTCCGGCGTCTCCCCCTCAAGGAGTGGCATCCACTCCCCCCTCTTGGAGAGACCTGCCTCCTTGTCTGTCCAACGGCTTTTCTCGTCGAACGTGACGTCGCGACTCCGCACAATCTGCTGCCTCCTTGGGTCAAAGAGCCGGTACGCCTTGCTTCTGCTCTCATATCCAAGGAAAATACCGTTGTGTAAGGCCGGCGTCGCTCAACATGGATCGCACCATGTTAAGGATTGTGCGATTCGCTCTCTCTGCGANGCCAGTTTTGCCGATGCACGCGTCCCCTTGGCGACAAACGGTTGCGGAGTTGATTTTCCAATGATGCATGGCTCACACACGGTCTCCTTGGTTCCATCAAGGCCGCTGATTTGGAGACCCCGCACCACTTCCCTCTTAGCCATCTCCTTCACTGTCGATGGAGAAATGTGGCAGAGTTGGCGGTGCCATAGGTCCAGGTCTCCTCCATCCTTCGTTGCAAAATTGGCGGCGTTGGACCCCACCCGGCTGCTGAGGATCTTTGCGCGTAGCAGGTACAAGTCGTCCTCCCTCTTGGCACGCGCAATCACCTCACCTTTGCCCTCTTTGCGGATGACGGCCTCCTTCTTTGTGAAGAGCACCTCAAGTCCCTTGTCGGTAAGGCGGCTGACGGAGAGCAGGTTCGCCCCAAAGTTAGGCATATGCAACACATGGTAGATTGTGCTCATGACAGGTTTGCCATCCACAATTGACTCAATGCGGACGTTACCCTCACCGGCGGCCACCTCTGTTTTTCCATTGGCCACCGTCATGCGTCTCTCCAAGGCGCCGTAGGTGAAAAATGCCGCCCTGTTGCATTGCGTGTGGCGGCCTGATCCGGAGTTGATGACGGCAACTCCCCGATCCTTCAAGTTGGTGGAGTTGTACGCCATAAGGGCGTGCTCATCTTTCTTCCCACCCCGCTGCGACCGGTCTGTTTTCTTCTTGGGAAATTTGCGCGCATAGTGGCCCTCCTTGCCGCAGTTGAAGCACTCCACCTTCTTGTCACCCTTCTTGGTGCCCTGTTTGGCACCCTTCCACTTGTCGCCTCGGCCTCCACTTTGAGGATGAACCGTGTAAGCTGAACTTGATGCCGATGCACTCTCTCGACCGCCACCTCGCATCCACTCATTTCGCACGTACTCAGCAACCTTCAGGTACTTCAGCTCGTCAGAAGGCCAGCCACCAAGGACTGTGATCATGGGACTCCAACTGTCCGGCAAGGCCAGAAGGAGGATCATAGCTTGAAACTGAGAGTCGACCTCCCAACCAGTGGCCACGCACTCTACTGCGAGCGACTCAATCTGCTGCATGATCTCCATGATGTTGTCGCCTTCGTTGGCTCGGAGGGTGACGAGCCGTTTGAAGATGAAGAGCTGATTGGCAAGGTTGCTTGACTGGTAGATGGAGCAAAGTTTTGACCATGCGTCTGCGGCCAGGGTGCATCCTTGGATATGCCCAAGTTGTGGTGGGCATAACGCAGACACAAGGAGCGCCAACGCCTTTTTGTTGCGCTTCTTGTATGCCTCCTTCACCTCAGCCGTTGCAGTCTCCGGCGGAGCAGTCTCATCACCTTTTACAAGCTCAAGCAGTCCCCTGTCGTCGAGGAAGACCTCAAACTGCCACCTCCACAAGGCGAAGCCTGTCCCATCAAACTTAAGGACAGCGCGGCTGCTCTCTTGCTCGCTGGTTGCCATGTCTTGCTGTTGGAAGCATGAAATCAAGCTGGCTTTGAACCCCTTAGAGGCGTGGGCCCATAACCCTTTGTTGGCCAAAGGGTGAGTGTGCACCCTGGAGGGTCCCTAGCAATGGCTGGTTCACACCACCAACTGTTTTTGGAGAGACTGAAACTGTGGAGGCAACTCGTTCCAAGGATGGCAGAAAACTAGTCAGAGAGTGTGGCAACTGTTTTCGCCTCAATTGACTGGAATGTACACTTTTTTTAAGGCTCACATGCAGTGGCATTTTATAGCCACTGATCTAAGCTTTCCAGAACACCAAAGCATGCCAGATTTGAAGCTTCCTAGCAGATGCTATGGCTTCTAGAGTGGCCCTTGGTAGGTTGTCCTTTTCCCACCTAGGAAGGCATCCCTTTCCTCCTCTAGAAGCTTCTGCCCCTTCCTAGATTCCTCAGCTTGCTTCTAGTAGGAGGGAAGGTGTCCAGAAGACCAAGACACCTCTAGATGCCTTGTAGGACAAGTCACCCCTTCTAGAAGGTGAGCCATCTTCCTGGACCCTCACCTGGCCTTCTAGAAACTTAAAGAGGAACTCTAGAGGTTGAGCTAGCTTCCTGACATCCATTTTCCACCTCCCTTGAGGCAGGGCAGATTTTCATCTTGTGGGACTTGAACCCGGGCCCCTGCCTCTAGAGGTGGACACCATTAACCACTAAGCCACTAAGGCTTGTCTTTTTGGTGTTCCTTTTTGGAGTCACTCCTGCCATGGTGAGGAGCATTACTCCAACATTGCGCCCTTCTTGCGCCCTTATTGTACCCTACTTACACCCTATTGGCGCCCTACTTGCGCCCTAGTTGCGCCTCGGTTGGGCACTAGCTACACCCTAATTGTGCCCTAGTTACTCCCTAGTTGCATCTTATTTGCGCCCTACTTGCGCCCTAGTTGCACCCTAGTTGCGCCCTACTTGCACCCTAGTTGCGCCCTAGTTGCACCCTAGTTCAGCCCTAGTTGCGCCCTTGTTGCACCCTGGTTGCGCACAAGTTGCAACGTACTTGTGCCCTACTTGCACCCTACTTGCGCCCTAGTTGCGCCTCAGTTGGGGACTAGCCACGTCCTAGTTGTACCCTAGTTGCATCCTAGTTGCGTCCTACTTGTGCCCTTATTGAGACCTAGTTGCGCCTTAGTTGCGCCTTTGTTGCGCCCTAGTTGCGCCCTAGTTGCGCCCTAGTTGCGCCATAGTTGCGCCCTAGTTGCGCCCTAATTGCGCCCTAGTTGCGCCCTAGTTGCGCCCTAGTTGCGCCCAAGTCCCGCCCTAGTCGCGCCCTACTTGCGCCCTAGTTGCACCCTAGTTGTGCCCTAGTTGTGCCCTAGTTGCGCCCTAGTTGCGTCCTAGTTGCCCCCAGTTGCGCCCTAATTGCGCCCTAGTTGCGCCCTAGATGCGCCCTAATTGCGCCCTAGTTGCGCCCTAGTTGCGCCCAGGTCGCGCCCTAGTCGCGCCCTAGTCGCGCCCTTATTGCGCCCTAGTTGCGCACTAGTTGCACCCTAATTGTGCCCTAGTTGTGCCCTAGTTGCGCCCTAGTTGTGCCCTAGTTGCATCCTCGTTGCGCCCAAGTTACGCCCTAGTTGCCCCCTAGTTGCGCCCTTGTTGCGCCCGGACGCACTAGTTGCGCCCTAGTTGCGCCCTTCTTGCACCCTAGTTGCACCCTAGTTACGCACTAGTTGCGCCCTAGTTGCGTCCTAATTACGCCCTAGTTGCATCCTAGTTGCGCCCTACTTGCGCCTTTATGGTGCCTACTTGCGCCATAGTTGCGCCTCAGTTGGGCACTAGCTAAGCCCTAGTTGTCCACTAGTTGCGCCCTAGTTGCGTCCTACTTGCGCCCTAGTTGCGCCATTGTTGCGCCCTAGTTGCGCCCATCTTGCACACTAGTTGCACCCTAGTTGCGCCCGAGTTGCGCCCTAGTTGCGCCCAAGTTGCGCCTTAGTTGCGCCCTAGCTGCGCCCTAGTTTCGCCCTAGTTGCGCTCTCGTTGCGCCCTCATTGCGCCCTAGTTGCACCCTAGTTGCACCCTAGTTGTGCCCTAGTTGCGCCCTAGTTGCACCCTAGTTGCTCCCTAGTTGCGCCCTAGTTGCACCCTAGTTGCACCCTAGTTGCGCCCTAGTTGCCCCCTAGTTGCGCCCTAGTTGCGCCTTAGTTGTGCCCTAGTTGTACCCTACCTGCGCCCTACTTGCGCCCTCGTCGCGCCCTAGTTGCGCCCTACTTGCGTCCTAGATGCGTCCTAGTTATGCCCTAGTTGCGCCCTCCTTGCGCCTTTATTGCACCCTACTTACGCCCTATTGGTGCCCTACTTGCGCCCTAGTTGCGCCTCAGTTGGGCACTAGCTACGCCCTAGTTGTACCCAAGTTGCGCCCTAGTTGTGTCTTACTTGTGCCCTATTTGCGCCCTAGTAACGCCTTTGTTGCGCCCTAGTTGCGCCTTAGTTGCGCCCTAGCTGCGCCCTAGTTGCGCCCTAGTTGCGGCCTAGGTGTGCCCTACTTGCGCCCTAGTTGCGCCCTAGTTGCGCCCTAGTTGCGCCCTAGTTGCACCCTAGTTGCGCCCTAGTCGCCCTAGTTGCGCCCTAGTTGCGCCCTAGTTGCGCTCTGGTTGCACCCTACTTGCGCCCTTATTGCACCCTACTTGCGTCCTACTGGCACCCTACTTGCACCCTAGTTGTGCCTTTGTTGGGCACTAGCTACGCCCTAGTTGTGCCCTAGTTGCGCCCTGGTTGTGTCCTACTTGTGCCCTACTTGCGCGCTAGTTGCGCCTTAGTTGTGCCTTAGTTGCGCCGAACTTGCGCACTAGTTGCACCCTAGTTGCGTCCTAGTTGCGCCCTAGTTGCGCCCTAGTTGCGCTCTAGTTGCGCCCTGGTTACACCCTACTTGCGCCCTAGTTGCGCCCTAGTTGCGCTCTAGCTGCACCCTACTTGTGCCCAAGTTGCGCCAAAGTTGCGCCCTAGTTGCGCCCAACTTGCAAACTAGTTGCACCCTAGTTGCACCCTAGTTGTACCCTAGTGCGCGCTTCTTGCGCCCTTATTGCACTGAAGTTACACCCTACTGGCGCCCTTCTTGCGCCCTAGTTGCGCCTCAGTTGGGCACTAGCTACGCTCTAGATGTGTCCTAGTTGCGTCCTAGTTGTGTCTTACTTTTGCCCTACTTGTGCCCTAGTTGCACCGAAGTTGTGCCATACTTGCACCCTAGGTACGCCCTAGTTACGCCCTAGTTGCGCCCTGAGGGCGCGCCCTAGTTACGCACAAGTTGCACCCTACTTGCGCCCTACTTGCACCCTACTTGCGCCCTAGTTGCGCCTCAGTTGGGCACTAGCTACGCCCTGGTTGTACCCTAGTTGCGCCCTAGTTGCGTCTTACTTGTGCCCTATTTGCACCCTAGTTGCGCCTTAGTTTCACCCTAGTTGCGCCCTTGTTGCGCCGTAGGTGCGCCCTAGTTGCGCCCTAGTTGCACCCTAGTTGTGCCCTAGTTGCGCCCTAGTTGCGCCCAAGTTGCGCCCTAGTTGCGCCCTAGTTGCGCCCTAGTTGCCCCCAGTTGCGCCCTAATTGCGCCCAAGTTGCGTCCTAGTTGCGCCTTAGTTGCGCCCTAGATGCGCCCTAGTTGCGCCCAAGTCGCGCCCTAGTCGCACCCTAGTCGCGCCCTAGTCGCGGCCTAGTCGCGCCCTAGTTGGCCCTAGTTGCACCTTAGTTGCGCCCTAGTTGCACCCTAGTTGGGCCCTAGTTGCACCCTAGTTACGCCCTAGTTGTGCCCTAGTTGCGTCCTAGTTGCGCCCTAGTTGCGCCCTAGTTACGCCCTAGATGTGCCCTAGTTGCGCCCTAGTTGCGCCCTAGTTGCGCCCTACTTGCGCCCTAGTTGCGCCCTAGTTGCGCCCTACTTGCGCCCTACTAACGCCCTTGTTGCGCCTCAGTTGGGCACTAGCTACGCCCTAGTTGTACCCTAGTTGCGCCCTAGCTGCGTCCTACTTGTGCCCTAGTTGCGCCCTAGTTGCGCCTTAGTTGCGCCTTAGTTGCGCCCTAGTTGCGCCCTAGTTGCACCCTAGTGGCGCCCTAGTTGCGCCCTAGTTGCGCCCTAGTTGCACCCTAGTTGCGCCCTAGTTGCGCCCTAGTTGCGCCCTTGTTGCGCCCTTGTTGCGCCCTTGTTGCGCCCTCGTTGCGCCCTCATTGCGCCCTCGTTGCGCTCAAGTTACGCCCTAGTTGTGCCCTAGTTGCGCCCTAGTTGCGCCCTTGTTGCGCCCTTGTTGCGCCCTTGTTGCGCCCTCGTTGCGCCCTCATTGCGCCCTCGTTGCGCTCAAGTTACGCCCTAGTTGTGCCCTTGTTACGCCCTAGTTATGCCCCACTTGTGCCGTAGTTGCGCCTTACTTGCGCCCTACTTGCGCCCTACTTGCGCCCTAGTTGCACCCTTGTTGCACCATAGTTGCGCCCTAGTTGCGCCCTAGTTGCGCCCTAGTTGCACCCTAGTTGCGCCCTAGTTGCACCCTAATTGCGCCCTAGTTGCGCCCTAGTTGCGCCCTAGTCGCGCCCTAGTCGCGCCCTAGTCACGCCCTAATTGTGCCCTAGTTGCGCCCTATTTGCGCTCTAGTTGCACCCTATTTGCGCCCTAGTTGCGCCCTAGTTGCGCCCTAGTCGCGCCCTAGTCGCGCCCTAGTCACGCCCTAATTGTGCCCTAGTTGCGCCCTATTTGCGCTCTAGTTGCACCCTATTTGGGCCCTTATTGCACCCTACTTGCTCCCTACTGGCACCCTTCTTGCGCCCTAGTTGTGCCTTAGTTGGGCACTAGCTACGCCCTAGTTGTGCCCTAGTTGCGCCCTAGATGCTTCCTACTTGTACGCAACTTGCACGCTAGTTACGCGTTCGTTGCGCCTTAGTTGCGCCCAACTTGCATACTAGTTGCACGCTAGTTGCGCCCTAGTTGCGCCCTAGTTGTGCCCTAGTTGCGCCCTAGTTGCAACCTGGTTGTGCCCTAGTTGCGCCCTAGTTGCGCCCTAGTTGCACCCTAGTTGCGCCCTAGTTGTGCCCTAGTTGCGACCTAGTTACGTCCTAGTTGTGCCCTAGTTGTGCCCTAGTTGCACCCTAGTTGCACCCTAGTTGCGCCCTAATTGCACCCTAGTTGCGCCCTAGTTGCGCCCTAGTTGCGCCCTCATTGCGCCCTCGTTGCGCCCTAGTTGCGCCCTCGTTGCGCCCTTGTTGCGCCCTAGTTGCGCCCTAGTTGCGCCCTAGTTGCGCCCTAGTTGCGTCCTAGTTGCGCCCTAGTTGCGCCCTAGTTGCGCCCTAGTTGTGCCCTAGTTGCGCCCTAGTTGCGCCCTAGTCGCGCCCTAGTTGCGCCCTAGTTGCGCCCTAGTTGCGCCCTACTTGC
>SZWC01000419.1:226698-246996 GCA_023375785.1 Penium margaritaceum
GGGGGGGGGGGGGGGGGGGTGCGTTGGCCGACCTCGACACCAAGTCGAGGTCGACACGCCGACCCTCGACCCAGCACGCAGGGTCGAGAGTCGAGAGCAACATATACTTACGTCCTACATGCGCTCTACTTGCGTCCTACTTGCGCCCTACTTGCGTCCTACTTGCGCTCTAGTTGCGCCCTCATTGTGGCCTAGTTGTACCCTATTTGCGCCCTACTTGCGCCATAGTTGCGCCCTACTTGCGCCCTATTTGTGCCCTACTTGCGCCCTAGTTGCGCCCTAGTTTTCCCTCAATTGGGCACTAGCTACGCCCTAGTTGCGCCCTAGTTTTACCCTGGTTGCGCCCTACTTCCGCCCTTCTTGTGCCCTATTTGCGCCCTACTTGCGCCCTACTTGCGCCCTACTTGTACCCTAGTTGCACCGGACTTGCTCCCTAGTTACGTCCGAGTTGCGCCTCAATTGGGCAGTAGCTACGCTCTAGTTGCACCCTAGTTGCATCCTTGTTGTGCCCCCGTTACGCCCTATTTGCGCCCTACTTGCGCCCTAGTTGCACCGTAGTTGCGCCCTAGTTGCGCCCTGCTTGCACCCTAGTTGCGTCATAGTTGCGCCCTAGTTGTACCCTACTTGCGTCCTACTTGCGCCCTACTTGCGCCCTCGTTGCATCGTAGTTGTGCCCTACTTGCGCCCTACTTGCGCCCTACTTGCCCCCTACTTGTCCCCTACTTGCGCCCTACTTGCGCCCTAGTTGCGCCCTAGTTGTGCCTTCGTTACGCACTACTTGTGTCCTACTTGCGTCCTATTGCTCCCTAGTTGCGCTCTACTTGCGCCCTAGTTGTGCCCTACTTGCGCCCTAGGTGCGCCCTAGTTGCGTCGCAGCTGGGCACTAGCTACACCCTAGTTGCGCCCTAGTTGCACCCTAGTTGTGCCTAATTGTGCCCTACTTGTGCCCTACTTGTGCCCTAGTTGCGCCCTACTTGCGCCCTAGTTGCGCCCAAGTTGCATCCTGGTTGCGTCTCAGTTCGGCACTAGCTACGCCCTAGTTGCGCACTTGTTGTGCCCTAGTTGCACCCTAGATTAGGGCGCAACTAGGGCACAACTAGTGCGCAACTAGTTGCGCCCTACTTGCGCCCTACTTGCGCCCTAGTTGCGCCCTAGTTGCGCCCTAGTTGCGCCCCACTTGTGCCCTACTTGCGTCCTAGTTGCGCCCAAGTACCGTTCTAGTTGCGCCCTACTTGAACCCTACTTGCGCCCTACTTGCACCCTAGTTAAGCCCTAGTTGCGCCCTAGTTGCGCCCTACTTGCATCCTACTTGCGTCCTACTTGCGTCCTAGTTGCGCCCTAGTTGCGCCCTACTTGCACCCTAGTTAAGCCCTAGTTGCGCCCTAGTTGCGCCCTACTTGCATCCTACTTGCGTCCTACTTGCGTCCTAGTTGCGCCCTAGTTGCGCCCTTGTTGCGGACGTAACTCCCGAGCCTCCTCGTGCGAAATGCTGAAGAGCCGCATGACCGCACACTGGCTGCAGGTGCCCACTGTGGACACCTTCTGCGCCAACACAGCTACCGCCCGCTAGGCCCAGCTCCCTTGCACCTCGGCCGAGCAGCGGCGTGGGCCCTGAGCCGGGCAAATCCTAGCCAGCCGGGCGAGGAAGACCCAAGACCGATCCCCCAGGCCGCCCAGAGTTTCCCACGCCAGGGGGCGCATAAAGTACCCACAGCTTGGGGTCTTGCCATACTTGGCGCACTTCGCCGCCTCTGCCACCTCCTTCGCTTTTCAGGTTCCGTGGCCCTCGCTCGGTGCACGTCCACTATTGTGACGTCGAGCACACAAAATGTGCCAGTCTTCCGATCCTCCAGTGACAGGTCAGACCACAGCTCCCCCACGTCCCCCGGCAACGGCAGGATCCCCTCATGTTCCACCTACACTGGCAGCCGGTGCTCCCTGCATATGTCGGCAAGCTCCTCGTAAATGGAATGGTAGACGTGCTGTGTCGTGCCACCCTAACGCTGCCGTCAGGTGACAGCAGCTGGGTCCAAAATATCCATCTTGGCAAGAACAAGGTGGGACACCGACAACTCGAGCCACAACTGAGTATGAAGGCGGAAGTCCTCTCGACTAAAGGCAATGCCTTGCGCACCAGCCTGGGCAGTGCCGACACCACCTCAGCCCACATTGGAGCAAGGAAGTGAAGCTCACGGTCCGTAGGGAGGAAGGGGCCAAACTCCATAGAAAGGGCCTGAAGCACAGATCCCGTCGCGCAAGCGTAGGCCAGAGGGGCCAAGTTCCTGGCACCCAGCAGCCCCACCCCTCCAAAGGCGAATGGGAGCTGGACCCGTTGACGCGCTGGAATCTGTAGGTCGAAGCACGTCGATCCCTCCGCAGGTGCCTGACGACCCGGAGGAGCTGGAGCACTACCTCCCACACCTCCATGTCAAATCGGTGCAGCACCGCAAGCCAATGTGCCTCGGGTTGTAGTGCACGCACCTAGAATTCTACTCGCAGCACCACACAAAAGTGGAGGAGTGTCATCGCTGCCTGCACCTCCTCCATCCTACCCATTTGTGCCAAGCCACACACTTGCTCCTGAAGCCACCGGTATACCCACGACACCAGAAAGGACTCAGAGCCGACTGGGCAGCCCAGCACCCAAAACCCCGTCACGCCTACATGGGAGCTCAACTAGTGTTCACGGGACCCTCTCCTCCGACTGTTGAATTAGAAGACACTTTTGCGGTTGGATCTGAAAGCCCCGTAGTGCTGCTGCCTCGACCATGGCCGCTAAGCACGTCCAGACAAGGTGTTGATTTGCGACAAGGTGTTGATTTGCGACAAGGTGTTGATTTGCGAGAGGGTGTTGATTTCCGAGAGGGTGTTGACTTGGAGCAGGGTGTTGATTTGCAACAGGGTGTTGATTTGCGACAGGGTGTTGATTTACGACAGGGTGTTGATTTGTGATAGGGTGTTGATTTGTGACAGGGTCTTGATTTGCGACAGGGTGTTGATTTGCAACAGGGTGTTGATTAGCGACAGGGTGTAGATTTGTGACAGGGGGTAGATTTCCGACAGGGTGTAGATTTGCGACAGGGTGTTGATTTGCGACAGGGTGTTGATTTGCGACAGGGTGTTGATTTGCAACGGGGTGTTCATTTGCGACAGGGTGTTGATTTGCAACAAGGTGTTCATTTGCGACAGGGTGTGGATTTGCGACAGGGTGTTGATTTGCGATGTGTTGATTTGCGACAAGGTGTTGATTTACGACAGGGTGTTGATTTGCAACAGATTGTTGATTTACGATAGGGTGTTGATTTGCGATAGAATGTTGACTTGCGATAGGGTGTTGATTTGCGACAGGGTGCTGATTTGTGGCAGGGTGTTGATTTGTGACAGGGTGTTAATTTGCGTCAGGGTGTTGATTTGCGACAGGGTGTTGATTTGCGACAGGGTGTTGATTTGCAACAACGTGTTGATTTACGATAGGGTGTTGATTTGCGACAGGGTGTTGATTTGCGGCAGGGTGTTAATTTGCGACCGGGTGTTGATTTGCGGCAGGGTGTTGATTTGCAACAGGGTGTTGATTTGCGAAAGGGTGTTGATTTGCGATAGAGTGTTAATTTGCGACAGAGTGTTGTTTTGCGATAGGGTGTTGATTTGCAACAAGGTGTTGATTTACGACAAGGTCTTGATTTGCGACAGGGTGTTGATTTGCGACAGGTGTAAATTTGCGACAGGGTATTGATTTGCGACAGGGTGTTGATTTGCGACAGGGTATTCGTTTGCGACAAGGTGTTCATTTGCGACAGGGTGTTGATTTGGAACAGACAGTTGATTTGCGATAGGGTGCTGATTTGCGACTGGGTGTTGATTTGCGACAGGGTGTTGATTTGCAACAAGGTGTTGATTTGTGACAGGGTGCTGATTTGCGACAAGGTGTTGACTTGCGACATGGTGTTGATTTGCGACAGGGTGTTCATTAGCGATAGGGTGTTCATTTGCGACAGGATTTTTATTTGTGACAGGGTGTTAAATTGCGACAGGGTGTTGTTTTGCGACAGGGTGTTGATTTGGGACATGGTGTTGATTTGCGACAAGGTGCTGATTTGCGACAGGGTGTTGATTTGTGACAGGGCGTTGATTTGCGCCCTAGTCACGAGCTAGTTGTGCCCTAGTCGCTCCCTAGTCACGACCTAGTTGCGCCCTAATTGCGCCCTAGTTGCGCTCTAGTTGCACCCTATTTGCGCCCTTACTGCACCCTACTTGCGCCCTACTGGCACCCTTCTTGCGCCCTAGTTGTGCCTTAGTTGGGCACTAGCTACGCCCTAGTTATGCCCTAATTGTACCCTAGTTGCGTCCTACTTGTGCCCTACTTGCGCGCTAGTTGCGCCTTAGTTGCGCCTTAGTTGCACCAAACTTGCACACTAGTTGCACCCTAGCTGCGCCCTAGTTGCGCCCTAGTTGCGCCCTGGTTGCGCCCTAGTTGTGCCCTAGTTGCGCCCTAGTTGCGCCCTGGTTGCACCCCGGTAGCGCACTAGTTGCACCCTAGCTGCGACCTAGTTGCGTCCTAGTTGTGCCCTAGTTGTGCCCTAGTTGCGCCCTAGTTGCACCCTAGATGCGCCCTAGTTACACCCTAGTTGCGCCCTAGTTGCATCCTAGTTGTGCCCTAGTTGTGCCCTCGTTGCGCCCTCGTCGCGCCCTAGTCGCACCCTCGTTGCGCCCTTGTTGCGCCCTAGTTGCGCCCTAGTTGCACCCTAGATGCGCCCTAGTTACACCCTAGTTGCGCCCTAGTTGCATCCTAGTTGTGCCCTAGTTGTGCCCTCGTTGCGCCCTCGTCGCGCCCTAGTCGCACCCTCGTTGCGCCCTTGTTGCGCCCTAGTTGCGCCCTAGTTGCGCCCTAGTTGCGCCCTAGTTGCGCCCTAGTTGCGTCCTAGTTGCGCCCTAGTTGTGCCCTAGTTGCGCTCTAGTTGCGCTCTAGTTGTACCCTAGTTGCGCCCTAGTTGCACCCTAGTTGCGCCCTAATTGCACCTTAGTTGTGCCCTAGTTGCACCCTACCTGCGCCCTACTTGCGCCCTAGTTGCGCCCTAGTTGCGTCCTAGTTACGCCCTAGTTGCGCCCTAGTTATACCTAGTTGCACCCTAGTTGCGCCCTAGTTGCGCCCTAGTTGCACCCTAGTTGTGCCCTAGTTGCATCCTCATTGCGCCCTAGTTCCGCCCTAGTTGCGCCCTAGTTGCGCCCTAGTTGCGCCCTAGTTGCGCACTAGTTGCACCCTACTTGCGCCCTACTTGCGCCCTACTTGCGCCCTAGTTGCGCCCTAGTTGCGCCCTAGTTGCGCACTAGTTGCACCCTACTTGCGCCCTACTTGCGCCCTACTTGCGCCCTAGTTGCGCCTCAGTTGGGCACTAGCTACACCCTAGTTGTACCCTAGTTGTGCCCTAGTTGCGTCCTACTTGTGCCCTACTTGCGCCCTAGTTGCACCCTAGTTGCGCCATACTTGCACCCTAGTTGTGCCCTAGTTGTGCCCTGTGTGCGCGCCCTAGTTGCGCACAAGTTGCACCCTACTTGCACCCTACTTACACCCTACTTGCACCCTAATTCCGCCCTAGTTGCGCCTCAGTTGAACACAAGCTACGCCCTAGTTGCACCCTAGTTGCGCCCTAGTTGCGTCCTACTTGTGCCCTATTTGCACCCTAGTTGCGCCCTAGTTGCACCCTAGTTGCGCCCTAGTTGTGCCCTAGTTGCACCCAAGTTGCGCCCAAGTTGCACCCTAGTTGCGCCCTAGTTGCCCCCAGTTGTACCCTTGTTGCGCCCTAGTTGCGCTCTAGTTGCACCTTAGTTGCGCCCTAGTTGCGCCCTAGTTGCGCCCAAGTCGCGCCCTAGTCGCGCCCTAGTCGCGCTCTAGTCGCGCCATAGTCGCGCCCTACTTGCACCATACTTGCGCCCTAGTTGCACCCTTGTTGCGCCCTACTTGTGCCCTAGTTGCGACCTAGTTGTGCCCTAGTTGTGCCCTAGTTGTGCCCTAGTTGCGCCCTAGTTATGCCCTAGTTGCGCCCTAGTTGCGCCCTAGTTGCGCCCTAGTTGCGCCCTAGTTGCGCCCTAGTTGCGTCCTAGTCGTGCCCTTGTCACGCCCTAGTCACTACCTAGTTGCGCCCTAATTGTGCCCTAGTTGCGCTTTAGTTGCACCCTATTTGAGCCCTTATTGCACCCTTCTTGCGCCCTAGTTGTGCCTTAGTTGGACACTAGCTACGCCCTAGTTTTGCCCTAATTGCGCCCTAGTTGCGTCCTACTTGTGCCCTACTTGCGCACTAGTTGCGCCTTAGTTGCGCCTTAGTTGCGCCCAACTTGCACACTAGTTGCACCCTAGTTGCGCCCTAGTTGCGCCCTAGTTGTGCCCTAGTTGCGGCCCTAGTTGCACCCTGGTTGCATCCTAGTTCTTCCCTAGTTGTGCCCTAGTTGCGCCCTAGTCGCACCCTAGATGCGCCCTAGTTACACCCTAGTTGCGCCCTAGTTGCACCCTAGTTGCGCCCTAGTTACACCCTCGTTGCGCCCTCGTCGCGCCCTAGTTGCGCTCTCGTTGCACCCTTGTTGTACCCTAGTTGTGCCCTAGTTGCGCCCTAGTTGCGCCCTAGTTGCGCCCTAGTTGCGTCCTAGTTGCGCCCTAGTTGCGCCCTAGTTGCGTCCTAGTTGCGCCCTAGTTGCGCCCTAGTTGCGCCCTAGTTACACCCTCGTTGCGCCCTCGTCGCGCCCTAGTTGCGCTCTCGTTGCACCCTTGTTGTACCCTAGTTGTGCCCTAGTTGCGCCCTAGTTGCGCCCTAGTTGCGCCCTAGTTGCGTCCTAGTTGCGCCCTAGTTGTGCCCTAGTTGCGCTCTAGTTGCGCCCTAGTTGCGCCCTAGTTGCGCCCTAGTTACGCCCTAGTTACGCCTTAGTTGTGCCCTAGTTGCACCCTACTTGCGCCCTACTTGCGCCCTAGTTGCGCCCTACTTGCGCCCTAGTCGTGTCCTAGTTGCGCCCTAGTTGCACCCTAGTTGCGCCCTTCTTACGCCCTTATTGCACCCTACTTACGCCCTACTGGCGCCCTACTTGCGCCCTTGTTGCGCCTTAGTTGGGCATTATCTACACCCTAGTTGTGCCCTAGTTGCACCCTAGTTGCGTCTTACTTGCACCCTACTTGCGCCCTAGTTGCGCCCTAGTCGCGCCCTAGTTGCGCCCTAGTTGAACCCTAGTTGCGCCCTAGTTGTGCCCTAGTTACACCCTAGTTGCGCCCTAGTTGCGTCCCAGTTGCGCCCTGGTTGCACCCTGGTTGCGCACTAGTTGCGCCCTAGTTGCACCCTAGTTGCACCCTAGTTGCGCCCTAGTTTCGTCCTATTTGCGACCTAGTTGTGTCCTAGTTGTGCCCTAGTTGCGCCCTAGTTGCACCCTAGTTGCACCCTAGTTGCACCCTAGTTGCGCCCTAGTTGCGCCCTAGTTACGTCCTAGTTGCACCCTAGTTGCGCACTAGTTGCGCCCTAGTTGCACCCTAGTTCCACCCTAGTTGCGCCCTAGTTGCGCCCTAGTTCCGCCCAAGTTGCGCCCTAGTTTCACCCTAGTTTTGCCCTAGTTGCGCACTAGTTGCACCCTACTTACACCCTACGTGCGTCCTAATGCGCCCTAGTTTTGCCCTACTTGCGCCCGAGTCGCGTCCTAGTTGCGCCCTAGTTGCACCCTAGTTGCGCCCTTCTTGCACCCTTATTACACCCTACTTACGCCCTACTGGCGCCCTACTTGCGCCCTAGTTGCGCCCTACTTGCGCCCGAGTCGCGTCCTAGTTGCGCCCTAGTTGCACCCTAGTTGCGCCCTTCTTGCACCCTTATTACACCCTACTTACGCCCTACTGGCGCCCTACTTGCGCCCTAGTTGCGACTTAGTTGGGCACTAGCTACGCCCTAGTTGTGCCCTAGTTGCGCCCTAGTTGCGTCTTACTTGCGCCCTACTTGTGCCCTGGTTGCGCCCTAGTCGCGCCCTAGTTGTGCCCTAGTTGCGCCCTAGTTGCGTCTTACTTGCGCCCTACTTGTGCCCTGGTTGCGCCCTAGTCGCGCCCTAGTTGAGCCCTAGTTGCACCCTAGTTGCGCCCTAGTTGCACCCTGGTTGCGTACTAGTTGCGCCCTAGTTGCACCCTAGTTGCTGTCAAAAGATTGCAGGTGCTGCCGTGGAGTGGACGCGGTCACAGGGACGAGCGTTTCTATGGTGGGCAGAAGCACGAGCAGAAGCAAAGCGGTAATGACGATAGGAGGAGGAAGCGGAAGCGAATGAGGATGTAAGATGATGAGGAGAAGCCTGGGCGCAGCACCGAAGGTGCGAGCACTGAGATCTTGTTAGGAAAAGAGTGGATGCAGCACTTTGTGGGAAGGGTGGAAGCTTCCTTGAAGGTGCGGGCGTTGCTGATGTATGAGTGATGTTTAGACAGATGAAAGAGGGCACAGTGCGAGAGCATGGGCGCTGAGCAGAGATTGAGGACAAAGGGACTGGAGGCGGCCCAAAGGGCGAGCCTGAAGGAGAATCCAGTGGATTGATTATAGACTGAAGTACGAGCAATACAAATAGGAAAGGTCTATCCTAGCGCGCTTCGTCGAGCGGGCATAGAGGTGGCAGCTCGGGCAAGTGAGAGAACAGGAAGCGCCTCGAGACCACGATTCGGCTTTGCTAGCCGTACGCATGAGGGAGTGGTGAGTGAAGGCACGATCTTCGCAGGTGCGTTTCGCCTGGGCCGTTGTGGTCGAGGCCGTTGGTTTTGGTCTTGGCGAGCCTCGCACATTTGTCGGTCGTGAGACCGTTCGGATGTTGATCGTGTGACTCCGGAGATGAACCTGCATTGTCACTCTTTATTTTCTCAGTGGCTGTACCCCTTGAAGCGATCTCCGAGATAATATCCGCCACCCTCCTTAGATCGGGAGAGGGGTACAAGCCTTGAATGGTAGGCTTGCGAATATTGCTTCTGTGGGAGTGCAGCGCAGAGAGAGCTTGGGAGGTTTTGGAGGCGGTTGGCGCCTCAGTACCAGGTTGTAGAGGGAGGAGAGAAATCGTGGGCGATGCAGTAGTTTTTGGGTGGAGTCAGTGAGTGAAGTGGCTGAGGGGTCGTCAGTGTGGTGGACGGTACAGGTTGTCAGTAGTACGGAGGGAGGTTTAGTTGAGTTGCAGTGAAGTAGTATGGGCTTGCAGTAGGAAGTAGACTGGTTCCGATCACACACCCATACAGTTCTCGGACTCGGGCCGTACTTGGATCTGCGCAGGTTGTGAGCGGTGACAACTCTGCGGAGGCAGGCAGTCCAGATTTGTGAGGTCATGTGATGCGTTTTCATGAAGCAGTCTGCTTCCTGCAGTAGGCGATTGATGAGAAACTTGCCGTGGCCAGGAGCTGCGGTCAGCAGTGTTCCGTGAGTCATGCAGTAGCTTGTGAGAAAGGTGTGAAGAGGTCCATAAGCAGTGTTGGAGAGGATGAGGCGAGGTGGTCAGTCAAAGTGCTCGGTCTATTACTTCAGCCAGTCCCTAAGTGCAGGGACAGTCCCGGTCAATGTGCGAAGGGAGAGGATAGTGCAGTGCTGTGAGTATTGACCGTGAATGAAGAGGAAGTGGCTGTGACGGGCAGTGGAGTATGTAGATGGAGGCTGGATGAGGGCAATGTGTAGGGAGTCAAAGCTGCACAGAGAGGGGTGAGAAGAGAGAGGAGGAGAGGAGGACGCGGTGTACATCTCAAGACCATACTCCTCATATTCGATCTCAGTCACAGGCTCGACTACTCCTAACATGACAGCATTGTTAGGAGCAGGGTTCACAGCAGCAGGGATAGCAGGAGAAGATGAGGTTTCTATGTTGTTGGCTGGGGTTGAACGCCAGCTTGAACTTCCCATTCGGTTGTAGTAGCGTTGACGACGCTCCTCCGCCCAGTTGGGTTGCTCGGCGTAAGACTTGCCGGGGTTCTGGTCCAACCACTCGTCGGTAGCGCGATGGTCGCAGACATGGGGCGGGTGGTTGCGAAGGCCACACTTGGTTCCTTTGAAGGGACCATGGCGGATAGTGTAGGAGCAGGCGTGGAAGCGGTTGAACATGCGGTTGTGAGTAGTGGCGGCCATGGTTTCAAACGAGTTGGTGGCAATGGTAGTCTCGCGTGCTTGATTAGTGACATAGTCCTGTTCTGCTGCCATGAGCTTGGGGCTGATGACAGCGATGGTCAGTTGATCAACAGGCAGCTGCAGTAAAATTTGACGGATGATGTTATACTGACCAGGGAGGCCGGAGATGATGCCGGTGCAGACGACAGCAGGAGGAAGATCAATTTTCATTTCCTTGAGATCGCGAGCGATGGTGGTGACGGCTGTAATGTAGCTGCCCATGTTGGTGTGGACAGCGAAGGGCACAGAGAAGAGTGACATGATCTTGATTCCGCAGGCGGTGGAGGTGTTGTTGCTGAAGCAATCTTGAAGGGCTTCCCATACTTCGTGAGTCTTGCAGCCGAGGATGCGGATGTCTTCATGCAGCTCGGGAGAGGAGGTGGTCATGATGGTCATGTGGGCGGTGCTGTTGGCAACTTCCCAGGAGGCGTGGCTGATGGTAGTAGTAGGGGCAACAGGAACAGAGGAGGAAGAGGCATTTGAAAGAGCGGGGTGAGACACAGATCCACCGGAGGGGTCTCCAGTGGGAGCGGTTCATGCAGTTGTAGTTGAGGAGGAGGAAGTGGCGTCAGGAGGTTCTATCCCAGTGTCAGTGTTAGTGATCAGATGACTGAGGGTGACTCCCTCAACCTTCTGTATTCCGAAGAAAAGTGACACTGAGTAGCTCCATAGCTTGTAGTTGCTGGTCCCATCTGGCTTTACAGTGAGCTTGGGAAGACCAGTCAGAGTGAGGGTAGATGCCATGATGGAGTTGATGATGAGGCTGCGGAAAGAGGTGGACAACTGGCGGTGCGGGATATCTTTTCTCAAGACAATGTTGGAGCGATTGAGGATGATTTTTGCTGCGACGATGGGAGTGGGCGGATGGCTTTGATCAAAGGGAAGAGCGAAACCAGAGTGACAGTGATGATGAGTACGACGGCGGAAATGCTCCTGCAGAGGAAGATGGGAATGGCTGAAGGGGCAGAACCACGTGCATAGGCGGCGGAGATGATGAATGAGCGGAAGTTGTTTGCTGATATGATGGAGTGGACGCAGGGGCAGAACCTCGTGCACGCAATTTCCAAGAGAAAAGTGGAATGGTGCTGCAACGACACCTTAGTCAGAAGAAGCGCTGCCACCGCAGTTCTTCTGGCGACCACAGTTCTTCGAGGTGGAGAAGTGTGATGGAAGTAGGAGTGGGTGCGGCCGATGGCGGCGAGAAAGAAAGGGCCAGGAGTGTTACTTGGGCTCTGATACCATGTCAGAAGATTGCAGGTGCTGCCGTGGAGTGGACGCGGTCACAGGGACGAGGGTTTCTATGGTGGGCAGAAGCACGAGCAGAAGCAAAGCGGTAATGACGATAGGAGGAGGAAGCAAAAGTGAATGAGGATGCAGGATGATGAGGAGAAGCATGGGCGCAGCACCGAAGGTGCGAGCACTGAGATCTTGTTAGGAAAAGAGTGGACGCAGCACTTTGTGGGAAGGGTGGAAGATTCCTTGAAGGTGCGGGCGTTGCTGACGTATGAGTGACGTTTAGACAGATGAAAGAGGGCGCAGTGCGAGAGCACGGGCGCTGAGCAGAGATTGAGGGCAAAGGGACTGGAGGCGGCCCAAAGGGCGAGCCTGAAGGAGAATCCAATGGATTGATTATAGACTGAAGTACAAGCAATACAAATAGGAAAGGTCTATCCTAGCGCGCTTCGTCGAGCGGGCATAGAGGTGGCGGCTCGGGCAAGGAGAGAACATGAAGCGCCTCGAGACCACGATTCGGCTTTGCTAGCCGTACGCATGAGGGAGTGGTGAGTGCAGGCACGATCTTCGCAGGTGCATTTTGCCTAGGCCGTTGTGGTCGAGGCCGTTGGTTTTGGTCTTGGCGAGCCTCGCACATTTGTCGGTCGTGAGACCGTTCGGATGTTGATCGTGTGACTCCGCAGATGAACCTGCATTGTCACTCTTTATTTTCTCAGTGGCTGCACCACTTAAAGCGATCTCTGAGATAATATCCGACAGTTGCGTCCTAGTTGCGCCCTAGTTGCTTCCTAGTTGCGACCTAGTTGTGTCCTAGTTGTGCCCTAGTTGCGCCCTAGTTGCACCCTAGTTGCACCCTAGTTGCACCCTACTTGTGCCCTAGTTGCATCGTAATTGCGCCCTAGTTACGCCCTAGTTGCGCACTACTTGCGCCCTACTTGCACCCTAGTTGCGCCCTAGTTGCGCCCTAGTTGCGTCCTAGTTTCGCCCTAGTTGCGCCCTAGTTGCGCCCTAGTTGCGCACTAGTTGCGCATTAGTTGCACCCTACTTGCGCCCTACTTGCGCCCTACTTGCGCCCTACTTGCGCCTCTGTTGGGCACTAGCTACGCCCTAGTTGTACCCTAGTTGCGCCCTAGTTGCGTCCTACTTGTGCCCTACTTGCGCCCTAGTTGCGCCTTAGTTGCGGCCTAGTTGCGCCCTAGTTGCGCCTTAGTTGCACCCTAGATGCGGCCTAGTTGCGCCCCACTTGCGCCCTAGTTGCGCCCTAGTTACGCCCTAGTTGCGCCCTAGTTGCTCCCTAGTTGCACCCTAGTTACGCCATAGTTGCGCCCTAGTCGCGCCCTAGTTGCGTGCTAGTTGCGCCCTAGTTGCGCCCTAGTTGCACCCTAGTTGCACCCTATTTGCGCCCTTATTGCACCCTACTTGCACCCTACTTGCGCCATAGTTGTGCCTTAGTTGGGCACTAGCTACGCCCTAGTTGTGCCCTAGTTGCGCGCTAGTTGCGTCCTACTTGTGCCCTACTTGCGCGCTAGTTGCGCCTTAGTAGCGGCTTAGTTACGCCCAACTTACGCACCAGTTGCACCCTAGTTTCGCCCTAGTGGAGCCCTAGTTGTACCATACTTGCGCTCTAGTTGCACCCTAGTTGCACCCTACTTGCACACTGGTTGCGCCATAGTTGCGCCCTAGTTGCGCCCTAGTTGCGCTCTAGTTGCGCTCTACTTGCGCCCTAGTTGCGCCTTAGTTGCGCCCTAGTTGCGCCCTAGTTGCACCCTAGTTGCACCCTACTTGCACACTGGTTGCGCCATAGTTGCGCCCTAGTTGCGCCCTAGTTGCGCTCTAGTTGCGCTCTACTTGCGCCCTAGTTGCGCCTTAGTTGCGCCCTAGTTGCGCCCAACTTGCACACTAGTTGCACTCTAGTTGCACCCTAGTTGCGCCCTAGTTGCACCCTAGTTGCGCCCTAGTTGCGCCTTACTTGCGCCCTACTTGCGCCCTACTTGCGCCCTAGTTGCACTCTAGTTGCACCCTAGTTGCGCCCTAGTTGCACCCTAGTTGCGCCCTAGTTGCGCCTTACTTGCGCCCTACTTGCGCCCTACTTGCGCCCTAGTTGTGCCCTAGTTGCGCCCTACTTATGCCCTAGGTGCGTCATAGTTGCGCCTTAGTTGCACCATAGTCGCGCCCTTCTTGCGCCCTTATTGCACCAAACTTACACCCTACTGGCGCCCTACTTACGCCCTAGTTGCGCCTCAGTTGGGACTAGCTATGCCCTAGTTGCCCCCAGTTGCGCCCTAATTGTGCCCTAGTTGCGCCCTATTTGCGCCTTAGTTCCGCCCGAGTTGCGTCCTAGTTGCGCCCAAGTCACGCCCTAGTCGCGCCCTAGTCGCGCCCTAGTCGCGCGCTTGTCACGCCCTAGTTGCGCCTTAGTTGTGCCCTAGCTGCACCCTAGTTGCGTCCTAGTTGTACCCTAGCTGCATCCTACTTGTACCCTACTTGACCCTAGTTGCGCCTTAGTTGCGCCTTAGTTGCGCCTTAGTTGCACCTTAGTTGCACCCTAGTTGCGCCCAAGTTGACTGGGATCGGGACTGGGATCGGGATTGGGATCGGGACTGTGATCGAGACTGGGATCGGGACTCGGATCGGGACAGGGATCAAGAAAGGGATCGGGACTGGGATCGCGACTGGCATCGGGACTAGGATCGAGACTGGGATCGAGACTGGGATCGGGTCTGGGATCGGGACTGGGATCGGGACTGGGATCGGGCCTGGGATCGGGACAGGGATCAGGACTGGGACCGGGACTGGGACCAGGACTGGGACCGGACTGGGACAAGGACAGGGAATGGGACTGGGATCGGGACTGGGATCGAGACTGGTATCGGGATTGGGATCGGGAGTAGGATCGGGACTGGGATCGGGACTGGGATCAGGACTGGGATTGGGACTGGAACTGGGACTGGGACTGCGATTGGGACTGCGACTGGGATTGCGACTGGGACTGCGACTAGGACAGGGACTGGGACCGGTACTGGGACTGGGACTGGGACTGGGACTAGGACTGGGACCGGGACTGGGATTGGGACTGGGATCGGGACTGGGATCGGGACTGGGATCGAGACTGGTATCGGGACTGGGATCGGGACTGGAATCGAGATTGGGATCGGGACTGGGATCGGGACTGGGATCGGGACAAGGATCGAGACTGGGATCGGGGCTGGGATCAGGGCTGGGATCGGGGCTGGGATCGGGGCTCAGATCAGGGCTGGGATCGGGACTGGGGTCGGGACTGGGATCGGGACAGGGATCGGGACTGGGACCGGGACTGAGATCGGGACTGGGATCGGGACGGGGACCGGGACTGAGATCGGGACTGGGATCGGGACGGGGACCGGGACTGAGATCGGGACTGGGATCGGGACGGGGACCGGGACTGAGATCGGGACTGGGATCGGGACGGGGACCGGGACTGAGATCGGGACTGGGATCGGGACGGGGACCGGGACTGAGATCGGGACTGGGATCGGGACGGGGACCGGGACTGAGATCGGGACTGGGATCGGGACGGGGACCGGGACTGAGATCGGGACTGGGATCGGGACGGGGACCGGGACTGAGATCGGGACTGGGATCGGGACGGGGACCGGGACTGAGATCGGGACTGGGATCGGGACGGGGACCGGGACTGAGATCGGGACTGGGATCGGGACGGGGACCGGGACTGAGATCGGGACTGGGATCGGGACGGGGACCGGGACTGAGATCGGGACTGGGATCGGGACGGGGACCGGGACTGAGATCGGGACTGGGATCGGGACGGGGACCGGGACTGAGATCGGGACTGGGATCGGGACGGGGACCGGGACTGAGATCGGGACTGGGATCGGGACGGGGACCGGGACTGAGATCGGGACTGGGATCGGGACGGGGACCGGGACTGAGATCGGGACTGGGATCGGGACGGGGACCGGGACTGAGATCGGGACTGGGATCGGGACGGGGACCGGGACTGAGATCGGGACTGGGATCGGGACGGGGACCGGGACTGAGATCGGGACTGGGATCGGGACGGGGACCGGGACTGAGATCGGGACTGGGATCGGGACGGGGACCGGGACTGAGATCGGGACTGGGATCGGGACGGGGACCGGGACTGAGATCGGGACTGGGATCGGGACGGGGACCGGGACTGAGATCGGGACTGGGATCGGGACGGGGACCGGGACTGAGATCGGGACTGGGATCGGGACGGGGACCGGGACTGAGATCGGGACTGGGATCGGGACGGGGACCGGGACTGAGATCGGGACTGGGATCGGGACGGGGACCGGGACTGAGATCGGGACTGGGATCGGGACGGGGACCGGGACTGAGATCGGGACTGGGATCGGGACGGGGACCGGGACTGAGATCGGGACTGGGATCGGGACGGGGACCGGGACTGAGATCGGGACTGGGATCGGGACGGGGACCGGGACTGAGATCGGGACTGGGATCGGGACGGGGACCGGGACTGAGATCGGGACTGGGATCGGGACGGGGACCGGGACTGAGATCGGGACTGGGATCGGGACGGGGACCGGGACTGAGATCGGGACTGGGATCGGGACGGGGACCGGGACTGAGATCGGGACTGGGATCGGGACGGGGACCGGGACTGAGATCGGGACTGGGATCGGGACGGGGACCGGGACTGAGATCGGGACTGGGATCGGGACGGGGACCGGGACTGAGATCGGGACTGGGATCGGGACGGGGACCGGGACTGAGATCGGGACTGGGATCGGGACGGGGACCGGGACTGAGATCGGGACTGGGATCGGGACGGGGACCGGGACTGAGATCGGGACTGGGATCGGGACGGGGACCGGGACTGAGATCGGGACTGGGATCGGGACGGGGACCGGGACTGAGATCGGGACTGGGATCGGGACGGGGACCGGGACTGAGATCGGGACTGGGATCGGGACGGGGACCGGGACTGAGATCGGGACTGGGATCGGGACGGGGACCGGGACTGAGATCGGGACTGGGATCGGGACGGGGACCGGGACTGAGATCGGGACTGGGATCGGGACGGGGACCGGGACTGAGATCGGGACTGGGATCGGGACGGGGACCGGGACTGAGATCGGGACTGGGATCGGGACGGGGACCGGGACTGAGATCGGGACTGGGATCGGGACGGGGACCGGGACTGAGATCGGGACTGGGATCGGGACGGGGACCGGGACTGAGATCGGGACTGGGATCGGGACGGGGACCGGGACTGAGATCGGGACTGGGATCGGGACGGGGACCGGGACTGAGATCGGGACTGGGATCGGGACGGGGACCGGGACTGAGATCGGGACTGGGATCGGGACGGGGACCGGGACTGAGATCGGGACTGGGATCGGGACGGGGACCGGGACTGAGATCGGGACTGGGATCGGGACGGGGACCGGGACTGAGATCGGGACTGGGATCGGGACGGGGACCGGGACTGAGATCGGGACTGGGATCGGGACGGGGACCGGGACTGAGATCGGGACTGGGATCGGGACGGGGACCGGGACTGAGATCGGGACTGGGATCGGGACGGGGACCGGGACTGAGATCGGGACTGGGATCGGGACGGGGACCGGGACTGAGATCGGGACTGGGATCGGGACGGGGACCGGGACTGAGATCGGGACTGGGATCGGGACGGGGACCGGGACTGAGATCGGGACTGGGATCGGGACGGGGACCGGGACTGAGATCGGGACTGGGATCGGGACGGGGACCGGGACTGAGATCGGGACTGGGATCGGGACGGGGACCGGGACTGAGATCGGGACTGGGATCGGGACGGGGACCGGGACTGAGATCGGGACTGGGATCGGGACGGGGACCGGGACTGAGATCGGGACTGGGATCGGGACGGGGACCGGGACTGAGATCGGGACTGGGATCGGGACGGGGACCGGGACTGAGATCGGGACTGGGATCGGGACGGGGACCGGGACTGAGATCGGGACTGGGATCGGGACGGGGACCGGGACTGAGATCGGGACTGGGATCGGGACGGGGACCGGGACTGAGATCGGGACTGGGATCGGGACGGGGACCGGGACTGAGATCGGGACTGGGATCGGGACGGGGACCGGGACTGAGATCGGGACTGGGATCGGGACGGGGACCGGGACTGAGATCGGGACTGGGATCGGGACGGGGACCGGGACTGAGATCGGGACTGGGATCGGGACGGGGACCGGGACTGAGATCGGGACTGGGATCGGGACGGGGACCGGGACTGAGATCGGGACTGGGATCGGGACGGGGACCGGGACTGAGATCGGGACTGGGATCGGGACGGGGACCGGGACTGAGATCGGGACTGGGATCGGGACGGGGACCGGGACTGAGATCGGGACTGGGATCGGGACGGGGACCGGGACTGAGATCGGGACTGGGATCGGGACGGGGACCGGGACTGAGATCGGGACTGGGATCGGGACGGGGACCGGGACTGAGATCGGGACTGGGATCGGGACGGGGACCGGGACTGAGATCGGGACTGGGATCGGGACGGGGACCGGGACTGAGATCGGGACTGGGATCGGGACGGGGACCGGGACTGAGATCGGGACTGGGATCGGGACGGGGACCGGGACTGAGATCGGGACTGGGATCGGGACGGGGACCGGGACTGAGATCGGGACTGGGATCGGGACGGGGACCGGGACTGAGATCGGGACTGGGATCGGGACGGGGACCGGGACTGAGATCGGGACTGGGATCGGGACGGGGACCGGGACTGAGATCGGGACTGGGATCGGGACGGGGACCGGGACTGAGATCGGGACTGGGATCGGGACGGGGACCGGGACTGAGATCGGGACTGGGATCGGGACGGGGACCGGGACTGAGATCGGGACTGGGATCGGGACGGGGACCGGGACTGAGATCGGGACTGGGATCGGGACGGGGACCGGGACTGAGATCGGGACTGGGATCGGGACGGGGACCGGGACTGAGATCGGGACTGGGATCGGGACGGGGACCGGGACTGAGATCGGGACTGGGATCGGGACGGGGACCGGGACTGAGATCGGGACTGGGATCGGGACGGGGACCGGGACTGAGATCGGGACTGGGATCGGGACGGGGACCGGGACTGAGATCGGGACTGGGATCGGGACGGGGACCGGGACTGAGATCGGGACTGGGATCGGGACGGGGACCGGGACTGAGATCGGGACTGGGATCGGGACGGGGACCGGGACTGAGATCGGGACTGGGATCGGGACGGGGACCGGGACTGAGATCGGGACTGGGATCGGGACGGGGACCGGGACTGAGATCGGGACTGGGATCGGGACGGGGACCGGGACTGAGATCGGGACTGGGATCGGGACGGGGACCGGGACTGAGATCGGGACTGGGATCGGGACGGGGACCGGGACTGAGATCGGGACTGGGATCGGGACGGGGACCGGGACTGAGATCGGGACTGGGATCGGGACGGGGACCGGGACTGAGATCGGGACTGGGATCGGGACGGGGACCGGGACTGAGATCGGGACTGGGATCGGGACGGGGACCGGGACTGAGATCGGGACTGGGATCGGGACGGGGACCGGGACTGAGATCGGGACTGGGATCGGGACGGGGACCGGGACTGAGATCGGGACTGGGATCGGGACGGGGACCGGGACTGAGATCGGGACTGGGATCGGGACGGGGACCGGGACTGAGATCGGGACTGGGATCGGGACGGGGACCGGGACTGAGATCGGGACTGGGATCGGGACGGGGACCGGGACTGAGATCGGGACTGGGATCGGGACGGGGATCGGGACTGGGATCGGGGTTGGGATCGGGGCTGGGATTAGGGCTGGGATCGGGGCTGGGATCGGGACGGGATCGGGACTGGGATCGGGACTGGGATCGGGACTAGGATCGGGACTGGGATCAGGACTGGGATCTGGACTGGGATCGGGACTGGGATCGGGACTAGGCTCGGGATTGGGATCGGAACTGGGATCGTTACTGGGATCTGGACTTGGATCAGGACTATGATCGGGACTGGGATCGGGGCTGGGATCGGGGCTGGGATCAGGACTGGGATCGGGTCTGGGATCGTGGCAGGGATCGGGACTGAGATGAGGACTGGGATCGGGACTTGGATCGGGACTGGGATTGGGTTTGGGATCGGTACTAGGATCGGGACTGGGATCGGGACTGGAATCAGGACTGGGATCGGGCCTAGGATCGAGACTGGGATCGGGACAGGGATCGCGACTGGGATCTGGACTAGGATCGGGACTGGGATCGAGACTAGGATCGGGACTCGGATCGGGACTGGGATGGGGACTGGGATCCGGACGTGGATCGGGACTAGCATCGGGACTGGGATGAGGACTGGGATCGGGACTGGGATCGGGACTGGGATCGCGACTGGGATCGGGACTGGGATCAGGACTGGGTTCGGGACTGGGATCGGGACAGGGATCGGGACTAGGACCGTGACTGGGACTGGGACTGGGACCGGGACTGGTACGGGGACTAGGACCGGGACTCGGACCGGGATTGGGACCTTGACTGGGACCGGGACTGGGACCGGGACTGGGACTGGGACTGGGACTGGGACCGGGACTAGGACCGGGACTTGGACCGGGACAGGGACCAGGACGGGGACCAGGACTGGGACTGGGACTGGGACTCGGACAGGGACTGGGACTGGGACTAGGACTGGGATCGTGACTGGGATCGGGACTGGGATCGGGGTTGGGATCGGGACTGGGATCGGGACTGGGATCGGGGCTCGGATCGATCCTGGGATTGGAACTGAATCGGGACTGGGATCAGGACTGGGATCGGGGCTGGGATCGGGGCTGGGAGCGGGACTGGGATCGGGACTGGAATCGGGACTGGGATCGGGACTGGGATCGGGACTGGGATCGGGGCTGGGATCGGG
>SZWC01000419.1:248392-250892 GCA_023375785.1 Penium margaritaceum
GGATCGGGACTGGGATCGGGACTGGGATCGGGACTGGGATCGGGACTGGGATCGAGACTAGGATCGGGATCGGGATCAGGATTGGGATCAGGACTGGGATCGGGACTGGGGTCAGGACTGGGATCGGGACTGGGATCGGGACTGGGATCAGGATTGGCATCAGGACTGGGATCGGGACTGGGATCGGGTTTGGTATCGGGACTGGGTTCGGGACTAGGATCGGGACTCGGATCGGGAATGGGATCGAGACTGGGATCAGGGCTGGGATCGGGGTTGGGATCGAGGCTGGGATCAGGGCTGGGATCGGGACTGGGATCGGGACTGGGATCAGGACAGGGATCGGGACTGGGATCGGGAGTAGGATCGGGACTGGGATCGGGACTGGGATCGGGACTGGGATCGGGACTGGGATCGGGACTGGGATCGAGACTGGGATCAAGACTCGGATTGGGACTCGGATCGTGACTGGGATCGGGACTGGGATCGAGACTGGGATCGGGACTGGGATCGGGACTGGGATCGAGACTCGGATCGGGACTCGGATCGGGACTGGGATCGGGACTGGGATCGGGCCTAAGATCGAGACTGGGATCGCGACTGGGATCGGGACTGGGATCGAGACTGGGATCGGGACTGGGATCGGGACTGGGATCGAGACTCGGATCGGGACTCGGATCGGGACTGGGATCGGGACTGGGATCGGGCCTAAGATCGAGACTGGGATCGCGACTGGGATCGGGACTGGGATCGAGACTGGGATCGGGACTGGGATCGGGACTGGGATCGAGACTCGGATCGGGACTCGGATCGGGACTGGGATCGGGACTGGGATCGGGCCTAAGATCGAGACTGGGATCGCGACTGGGATCGGGACTGGGATCGAGACTGGGATCGGGACTGGGATCGGGACTGGGATCGAGACTCGGATCGGGACTCGGATCGGGACTGGGATCGGGACTGGGATCGGGCCTAAGATCGAGACTGGGATCGCGACTGGGATCGGGACTGGGATCGAGACTGGGATCGGGACTGGGATCGGGACTGGGATCGAGACTCGGATCGGGACTCGGATCGGGACTGGGATCGGGACTGGGATCGGGCCTAAGATCGAGACTGGGATCGCGACTGGGATCGGGACTGGGATCGAGACTGGGATCGGGACTGGGATCGGGACTGGGATCGAGACTCGGATCGGGACTCGGATCGGGACTGGGATCGGGACTGGGATCGGGCCTAAGATCGAGACTGGGATCGCGACTGGGATCGGGACTGGGATCGAGACTGGGATCGGGACTGGGATCGGGACTGGGATCGAGACTCGGATCGGGACTCGGATCGGGACTGGGATCGGGACTGGGATCGGGCCTAAGATCGAGACTGGGATCGCGACTGGGATCGGGACTGGGATCGAGACTGGGATCGGGACTGGGATCGGGACTGGGATCGAGACTCGGATCGGGACTCGGATCGGGACTGGGATCGGGACTGGGATCGGGCCTAAGATCGAGACTGGGATCGCGACTGGGATCGGGACTGGGATCGAGACTGGGATCGGGACTGGGATCGGGACTGGGATCGAGACTCGGATCGGGACTCGGATCGGGACTGGGATCGGGACTGGGATCGGGCCTAAGATCGAGACTGGGATCGCGACTGGGATCGGGACTGGGATCGAGACTGGGATCGGGACTGGGATCGGGACTGGGATCGAGACTCGGATCGGGACTCGGATCGGGACTGGGATCGGGACTGGGATCGGGCCTAAGATCGAGACTGGGATCGCGACTGGGATCGGGACTGGGATCGAGACTGGGATCGGGACTGGGATCGGGACTGGGATCGAGACTCGGATCGGGACTCGGATCGGGACTGGGATCGGGACTGGGATCGGGCCTAAGATCGAGACTGGGATCGCGACTGGGATCGGGACTGGGATCGAGACTGGGATCGGGACTGGGATCGGGACTGGGATCGAGACTCGGATCGGGACTCGGATCGGGACTGGGATCGGGACTGGGATCGGGAGTAGGATCGGGACTGGGATCGGGACTGGGATCGGGACTAGGATCGGGACTGGGATCGGGACTGGGATCGGGACTAAGATTGGGACTGGGATCGGGACTAGGATCGAGACTGGGATGGGGACTCGGATTGGGACTGGGATCGGGACTGGGATCGGGATTGGGATCGGGACTGGCATCGGGACTGGGATCAGGACTGGAATTGAGACTGGGATCAGGACGAGGATTGGGACAGGGATCGGGGCTGGGATCGGGACAGGGATCGGGACAGGGATCGGGACTGGGACCGGGACGGGGACCGGGACAGGGACCGGGACTGGGACCGGGACTGGGACAGGGACTGGGACCGGGACTGGGATCAGGACTGGGATCGGGACTGGGATCGAGACCGAGATCGGGACTGGGATCGGGACTAGGATCGGGACTGGGATCAGGACTGGGATCAGGACAGGGACTGGGACTGGGAATGGGACTGGGAC
>SZWC01000419.1:255892-266800 GCA_023375785.1 Penium margaritaceum
ACTGGGGAATAAGCCGTCACTCTCCTGACATCAACGGTCGTGCCTCTGCCCGTTGTCTGACTCCCTCTGCCGCAACCAACCTCTTCCAGCTGACAGGATATCGGACACCACCAGTCTTCCTGCTCCTACTTCCGAGCCAACTGGGGAACAAGTCGTCACTCTCCTGAAAGCAGAAGAAGTGGTTGTGTCGCTTTGCCTCCCTGCTACATCACCTCTCTTCTCTCCTGCGTCTGTCTGCGTCTACCCTCCTCCATCTACATCGTCATCCACCCTCATTCTCCGCGTCATCCTCATCCGCTGTCATCAGTCCTTCTCGACCTCCTCGCTCCAGTTTCCTCAGCTTCATCAACCGCCCGTTCCTGCCTCATCTCAGCCTCTCCATCATCTGCATCCTCCGCGCCGCCTTCGCATTAATCATCTTGATCAGCATCATCTCTTCGCGCACGTGGTTCCGCCCCTGCGCCCACTCATCAATCAATCGTTTCCTCCGCTTCCGCATCGCTTTCAGCTCGCCACAAGGATCCGCCCGGTCGTATCGCCTTTTCCGCGACGACCTGCGCCCACGCCAAAACTTCCTTCAGCGCACGCGGTTCGCCCCTGCGCCCACTCAGGCATCATCCTCAGCCTCTATTTTTTCATCATCATCAGCAATCATCAGCATCTGTGATTGGCACAAGGATCTGCACGAGCTAGCTGCCCATTTCCACCATAGCCTGCACCCACGCTAGTAGCAGATTTCTCACGGCGTGTCGGCACCTGCCTTCCCCTTGCCGCATCCTACTCCCCTATTCCAATCGCGCACGTGGTTCCGCCCCTGCGCCCACTCCACCATCAATCACTTTTCTGCCATCAATCGCCTTTCCTCATCAATTCGGCATACGGATCCGCCTGGTCGCATCGCCCATCTGCGACGACCTGCGCCCACGCCGAAAACTTCCGAAGCGCACGTGAGTTCACGACCTGCGCCTACGCCGAAACCTTGCAAGTGCACACGGTTCAGCCATCAAACGTTTCTCCGACTCCAAGTATTCATTCCCTCTTCCAATTCCACATCGTTCCTCGTTTGGCACAAGGATCTGCCCAGTCGCATCACCCATTCTGTGACTACAGGCTCCAAGACCGAAAACCCTCGCTGCACACGTGTCCTCGATCCTGCATCCACTCCCACCTCCAGCACTCTTCATCCTTTACTCCTTCACCATCATCTCCAACAAGTCTCAACCGCTCGGACTGAGCGTTTCGTGACAATGTGTGACTGAGTCCACGACTTAGTGCACAAATCTACAACTTCAAAAGACCTTTGGCCTCTCTCTTGAGGCCTGACAAGTCTCAAATATCTCCCTGTGTCGTTCCTCACAAATGGCGGCCGGGGAAGGGTCGACCCCTCAACGACGGTGTCTTTGGTAGAAACATGGAAAACCCATCAATCAGGGAATTGGCGAACTCGCTCACAGGATCCCCATTCTTCACTTCAACAATGCAGGCGAAGCCAACTATGATGAATGGCTTGCCGCACTCGAACTACACGCAGATGTGAGCTTCGGCACCCTTGAACTCTGGGACATCTTCAGCAAACAACGAGACTACTTCCACGTTGACTTCTCCACTCTCAACATTCGGCAATATTGATGCAACTACTTCTTCGCCGAATATCAAGCCCTGGTCATCTTGTACCTCACCACCGACCGCCCCTTCCACTCTATTCTCTAGGCGTATGACCCTTGCTCAAGTGACATCTCCAGTCTCATGAGCAACATAAGGCGCGAGTGCAGACTCCGACGAGGACATCGGTGGAGAACAAGTCAACCAGAAAGGATCACCGTGGAAGACCTCCCTGAGATCCCAGACATGCCTCCCCTTCACCTTCTACCCAGTCCTCCAGTTCCACCTACATCTTCATCGCACTAAAAGCAAAAATGCTGGAACTGCCTCTAACTCAGGACATACAACATCCACTGAGTCAGTTTCAGGGGGGATGTTGGAATATCCTTATGGAACAGACTCAGTGCAGATGTACAGTCCGAGAAAATCCCTTCTCAATAATGGTTCAGGTCTCGCCACCAAACCACCTTGACCAACGGATCTCTGGTCGCCTGACCGTTCGCACCCCACTGTCAAGTTATCCCCTAATAAAGTGACATCTGTCACTCGCGTCCGGCTAGCGAAAAGAAGCCGATGGATAGTACTCCTTGTCCTGTTCTGACCTTTTATATCGAGGATGTTCATTCCCTCGAGTTAACAAGAACAGTTCTGCTCATCCTGTTCCCCTTTGGTTCCGCGGCTTCGCCGCCGTATCTTCGCTCTGCTCGCTCCTCGCATTCTTTGTCTTCGCCAGCCCCTCTCAACGCTTCGCTCCGTCACTCTCGCTCCTTCGCTCAGCTCTCATACTCCGCCAACCATCACTCACCTCGCCAGCACTCTCTCTCACATCAACCTGTCTACCTCGGCTACCTCGCGTCTTAGCCCCTATCAGCCTCCGCAACTAACTCCTTGCACCGTTCTCGGTTACGTCACTCTACTGACGTACTCTTGCTTGTCCTAACGCTTCTTCCTGCTTCTGCTGCTGCTTTTCTCTTGCCTACATTCTTCTGACAATCGGGAATGGGATCAGGACTGGGATCGGGACTGGGATCGGGACTGGGATCAGGACTGGGATCGGGACTGGGATCGGGATTGGGATCGGGTCTGGGATCGGGACTGGGATCCGGACTAGGATCGGGACTGGGAACGGGACTGGGATCGAGACTGGGATCAGGGCTGGGATCGGGACTGGGATCGAGGCTAGGATCAGGGCTGGGATCGAGGCTGGGATCGGGACTGGTATCGGGACTGGGATCGGGACTGGGATCGGGACTAGGATCGGGACTGGGATCGGGACTGGGATCAGGGTTGCGATCGGGACTGGGATCGGGACTGGGATCGGGACTAAGATCGGGACTGGGATCGGGAATTGGATCGGGACTGGGATCGGGACTGGGATCGGGACTGGGATCGTTACTGGGATCGGGACTGAGATCAGGACTGGGACCGGGACTGGGATCGGGACTGGGATTGGGACTGGGATCGGGACTGGGATCGGGACTAAGATCGGGACTGGGATCGGGAATTGGATCGGGACTGGGATCGGGACTGGGATCGTTACTGGGATCGGGACTGAGATCAGGACTGGGACCGGGACTGGGATCGGGGCTGGGATCGGGGCTGGGATCAGGGCTTGGATCGGGGCTGGGATCAGGGCTGGATCGAGGCTGAGATCGGGACTGGGAGCGGGACTTGGATCGGGAATGGGATCGGGACTGGGATCGGGACTGGGATCAGGACTGGGATCGGGACTGGGATCGGGACTGGGATCAGACTGGGATCAGGACTTGGATCGGGACTGGGATCGGGACTGTGATTGGGACTGGGATCGGGCCTGGGACCGGGACTGGGACCGGGACAGGGACTGGGACTAGGACCGGGACTGGGACTGGGACCGGGACAGGGACTGGGACTAGGACCGGGACTGGGACTGGGACCGGGACAGGGACTGGGACTAGGACCGGGACTGGGACTGGGACCGGGACAGGGACTGGGACTAGGACCGGGACTGGGACTGGGACCGGGACAGGGACTGGGACTAGGACCGGGACTGGGACTGGGACCGGGACAGGGACTGGGACTAGGACCGGGACTGGGACTGGGACCGGGACAGGGACTGGGACTAGGACCGGGACTGGGACTGGGACCGGGACAGGGACTGGGACTAGGACCGGGACTGGGACTGGGACCGGGACAGGGACTGGGACTAGGACCGGGACTGGGACTGGGACCGGGACAGGGACTGGGACTAGGACCGGGACTGGGACTGGGACCGGGACAGGGACTGGGACTAGGACCGGGACTGGGACTGGGACCGGGACAGGGACTGGGACTAGGACCGGGACTGGGACTGGGACCGGGACAGGGACTGGGACTAGGACCGGGACTGGGACTGGGACCGGGACAGGGACTGGGACTAGGACCGGGACTGGGACTGGGACCGGGACAGGGACTGGGACTAGGACCGGGACTGGGACTGGGACCGGGACAGGGACTGGGACTAGGACCGGGACTGGGACTGGGACCGGGACAGGGACTGGGACTAGGACCGGGACTGGGACTGGGACCGGGACAGGGACTGGGACTAGGACCGGGACTGGGACTGGGACCGGGACAGGGACTGGGACTAGGACCGGGACTGGGACTGGGACCGGGACAGGGACTGGGACTAGGACCGGGACTGGGACTGGGACCGGGACAGGGACTGGGACTAGGACCGGGACTGGGACTGGGACCGGGACAGGGACTGGGACTAGGACCGGGACTGGGACTGGGACCGGGACAGGGACTGGGACTAGGACCGGGACTGGGACTGGGACCGGGACAGGGACTGGGACTAGGACCGGGACTGGGACTGGGACCGGGACAGGGACTGGGACTAGGACCGGGACTGGGACTGGGACCGGGACAGGGACTGGGACTAGGACCGGGACTGGGACTGGGACCGGGACAGGGACTGGGACTAGGACCGGGACTGGGACTGGGACCGGGACAGGGACTGGGACTAGGACCGGGACTGGGACTGGGACCGGGACAGGGACTGGGACTAGGACCGGGACTGGGACTGGGACCGGGACAGGGACTGGGACTAGGACCGGGACTGGGACTGGGACCGGGACAGGGACTGGGACTAGGACCGGGACTGGGACTGGGACCGGGACAGGGACTGGGACTAGGACCGGGACTGGGACTGGGACCGGGACAGGGACTGGGACTAGGACCGGGACTGGGACTGGGACCGGGACAGGGACTGGGACTAGGACCGGGACTGGGACTGGGACCGGGACAGGGACTGGGACTAGGACCGGGACTGGGACTGGGACCGGGACAGGGACTGGGACTAGGACCGGGACTGGGACTGGGACCGGGACAGGGACTGGGACTAGGACCGGGACTGGGACTGGGACCGGGACAGGGACTGGGACTAGGACCGGGACTGGGACTGGGACCGGGACAGGGACTGGGACTAGGACCGGGACTGGGACTGGGACCGGGACAGGGACTGGGACTAGGACCGGGACTGGGACTGGGACCGGGACAGGGACTGGGACTAGGACCGGGACTGGGACTGGGACCGGGACAGGGACTGGGACTAGGACCGGGACTGGGACTGGGACCGGGACAGGGACTGGGACTAGGACCGGGACTGGGACTGGGACCGGGACAGGGACTGGGACTAGGACCGGGACTGGGACTGGGACCGGGACAGGGACTGGGACTAGGACCGGGACTGGGACTGGGACCGGGACAGGGACTGGGACTAGGACCGGGACTGGGACTGGGACCGGGACAGGGACTGGGACTAGGACCGGGACTGGGACTGGGACCGGGACAGGGACTGGGACTAGGACCGGGACTGGGACTGGGACCGGGACAGGGACTGGGACTAGGACCGGGACTGGGACTGGGACCGGGACAGGGACTGGGACTAGGACCGGGACTGGGACTGGGACCGGGACAGGGACTGGGACTAGGACCGGGACTGGGACTGGGACCGGGACAGGGACTGGGACTAGGACCGGGACTGGGACTGGGACCGGGACAGGGACTGGGACTAGGACCGGGACTGGGACTGGGACCGGGACAGGGACTGGGACTAGGACCGGGACTGGGACTGGGACCGGGACAGGGACTGGGACTAGGACCGGGACTGGGACTGGGACCGGGACAGGGACTGGGACTAGGACCGGGACTGGGACTGGGACCGGGACAGGGACTGGGACTAGGACCGGGACTGGGACTGGGACCGGGACAGGGACTGGGACTAGGACCGGGACTGGGACTGGGACCGGGACAGGGACTGGGACTAGGACCGGGACTGGGACTGGGACCGGGACAGGGACTGGGACTAGGACCGGGACTGGGACTGGGACCGGGACAGGGACTGGGACTAGGACCGGGACTGGGACTGGGACCGGGACAGGGACTGGGACTAGGACCGGGACTGGGACTGGGACCGGGACAGGGACTGGGACTAGGACCGGGACTGGGACTGGGACCGGGACAGGGACTGGGACTAGGACCGGGACTGGGACTGGGACCGGGACAGGGACTGGGACTAGGACCGGGACTGGGACTGGGACCGGGACAGGGACTGGGACTAGGACCGGGACTGGGACTGGGACCGGGACAGGGACTGGGACTAGGACCGGGACTGGGACTGGGACCGGGACAGGGACTGGGACTAGGACCGGGACTGGGACTGGGACCGGGACAGGGACTGGGACTAGGACCGGGACTGGGACTGGGACCGGGACAGGGACTGGGACTAGGACCGGGACTGGGACTGGGACCGGGACAGGGACTGGGACTAGGACCGGGACTGGGACTGGGACCGGGACAGGGACTGGGACTAGGACCGGGACTGGGACTGGGACCGGGACAGGGACTGGGACTAGGACCGGGACTGGGACTGGGACCGGGACAGGGACTGGGACTAGGACCGGGACTGGGACTGGGACCGGGACAGGGACTGGGACTAGGACCGGGACTGGGACTGGGACCGGGACAGGGACTGGGACTAGGACCGGGACTGGGACTGGGACCGGGACAGGGACTGGGACTAGGACCGGGACTGGGACTGGGACCGGGACAGGGACTGGGACTAGGACCGGGACTGGGACTGGGACCGGGACAGGGACTGGGACTAGGACCGGGACTGGGACTGGGACCGGGACAGGGACTGGGACTAGGACCGGGACTGGGACTGGGACCGGGACAGGGACTGGGACTAGGACCGGGACTGGGACTGGGACCGGGACAGGGACTGGGACTAGGACCGGGACTGGGACTGGGACCGGGACAGGGACTGGGACTAGGACCGGGACTGGGACTGGGACCGGGACAGGGACTGGGACTAGGACCGGGACTGGGACTGGGACCGGGACAGGGACTGGGACTAGGACCGGGACTGGGACTGGGACCGGGACAGGGACTGGGACTAGGACCGGGACTGGGACTGGGACCGGGACAGGGACTGGGACTAGGACCGGGACTGGGACTGGGACCGGGACAGGGACTGGGACTAGGACCGGGACTGGGACTGGGACCGGGACAGGGACTGGGACTAGGACCGGGACTGGGACTGGGACCGGGACAGGGACTGGGACTAGGACCGGGACTGGGACTGGGACAGGGACTGGGGCTGGGACTGGGACTAGGACTGGGACTGGGACTGGGACTAGGACTGGGACTGGGACTAGGATAGGGACTGGGACTGGGACTGGGACTAGGACTATGACTGGGACTGGGACTGGGACTTGGACTGGAACTGGGACTGGGATTGGGACTAGGACATGGACTGGGACTGGGACTGGGACTGGGACTGGGACTAGGACTGGAACTGGGACTGGGACTGGGACTTGGACTGGGACTGGGACTGGGACTGGGTCTGGGACTGGGACTGGAACAGGGCATCGGACTCGGACTCGGACTCGGACTCAGACTCGGACTCGGACTCGGACTGGGACTCGGACTGGGATTCCGGCCGGACTCGGACTGGGACTCGGACTAGGACTCGGATTGGGACTCAGACTGGGACTCGAACTGGGCCTCCGACTGGGATTCGGACTGGGACTCGGACTGGGACTCGAACAGGCACTGGCATTGGCACTGGCAGTGGGAGTGGCACTGGCACTGGCACTGGCACTGGCACTAGCACTGGCACTGGCACTGGCAGTGGCACTGGCACTGGCACTGGCACTGGCACTGGCACTGGCACTTGCACTGGCACTGGCACTGGCACAAGTACTAGGACTAGGACTGGGACTGGGACAGGGACTAGGACTGGGACTAGGACTGGGACTGGGAATGGGACTGGGAATGGGACTTGGACTTGGACTGGGGCAGGGACTGGGGCTGGGACTGGGACTGGGACTGGGACTGGGACTGGGACTGGGACTAGAACCGGGACTGGGACTGGGACTAGGACTGGGATTGGGACTGGGACTGGGACTGGGACTGGGACTAGAACCGGGACTGGGACTGGGACTAGGACTGGGATTGGGACTGGGACTGGGACTGGGACTGGGACTAGGACTGGAACTGGGACTGGGACTGGGACTTGGACTAGGACTGGGACTGGGACTGGGTCTAGGACTGGGACTGGGACTGGGACTCAGACTCGGACTCGGACGCATACTCGGACTCAGACTCGGACTGGGACTCGGACTGGGACTCGGACCGGACTCGGACGGGGACTCGGACTAGGATTCGGATTGGGAGTCGGACTGGGACTTGGACTGGGCCTCCGACTTGGACTCGGACTCGGACTCAGACTGGGACTCGAACTACACTGGCACTTGCACTGGCAGTGGCACTGGCACTGGCAGTGGCACTGGCACTGGCACTAGCACTAGCACTAGCAGTGGCACTGGCACTGGCACTGGCACTGGCACTGGCACTGGCACTGGCACTGGCACTACCACTGGCACTGCCACTGGCACTGGCACTGGCACTAGGACTAGGACTGGGACTTAGACAGGGACTAGGACTGGGACTAGGACTGGGACTAGGAATGGGACTGGGACTGGGACTTGGAAAGTGGCTGGGACTAGGGCTGGGACTGGGACTGGGACTGGGACTGGGACTGGGACTGGGACTGGGACTGGGACTAGGACTGGGACTGAACTGAGATTGGGACTTGGACTGGGACTAGGACTGGGAGTGGGACTGGGACTGGGACAGGGTCCGGGACTGGGACTGGGACTGGAACTGGGACTGGGACTGGGACTGGGACTAGGACTTGGACTGGAACTGGGACTGGGATTGGGACTAGGACTTGGACTGGGACTGGGACTAGGACTGGGACTAGGACTGGAACTGGGACTGGGACTGGGACTAGGACTGGGACCGGGACTAGGACTGGGACTGGGATTGGGACTAGGACTTGGACTGGGACTGGGACTAGGACTGGGACCGGGACTAGGACTGGGACTGGGATTGGGACTAGGACTTGGACTGGGACTGGGACTAGGACTGGGACCGGGACTAGGACTGGGACTGGGATTGGGACTAGGACTTGGACTGGGACTGGGACTAGGACTGGGACCGGGACTAGGACTGGGACTGGGATTGGGACTAGGACTTGGACTGGGACTGGGACTAGGACTGGGACCGGGACTAGGACTGGGACTGGGATTGGGACTAGGACTTGGACTGGGACTGGGACTAGGACTGGGACCGGGACTAGGACTGGGACTGGGATTGGGACTAGGACTTGGACTGGGACTGGGACTAGGACTGGGACCGGGACTAGGACTGGGACTGGGATTGGGACTAGGACTTGGACTGGGACTGGGACTAGGACTGGGACCGGGACTAGGACTGGGACTGGGATTGGGACTAGGACTTGGACTGGGACTGGGACTAGGACTGGGACCGGGACTAGGACTGGGACTGGGATTGGGACTAGGACTTGGACTGGGACTGGGACTAGGACTGGGACCGGGACTAGGACTGGGACTGGGATTGGGACTAGGACTTGGACTGGGACTGGGACTAGGACTGGGACCGGGACTAGGACTGGGACTGGGATTGGGACTAGGACTTGGACTGGGACTGGGACTAGGACTGGGACCGGGACTAGGACTGGGACTGGGATTGGGACTAGGACTTGGACTGGGACTGGGACTAGGACTGGGACCGGGACTAGGACTGGGACTGGGATTGGGACTAGGACTTGGACTGGGACTGGGACTAGGACTGGGACCGGGACTAGGACTGGGACTGGGATTGGGACTAGGACTTGGACTGGGACTGGGACTAGGACTGGGACCGGGACTAGGACTGGGACTGGGATTGGGACTAGGACTTGGACTGGGACTGGGACTAGGACTGGGACCGGGACTAGGACTGGGACTGGGATTGGGACTAGGACTTGGACTGGGACTGGGACTAGGACTGGGACCGGGACTAGGACTGGGACTGGGATTGGGACTAGGACTTGGACTGGGACTGGGACTAGGACTGGGACCGGGACTAGGACCGGGACTGGGATCGGGACTGGGATCAGGACTTGGATCGGGACTGGGATCAGGATTGGGATCGGGACTAGGACCGGGACTGGGACCGGGACTGGGACCGGGACTGGGACCGGGACTGGGACCGGGACTGGGACCGGGACTGGGATCGGGACTGGGACTGGGACAGGGACAGGGACTGGGACCGGGTCTGAGACTAGGACTGGGACCAGGACTGGGACAGGGACTGGGACTAGGACTGGGACCGGGACTAGGACTGGGATTGGGATTAGGACTGGGACTGGGACTGGGACTGGGACTGGGACTGGGACTGGGACTGGGACTGGGACTGGGACTCGGACTCGGACTCGGACTCGGACTCAGACTCGGACTTGGACTCAAACTCGGACTGGGACTCGGACTGGGACTCAGACTAGGACTCGGACTGGGACTCGGACTGGGACTCGGACTGGGACTCAGACTGGGAATCGGACTGGGACTCGAACTGGCACTGGCACTTACACTGGCACTGGCACTGGCACTGGCACTGGCATTGGCATTGGCACTGGCACTGGCACTAGCACTGGCACTGGCACTGGCACTTGCTCTGGCACTGGGACTGGGACTCTTACTGGGACTGGGACTGGGACTGGGACTGGCACTGGGACTGGGACTGGGACTGGGACTGGGACTGGGACTATGACAGGGACTGGGACTGGGACTAGGACTGGGACTGGGACTCGGACATGGACTGGGACTGGGACTGGGACTGGGACTGGGACAGCGACAGAGACAGGGACTAGGACTAGGACTGGGACTTGGACTGGGACTGGGACTGGGACTGGGACTGGGACTGGGACTGGGACTG
>SZWC01000419.1:267077-313176 GCA_023375785.1 Penium margaritaceum
ACTGGCACTGGCACTGGCACTGGCACTGGCACTAGGCGTAACGAAGGCACAACTAGGGCGAAACTAGGGCGCAAGTAGGGCGCAAGTAGGGCACAAGTAGGACGCAAGTAGGGCACAACTGGGGTGCAAGTAGGGCGCAACTAGGACGCAAGTAGGGTGCAAGTAGGATGCAAGTAGGGGGCAACTTGGGCGCAACTATGATGCAACTAGGGTTCAAGCAGGGCGCAACTAGGGCACAACTAGGGTGCAACTAGGGCGCAAGTAGGATGCAACTAGGGCGCAACTGGGGTACAACAAGGACGCAACTAGGGTGCAACTAGAGCGTAGCTACTACCCAATCGAGGCGCAAATTGGACGTAACTAGGGCACAAGTCCGGTGGAACTAGGGTGCAAGTAGGGCGCAACTAGGGCGCAAGTAGGGCGCAAGTAGGGCACAAGTAGGGCAGATGTAGGGCGCAACTAGGGTGCAACTAGGGCGCAACTAGGGCGTAGCTAGTACCCAATTGAGGCACAATGATGGCGCAACTAGGGCGCAAGTAGGATGCAAATAGGGCGCAAGTATGGCGCAACTATGGCGCAAGTAGGGTACAAATAGGGTGCAACTGGGCGCAATTAGGGCGCAACTAGAGCGCAAGTAGGACGCAAGTAGGGCGCAAGTAGGACGCAAGTAGAGTGCATGTAGGGCGCAAGTCTATGTTGCTCTCGACTCTCGACCCTGCGTGCTGGGTCGAGGGTCGGCGTGTTGACCTCGACCTGGTGTCCAGGTCGGCCGACGCATCCCCCCCGCCAATACTTAGCAAAAGTTCTTGTCGCGCTTTCTTCTGCAGCGGACTTCGAAACCCATTTTTTTGCTGTTCCTGAGGCCCTGCGAACTGCAAACGGTTCGCCGGCAAACCTGGTCTGTCATCCCCTCCCTTTTTTCTTTTCTTCTGTCAACCGCTAAATGGTGGACGCTTGACGGTAGAGGATGGATGGAAGAGGATGGACGGTAGATTATGGACGATAGAGGCTGGACTGTTGACCTTGGACAGTAGACGCGCTAGAAGCTAAACAATAGACACGCTAGNCTGTCGCGCTTTTCTCTGCAGCGGACTTCGAAACCCATTTTTTTGCTGTTCCTGAGGCCCTGCGAACTGCAAACGGTTCGCCGGCAAACCTGGTCTGTCATCCCCTCCCTTTTTTCTTTTCTTCTGTCAACCGCTAAATGGTGGACGCTTGACGGTAGAGGATGGATGGAAGAGGATGGACGGTAGATTATGGACGATAGAGGCTGGACTGTTGACCTTGGACAGTAGACGCGCTAGAAGCTAAACAATAGACACGCTAGACGCTGGACAGTAGACGCGCTAGACGCTAGATAGTAAACGCGCTAGACGCTGGACAACGGACACGACGACGGTAGGCAGTAGACGCGGTGACGGTGGACGAACAACGGTGGACAAAATGTGCTGAACACGAGCGGAAATATTTTATCTGTCACATGTGGTGGCAGGGAGCCTGTCGTGACCTATCCTTTTTTTTTTCGGGGTTGGGGACTAGCACCGAAGCAAGATAGGCTATGGACCTGGGAAAAGTGCAATCAACAGATTAAATACCGTGATGATGTTAGGTACCTGAGGAGTGAATGGAAACCAAATCCGTGGTTGGATTTGAATCAGGAACATGAAACGTGACATGAATGCCAAGTTTCGGATCAACTAGGGCGCAACTAGGGTGCAAGAAGGGTACAAGTAGGACACAACTAGGGCGCAACTAGGGTACAACTTGGGCGTAGCTAGTGCCCAACTGAGGCGCAACTAGAACGCAAGTAGGGTGCAAGTAGGGCGCAAGTAGGGTGCAACTAGTGCGCAACTAGGGCCCAACTAGGACGGAACTAGGGCGCAACTAGGGTGCAACTAGGGCGCAACTAGGGTGCAAGTAGGGCGTAACTAGGGTGCAACTAGGGCACAAGTAGGGCGCAAGTAAGACGCAACTAGGGCGCAACTAGGGCACAACTAGGGCGTAGCTAGTGCCCAACTGAGGCGCAACTAGGGCCAAAGTAGGGCGCCAGTAGGGCGTAAGTATGGTACAATGAGGGTGCAAGAAGGACGCAACTAGGGCGCAACTAGGGCGCAACTAGGACGCAACTAGGGCGCAAGTAGGGCGCAACTAGGGCTCAAGTAGGGCGCAAGTAGGGCGCAAGTAGGGCGCAACTAGGACACAACTAAGGCGCAACTAGGGCACCACTAGGGCGCAAGTAGGCCGCAACTAGGGCGCAACTAGGGCGCAACTAGGGCGCAACTAGGACGCAACTAGGGCGTAACTAGGACGCAAGTAGGGCACAACTAGGGCGCAACTAGGACGCAACTAGGGCGCAACTAGGGCGCAACTAGGGCGCAACTAGGGTGCAACTAGGGCGCAACTAGGGCGCAATGAGTGTGCAACGAGGGTGCAACAAGGGCGCAACGAGGGCGCAACTAGGGTGCAACTAGGGCGCAACTAGGGCACAACTAGGGCGCAACCAGGGCGCAACTAGGGTGCAATTAGTTCACAAGTTGGGCGCAACTAGTGCGCAACTTAGGCGCAACTTGCACGCAAGTAGGGTGCAACTAGAGCGCAACTAGGGCGCAACTAGGACGCAAGTAGGGTACAACTAGGGCGCAACTAGAGCGCAACTAGGGCACAACTAGGGTGCAACTAGGCCGCAGGTAGGGTGCAACTAGTGCGCAAGTTCGGCGTAACTAAGGCGCAACTAAGGCGCAACTAGCGCGCAAGTAGGGCGCAAGTAGGACACAACTAGGGCGCAACTAGGGCACAACTAGGGCATAGCTAGTGTCCAACTAAGGCACACCGAGGGTGCAAGTAGGGTGCCAGTTGGGCGCAAGTAGGTTGCAACAAGGGCGCAAGTAGGGTGCAACTAGGGTGCAACTAGGGTGCAACTAGGGCGAAACTAGGGCGCGACTAGGGCGCAACTAGGGCGCAACTAGGGCGCAACTAGGGTACAACTAGAGCGCAACTAGGGTGAAACTAGGGTGCAACTAGGGTGCAACTAGTCTGCAAGTTGGGCGCAACTAGGGCGCAACTAGGGTGCAACTAGGGCGCAACTAGGGTGCAACTAGGGCGCAACTAGGGTGCAGCGAGGGCGCAACGAGGGCGCAACTAGGGCGCAACTAGGGTGCAACTAGGGCGCAACTAGGGTGCAACTAGGGCGCAACTAGGGTGCAGCGAGGGCGCAACGAGGGCGCAACTAGGGCGCAACTAGAACGCAACTAGGGTGCAACTAGGGCGCAACTAGGGCACAACAAGAGCAAAACTAGCGTGCAACTAGCGTGCAAGTTGGGCGCAACTAGGGTGCAACTAAGGCGCAACTAGGACGCAAGTAGGACGCAACTAGGGCGCAACTAGGGCACAACAAGAGCAAAACTAGCGTGCAACTAGCGTGCAAGTTGGGCGCAACTAGGGTGCAACTAAGGCGCAACTAGGACGCAAGTAGGACGCAACTAGGGCGCAACTAGGGGACAACTAGGGCGTAGCTAGTGCCCAACTGAGGCGGAACTAGGTCGGAAGTAGGTGCCACAAGGGCACAAGTAGGGCGCAACTAGGGCGCAACTAGGGCGCAACTAGGACGCAACTAGGGTGCAACTAGTGCGTAACCAGGGTGCAAGTAGGGCGCAAGTAGGGTGCAACTAGGACGTCCGGGCGCAACAAGGGCGCAATTAGGGGGCAACTAGGGTGCAACTAGGGCGCAACTAAGACGCAACTAGGGCACATGTAGGGCGCAACTAGGGCGCAACTAGGGCGCAACTAGGGTGCAACTAGTGCAAAACTATGGCACAACTAGGGCGCGACTAGGGCGCGACTAGGGCGCGACTAGGGCGCGACTTGGGCGCAACTAGGGCGCAACTAGGGCGCAACTAGGGTGCAACTATGGCGCAACTAGGGCACAATTGGGACACAACTGGGGACAACTAGGACGAAACTAGGGCGCAACTAGGGCGCAACTAGGGCACAACTAGGGCGCAACTAGGGTGCAACTATGGCGCAACTAGGGCACAATTGGGACACAACTGGGGACAACTAGGACGAAACTAGGGCGCAACTAGGGCGCAACTAGGGCACAACTAGGGCGCAACTAGGGCACAACTAGGGCGCAACTAGGGCGCGACTTGGGCGCAACTAGGGCGCAACTAGGGCGCAACTAGGGCGTAACTAGGGTGCAATTAGGGCGCAATTGGGGGCAACTAGGGCGCAACTAGGGTGCAACTAGGGCGCAACTAGGGCGCAACTAGGGCGCAACTAGGGCGTAACTAGGGTGCAATTAGGGCGCAATTGGGGGCAACTAGGGCGCAACTAGGGTGCAACTAGGGCGCAACTAGGGTGCAACTAGGGCGCAACTAGGGCGCAACTAGGGTACAACTAGGGCGCAACTAGGGCGCAACTAGGGCGCAACCAGGGCGCAACTAGGGTGCAACTAAGGCGCAACTAGGGCACAAATAGGGCACAAGTAGGACGCAACTAGGGTGCAACTAGGGTACAACTAGGGCGTAGCTAGTCCCCAACTGAGGCGCAACAGGGCGCAAGTAGGGTGCAAGTAGGGCGCAAGTATGTTGCAACTTGTGCGCAACCAGGGCACAACTAGGGTGCAACTAGGGCACAACTAGGACGCAACTAGGGTGCAAGTAGGGCGCAACTAGGGTGTAACTAGGGTACAAGTAGGGCGCAAGTAAGACGCAACTAGGGCGCAACTAGGGCACAATTAGGGCGTAACTAGTGTCCAACTGAGGTGCAACTAGGGCGCAAGTAGGGCGCCAGTAGGGTGTAAGTAGGATGCAATAAGGACGGAAGAAGGGCGCAACTAAGGCGCAACTAGGGCGCAACTAGGGCGCAACTAGGGCGCAACTAAGACGCAACTAGGGTGCAAGTAGGGCGCAACTAGGGCGCAAGTAGGGCGCAAGTAGGGCACAACTAGGGCACAACTAAGGCGCAACAAGGGCGCAACTGGGGCGCAACTAGGCGCAACTAGGGCGCAACTAGGGCGCAACTAGGGCGCAACTAGGGTGCAACTAGGACGCAACTAGGGCGCACCTAGGGCGCAACTAGAGCTCAACTAGGGCACAACTAGGGCGAAACTACGGCGCAATTAGAGCATAACTAGGGACAACAAGGGTGCAACCAGGGCGCAACTAGGGCACAACTAGGGCACAACTAGGGCGCAACGAGGGTGCAACGAGGGTGGAACTAGGGCGCAACTAGGGCGCAACTAGGGTGCAAGTTGGGCGCAACTAGGGCGCAACTAGGGCGCAACTAGGGTGCGAGTAGGACGCAACTAAGGGCGCAACTAGGGGACAACTAGGACGTAGCTAGTGCTCAACTGAGGAGCAACTAGGGCGCAAGTAGGCGCCAGTAGGGCGCAAGTAGGGCGTAACTAGGACGCAACTAGGGTGCAACTAGGACACAACTAGGACGCAACTAGTGCGTAACTAGGGAGCAACTAGGGTGCAAGTACGGCACACCTAGGGTGCAACTAGGGTCCCCGGGCGCAACTAGGACGCAACAAGGGGGCAACTAGGGCCCAACTAGGGCGCAACTAGGACGCAACTAGCGCACGACTAGGGCGCAACTAGGGTGCAACTAGGGCGCAACTAGGGTGCAACTAGTGCGCAACTAGGGCGCAAGTAGGGCGCGACTAGGGCGCGACTAGGGCGCGACTTGGGCGCAACTAGGGCGCAACTAGGGCTCAACTAGGGCGCAACTAGGGCGCAATTAGGGTGCAACTGGGGGCAACTAGGGTGCAACTAGGGCGCAACGAGGGTGCAACTAGGGCACAACTAGGGGGCAACTAGGGCGCAACTAGGGCGCAACTAGGGTGCAAGTAGTGCGCAACTAGGGCGCAACTAGGGCGCGACTAGGGCGCGACTAGGGCGCGACTTGGGTGCCACTAAGGCGTAACTAGGGCGCAACTAGGGCGCAATTAGGGCGCAACCGGGGGCTACTAGTACGCAACTAGGGTGCAACTAGGGCGCAACTAGGACGCAACTAGGGCGCAACTAGGGCGCAACTAGGGCACAACTAGGATGCAACTACGGCGCAACTAGGGCGCAAATAGGGCATAAGTAGGATGCAACTAGGGAGCAACTAGTGTACAACTAGGGCGTAGCTTGTGCCCAACTGAGGCGCAACTTGGGTGCAAGTACGGTGCAAGTAGGGCGCAAGTAGATTGCAACTTTTGCGCAACCAGGGCGCAACTAGGGCGCAACTAGGGCGCAACTAGGACGCAACTAGGGCGCAACTAGGGTGCAAGTACGGCGCAACTAGGGTGCAACTAGGGCGCAAGTAGGGTGCAAGTAAGACACAACTACGGCACAACTAGGGCACAATTAGGGCGTAGCTAGTGCCCAACTGAGGCACAACTAAGGCGCAAGTAGGGCGCCAGTAGGGTGTGAGTAGGGTGTAATAAGGGCGCAAGAAGGGCACAACTAGGGCGCAACTAGGGCGCAACTAAGACCCAATTAGGGTGCAAGTAGGGCGCAACTAGGGCGCAAGCAGGGCGCAAGTAGGGCACAACTAGGACACAACTAAGGCGCAACAAGGGGGCAACTAGGGCGCAACTATAGCGCAAGTAGGGTGCCAGTAGGGCGCAAGTAGGGTGCCAGAACGACGCAAGTAGGGCGCAAGTAGGGCGCAAGTCGGGCGCTAGTAGGGTGTAATTAGGGTGCAATAAGGGCGCAAGAAGGGCGCAACTAGGGCGCAACTAGTGTCGGAATATCCGTAAGAAACAGACTCAGTGCAGAAGTACAGTCCGAGGAAATCCCTTCTCAATAACGGTTCAGGTCACACCACCGAACCACCTTGACCAACGAGCCTCTGGTCGCCTGACCGTTCGACCCCACTGTCACGTTATCCCCTAATAAAGTGACATCTGTCACTCGCGTCCGGCTAGCGGAAAGAAGCCGTTAGGTAGTACTCTTTTTCCTGTTCTGACCTTTAATACCGAGGATGTTCATTCCCTCGAGTTAACCAGAAGAGTTCTGCTCATCCTGTTCCCCGTTGGTTCCGCGGCTTCGCCGCCGTGTCTTCGCTCTACCTCATCCTCGCATTTCCTGTCTTCGCCAGCCCCTCACATCCCTTCGCTTCATCACTCTCGCTCCTTCGCTCAGCTCTTTTACTCTGCCAACTGTCTACCATCTCATCAGCTCTCTCTCACACCAACTTGGCTACCTCGACTATCTCGCGTCTCAGCGTCTATCTGCTCCCACGGCTAACTCCTCGAACCACTCTTGCCTACGTCACTCTGGTGACGTATACCTTCATGTTCCGATGCTTCTGCCTGCTTCTGCTACTGCTGTTCTTGCATCTACATTCTTCTGACAACTAGGGCGCACCTAAGACGCAACTAGGGTGCAAGTAGGGCGCAACTAGGGCGCAAGTAGGGCGCAAATCAACACCTTGTTGCAAATAAAAGCCTTGCTATAGTTCAAAGACTTGTCACATAACAACACCTTGTTGCATGTCAATTGCTTGTCCCAAATCATGACCTTGTCCCAAATCATGAGCTTGTTGCAAATCAAGACCTTTTCGCAACTCAACACCTTGTTGCAAATCAACACCGTGTGGCAAATCAATGCCTTGTCGCAAATCAACACCTTGTCACAAATCAACACCCTGGCGCAAATCAAAGAACCAGTCGCAAATCAACATCCTGTCGCAAATCAACATCCTGTCGCAAATCAACAACCTGTCGCAAATCAACAGCCTGTCGCAAATCAACACCCGGTCGCAAATCAACACCTTATCGCAAATCAACACCCTTTTCCAAATCAACACCCTGTCGCAAATCAACACATTGTTGCAAATCAACCTATGTTCTGTTCTGACTCCGACTTGATCTATCCGACTCCATGTTGGCCAAGTCGACCTTTCGACTAGAGTAGATAGCGGGTGACTTCGTCTGCACGCAACTGTGCCACATGGAAATAATTTGGCTTCCAAAACCCCTAAAAAACATGCATACTTGCATATACAACGCTTGGACATGTTTTGTGTCAACGACCAGGTTTTGTACTAACATTCAAGGAAAGCAAGCCAGTTCCCCGAGGCCCGCCCTGGCTTCCACACTTTTCCGTGTAGCGACTTCACCGACTTGGAGTAGGTAGTCTCCGACTCTACTCTCCGACTGCCGGACTTCCCGACTTAGCGGGCAAGTAGGAGTAAAACATAGAAATCAACACCTTGTTGCAAATCAACACCTTGTCGCAAATCAACACCTTGTCGCAAATCAACACCTTGTCGCAAATCAACACCTTGTCGCAAATCAACACCTTGTCGCAAATCAACACCTTGTCGCAAATCAACACCTTGTCGCAAATCAACACCTTGTCGCAAATCAACACCTTGTCGCAAATCAACACCTTGTCGCAAATCAACACCTTGTCGCAAATCAACACCTTGTCGCAAATCAACACCTTGTCGCAAATCAACACCTTGTCGCAAATCAACACCTTGTCGCAAATCAACACCTTGTCGCAAATCAACACCTTGTCGCAAATCAACACCTTGTCGCAAATCAACACCTTGTCGCAAATCAACACCTTGTCGCAAATCAACACCTTGTCGCAAATCAACACCTTGTCGCAAATCAACACCTTGTCGCAAATCAACACCTTGTCGCAAATCAACACCTTGTCGCAAATCAACACCTTGTCGCAAATCAACACCTTGTCGCAAATCAACACCTTGTCGCAAATCAACACCTTGTCGCAAATCAACACCTTGTCGCAAATCAACACCTTGTCGCAAATCAACACCTTGTCGCAAATCAACACCTTGTCGCAAATCAACACCTTGTCGCAAATCAACACCTTGTCGCAAATCAACACCTTGTCGCAAATCAACACCTTGTCGCAAATCAACACCTTGTCGCAAATCAACACCTTGTCGCAAATCAACACCTTGTCGCAAATCAACACCTTGTCGCAAATCAACACCTTGTCGCAAATCAACACCTTGTCGCAAATCAACACCTTGTCGCAAATCAACACCTTGTCGCAAATCAACACCTTGTCGCAAATCAACACCTTGTCGCAAATCAACACCTTGTCGCAAATCAACACCTTGTCGCAAATCAACACCTTGTCGCAAATCAACACCTTGTCGCAAATCAACACCTTGTCGCAAATCAACACCTTGTCGCAAATCAACACCTTGTCGCAAATCAACACCTTGTCGCAAATCAACACCTTGTCGCAAATCAACACCTTGTCGCAAATCAACACCTTGTCGCAAATCAACACCTTGTCGCAAATCAACACCTTGTCGCAAATCAACACCTTGTCGCAAATCAACACCTTGTCGCAAATCAACACCTTGTCGCAAATCAACACCTTGTCGCAAATCAACACCTTGTCGCAAATCAACACCTTGTCGCAAATCAACACCTTGTCGCAAATCAACACCTTGTCGCAAATCAACACCTTGTCGCAAATCAACACCTTGTCGCAAATCAACACCTTGTCGCAAATCAACACCTTGTCGCAAATCAACACCTTGTCGCAAATCAACACCTTGTCGCAAATCAACACCTTGTCGCAAATCAACACCTTGTCGCAAATCAACACCTTGTCGCAAATCAACACCTTGTCGCAAATCAACACCTTGTCGCAAATCAACACCTTGTCGCAAATCAACACCTTGTCGCAAATCAACACCTTGTCGCAAATCAACACCTTGTCGCAAATCAACACCTTGTCGCAAATCAACACCTTGTCGCAAATCAACACCTTGTCGCAAATCAACACCTTGTCGCAAATCAACACCTTGTCGCAAATCAACACCTTGTCGCAAATCAACACCTTGTCGCAAATCAACACCTTGTCGCAAATCAACACCTTGTCGCAAATCAACACCTTGTCGCAAATCAACACCTTGTCGCAAATCAACACCTTGTCGCAAATCAACACCTTGTCGCAAATCAACACCTTGTCGCAAATCAACACCTTGTCGCAAATCAACACCTTGTCGCAAATCAACACCTTGTCGCAAATCAACACCTTGTCGCAAATCAACACCTTGTCGCAAATCAACACCTTGTCGCAAATCAACACCTTGTCGCAAATCAACACCTTGTCGCAAATCAACACCTTGTCGCAAATCAACACCTTGTCGCAAATCAACACCTTGTCGCAAATCAACACCTTGTCGCAAATCAACACCTTGTCGCAAATCAACACCTTGTCGCAAATCAACACCTTGTCGCAAATCAACACCTTGTCGCAAATCAACACCTTGTCGCAAATCAACACCTTGTCGCAAATCAACACCTTGTCGCAAATCAACACCTTGTCGCAAATCAACACCTTGTCGCAAATCAACACCTTGTCGCAAATCAACACCTTGTCGCAAATCAACACCTTGTCGCAAATCAACACCTTGTCGCAAATCAACACCTTGTCGCAAATCAACACCTTGTCGCAAATCAACACCTTGTCGCAAATCAACACCTTGTCGCAAATCAACACCTTGTCGCAAATCAACACCTTGTCGCAAATCAACACCTTGTCGCAAATCAACACCTTGTCGCAAATCAACACCCTATCGCAAATCAACACCCTGTCGCAAATCAACACCATGTCGCAAATCAACACCCTGTCGCAAATCAACACCCTATCGCAATTTAACACCCTGTCGCAATTTAACACCCTGACTAGGGCGCGACTTGAGCGCAACTAGGGTGCAACTAGGGCGCAACTAGGGCGCGACTAGGGCGCAACTAGGTTGCAATGAGGGCGCAACTGGAGGCAACTAGGGCACAACTAGTGCGCAACTAGGGCGCAACTAGGGCAAAACTAGGGCGCAACTAGGGCGCAACTAGGGCGCGACTAGGGCGCGACCTGTGCACAACTAGGGTGCAACTAGGGCGCAACTAGGGTGCAACTAGGGCACAATTAGGGCGCAACTATGGCACAACTAGGGCGCAACTAGGGCGCAACTAGGCCGCAACTAGGGCGCAACTAAGGCGCAACTAGGGCACAAATAGGGTACAAGTAGGACGCAACTAGGGCGCAACTAGGGTACAACTAGGGCGTAGCTAGTCCCCAACTCATGCGCAACTAGGGCGCAAGTAGGGTGCAAGTAGAGCGCAAGTATGTTGCAACTTGTGCGCAACCAGGGCGCAACTAGGGCGCAACTAGGGCGCAACTAGGGCGCAACTAGGGCGCAACTAGGGCGCAAGTAGGGCGCAACTAGGGTGCAACTAGGGCGCAAGTAGGGCGCAAGTAAGACGCAACTAGGGCACAACTAGGGCACAAGTAGGGCGTAGCTAGTGCCCAACTGAGGCGCAACTAGGGCACAAGTAGGGCGTAGCTAGTGCCCAACTGAGGCGCAACTAGGGCACAAGTAGGGCGCCAATAGGGTGTAAGTAGGGTGCAATAAGGGAGCAAGAAGGGCGCAACTAGGGCATAACTAGGGCGCAACTAAGAAGCAACTAGGGTGCAAGTAGGGCGCAACTAGGACGCAAGTAGGGCGCAAGTAGGGCGCAACTAGGGAACAACTAAGGCGCAACAAGGGCGCAACTAGGGCGCAACTAGGCGCAACTATGGCGCAACTAGGGCGCAACTAGGGCACAACTAGGGCACAACTAGGGCGCAACGAGGACGCAACTAGGACGCAACTAGGGCGCAACTAGGGCGCAACTAGAGCGCAACTAGGGCGCAACTCGGGCGTAACTAGGGCGCAACTAGGGCACAATTAGGGCGTAACTGGCGGCAAAAAGGGCGCAACTAGGGCGCAACTAGGGCGCAACTAGGGTGCAACTAGGGCGCAACGAGGGCGCAATGAGGGTGCAACTAGGGCGCTACTAGGGCGCAACTAGGGTGCAAATTAGGGCGCAACTAGGGTGCAACTAGGGCGCAACTAGGGTGCAACTAGTCTGCAAGTTGGATGCAACTAGGGCGCAACTAAGGCGCAACTAGGGCGTAAGTAAGACGTAACTAAGGGCAAAACTAGGGGACAACTAGGGCGTAGCTAGTGCCCAACTGAGGCGCAACTAGGGCGCAAGTAGGTGCCAGTAGGGCGCAAGTAGGGCGCATCTAGGGCGCAACTAGGGCGCAACTAGGATGCAACTAGGGCGCAACTAGTGCGTAACGAGGGTGCAACTAGGGTGCAAGTAAGGCGCAACTAGGACGCAACTAGGGCGCCCGGGCGCAACTAGGGCGCAACTAGGGGGAAACTAGGGCGCAACTAGGGCGCAACTAGGACGCAACTAGGGAACAACTAGGGCGCAACTAGGGCGCAACTAGGGCGCAACTAGGGTGCAACTAGTGCGCAACTAGGGCGCAACTAGGGCGCGACTAGGGCGCGACTAAGGCGCGACTTGGGCGCAACTAGGGCGCAACTAGGGCCTAACTAGGGCGCAACTAGGGTGCAACTAGGGCGCAATTAGGGCTCAACTGGGGGCAACTAGGGCGCAACTAGGGCGCAACTAGGTTGCAACTAGGGCACAACTAGGGCGGAACTAGGGTGCAACTAGGGCACAACTAGAGTGCAACTAGTGCGCAACTTAGGCGCAACTAGGGCGAGAATAATACACGACTAGGGCGCGACTTGGGCGCAACTAGGGCGCAACTAGGGCGGAACTAGGACGCAACTAGGGCGCAACTAGGACGCAACTAGGGCGCAACTAGGGCGCAACTAGGGCACAACTAGGGCGCAACTAAGGCGCAACTAGGGCGCAACCAGGGCGCAACTAGGACGCAACTAGGGCGCAACTAGGGCGCAACTAGGGCGCAACTAGCGCGTAACTAAGGCGCAACTAGGGAGCAAATAGGGCACAAGTAGGACGCAACTAGGGCGCAAGTATGGTAAAACTAGGGCGTAGCTAGTGTCCAACTGAGGCGCAACTAGGGCGCAACTAGGGCGCAACTAAGACGCAACTAGGGTGCAAGTAGGGCACAACCAGGGCTCAAGTAGGGCGCAAGTAGGGCGCAACTAGGGCACAAATAGGGCGCAACTAGGGCGCAACTAGGGCGCAACTAGGGCGCAACTAGGGCGCAACTAGGGCGCAACTAGGGCGCAACTAGGGCGCAACTAGGGCGCAACTAGGGTGCAACTAGGGCGCAACTAGGGCGCAACTAGGGCGCAACTAGAGCGTAACTAGGACGCAACTAGGGCGCAACTAGGACGCAACTAGGGCGCAACTAGGGCGCAACTAGGGTGCAACTAGGGCGCAACTAGGGCGCAACTAGGGCGCAACTAGAGCGTAACTAGGACGCAACTAGGGCGCAACTAGGACGCAACTAGGGCGCAACTAGAGCGCGACTAGGGCACAACAAGGTCGCGACTAGGGCGCAACAAGGGCGCAACAAGGGCGCAATGAGGGCGCAACTAGGGTACAAATAGGGTACAAGTAAGACGCAACTAGGGCGCAACTAGGGTACAACTAGGGCGTAGCTAGTCCCCAACTGAGGCGCAACTAGGGCGCAAGTAGGGTGCAAGTACGGCGCAAGTAGGTTACAACTTGTGCGCAACCAGGGTGGAACTAGGGCGCAACAAGGGCGCAACTAGGACGCAACTAGGGCACAACTAGGGTGCAAGTAGGGCGCAACTAGGGTGCAACTAGGGCGCAAGTAGGGCGCAAGTAAGACGCAACTAGGGCACAACTAGGGCACAATTAGGGCGTAGCTAGTGTCCAACTGAGGCGCAACTAGGGCACAGGTAGGGCGCCAATAGGGTGTAAGTAGGGTGCAATAAGGGCGCAAGAAGGGTGCAACTAGGGTGCAACTAGGACGCAACTACGACGCAACTAGGGTGCAAGTAGCGCACAACTAGGGCGCAAGTAGGGTGCAAGTAAGGCGCAACTAGGGCACAACTAAGGCGCAACTAGGACGCAACTAGGGGCTACTAGGGCACAACTAGGGCGCAACTAGGGCGCAACTAGGGTGCAAGTAAGGCGCAACTAGGGCACAACTAAGGCGCAACTAGGACGCAACTAGGGGCTACTAGGGCACAACTAGGGCGCAACTAGGGCGCAACTAGGGTGCAACTAGGATGCAACTAGGGCGCAACTAGGGCACAAATAGGATGCAACTAGAGCGCAAGTAGGTCGCAACTAGGGCGCAACTAGGGCGCAACTAGGGCGTAATTAGGGCGCAACAGGGGGCACCTAGGGCGGAACTAGGGCGCAACTAGGGCGCAACTAGAGTGCAACTAGGGCGCAACGAGGGCGCAACAAGGGCGAAACTAGGGTGCAACTAGGGCGCAACTAGGGTGTAACTAGGGCGCAACTAGGGCGCAACTAGGGTGCAACTAGGGTGCAACTAGTCTGCAACTTTGGCGCAACTAGGGCGCAACTAAGGCGCAACTAGAGCATAAGTAAGACGCAACTAAGGGCGCAACTATGGGACAACTAGGGCGTAGCTAGTGCCCAAATGAGGCGCAACTAGGGCGCAAGTTGGCGCCAATAGGGCGCAAGTAGGGCACAACTAGGGCGCAACTAGGGCGCAACTAGGACGCAACTAGGGCGCAACTAGTGCATAACTAGGGTGCAACTAGGGTGCAAGTAGGGCGCAACTAGGGCGCAACTAGGGCGCCCGGGTACAACTAGGGCGCAACTAGGGGGAAACTAGGGCGCAAGTAGGACGCAACTAGGACACAACTAGGGCGTAACTAGGACGCAACTAGGGCGCAACTAGGGTGTAATTATTGTGCAATTAGGGAGTAACTAGGACGCGACTAGGGCGCGACTAGGGCGCGACTTGGGCGCAACTAGGGCGCAACTACGGCACAACTAGGACGCAACTAGGGCGCAACTACGGCGCAATTAGAACGCAACTGGGGGAAACTAGGGCGCAACTAGGGCACAACTAGGTTGCAACTAGGGCACAACTAGGGCGCAACTAGGGCGCAACTAGTCCACAACTAGGGTGCAACTAGTGCACAACTAGGGCGCAACGAGGGCGCGAATAGGGCGCGACTAGGGCGCGACTTGGGCACAACTAGGGCGCAACAAGGGCGCAACTAAGACGCAACTAGGGCGCAATTAGGGCACAATTGGGGACAACTAGGGCGCAACTAGGGAGCAACTAGGGCGCAACTAAGGCGCAACTAGGGCGCAACTAGGGCGCAACTAGGGCGCAACTAGGGCGCAAGTAGGGCGCAACTAGGGTGCAACTAGGGCGCAACTAAGGCGCAACTAGGGCGCAAATAGGGCACAAGTAGGATGCAACTAGGCAACAAGTAGGGTACAACTAGGGCGTAGCTAGTGCCCAACTGAGGCGCAACTAGGGCGCAACTAGGGCGCAACTAAGTCGCAACTAGGCTGCAAGTAGGGTGCAACTAGGGCGCAAGTAGGGCGCAAGTAGGGCGCAACTAGGGCACAACTAAGGCGTAACAAGGGCGCAACTAGGGCGCAACTAGGGCGCAACTAGGGCGCAACTAAGCCGCAACTAGGGCGCAACTAGGGCGCAACTAGGGCGCAACTAGAGCGTAACTAGGGCGCAACTAGTGCGTAACTAGGACGCAACTAGGGCGCAACTAGAGCGCAACTAGGGCGCAACTAGGGTGCAACAAGGGCGCAACAAAGGCGCAACTAGGGCGCAACGAGGGCGCAACGAGGGCGCAACTAGGACGCAACTAGGGCGCAACTAGGGCGCAACTAGGGTGCCACTAGGGTACAACTAGGGCGCAACTAGAGCACAACTTGGGCGCAACTAGGGCGCAACTAAGGCGCAACCGGGGCGCAACCAGGGCGCAACTAGCATGCAACTAGGGCACAACTAGGGTGCAACTAGGGAGCAACTAGGGTGCAACTAGTGTGCAAGTTGGGCGCAACTAAGGTGCAACTAAGGCGCAACTAGCTCGCAGATAGGGCACAAGTAGGAAGCAACTAGGGCGTAACTAGGGCATAACTAGGGCGTAGCTTGTGCCCAACTAAGGCACAACTACGGCGCAACAAGGGTGCCAGTAGGGCGCAAGTACGGTGCAATAAGGGCGCAAATAGGGTGTAACTAGAGCGCAACTAGGGCGCAACTAGGGCGCAACTAGGGCGTGACTAGGGCGCGACTAGGGCGCGACTAGGGCACAAAGAAGGCGCAACTAGGGCGCAACTAGGGCGCAACAAGGGCGCAACTAGGGCGCAACTAGGGTGCAACTAGGGCGCAACTAGGGTGCAACTAGGGTGCAACTAGGGCGAAACTAGGGCGCAACTAGGATGCAACAAGGGTGCAACTAGGGCGCAAGTAGGGCGCAAGTAGGGCGCAAGTAGGGCGCAACTACGGCACAAGTGGGGCACAACTAGGGCGTAACAAGTGCGCAACTAGGGCGCAACTTGAGCGCAACGAGGGCGCAACGAGGGCGCAACAAGGGCACAACGAGGGCGCAACAAGGGCGCAACAAGGGCGCAACTAGGGTGCAACTAGGGCGTAAATAGGGCGCAACTAGGGCGCAACTAGGGCGCAACTAGGGAGCAACTAGGGAGTTACTAGGGCGCAACTTGGGCGCAACTAGGGCGCAACTAAGGTGCAACTAAGGTGCAACTAAGGCGCAACAAAGGCGCAACTAGGGCGCAAGAAGCGCACAAGTAGGACGCAGCTTAGGCGCAACTAGGGTACAACTAGGGCGTAGCTAGTGCCCAACTGAGGCGCAACTAGGGCAGGAGTAGGGCGCAAGTAGGGCGCAACTAGGGCGCAACTAGGGTGCAGCTAGGGCGCAACTAGGGCACAACTAGGGCGCAACTAGGGAGCAAGTAGGGCGTAACTAGGGCGCAACTAAGGCACATCTAGGGCGCAACTAGGGCGCAACTAGGGCGCAACTAGGGCGCAACTAGGACGCAACTAGTGCACAACTTGGGCGCAACTAGGGTGGAACTAGGGTGCAACTAGGGTGCAACTAGGGCGCAACTAAGGCGGGCGCGACTAGGGCGCGACTAAGGCGCGACTAGGGCGCGACTAGGGCGCGACTTGGGCGCAACTAGGGCGCAACTAGGGCGCAACTAAGGCAAACTAGGGCGCAACTAGGGCGCAATTAGGACGTAACTGGGGGCAACTAGGGCGTAGCTAGTGCCCAACCGAGGCGCAACTAGGGCGCAAGTAGGACGCCATTAGGGTGTAAGTTTGGTGCAATAAGGGCACAAGAAGGGTGCAACTAGGGTGCAACTAGGGCGCAACTAGGACGCATCTATGGCACAAGTAGGACGCAACTAGGGCGCAACTAGGGCGCAAGTAGGGCGCAAGTAGGGCGCAAGTAGGACGCAACTAGGGTGCAACTAGGGCGCAACTAGGGCGCAAGTAGGGTGTAACTAGTGTGCAAGTTGGGCACAACTAGGGCGCAACTAAGGCGCAAGTAGGACGCAAGTAGGGCGCAACTAGAGCGCAACTAGGGTGAATCTAGGGCACAACTAGAGCGCAACTAGGGTACACGTAGGGTGCAACTAGGGTGCAACTAGAGCGCAATTATGGCACAACTAGGGCGCAACTAGGGTGCAACTAGTGTGCAAGTTGGGCGTAACTAAGGCTCTACTAAGGCGCAACTAGCGCGCAAGTAGGGCACAAGTAGGACGCAAATAGCGCGCAACTAGGACACAACTAGGGAGTAGCTAGTGCCCAACTAAGGCACAACTAGGGCACAAGTAGGGTGACAATAGGGCGCAAGTAGGGTGCAATAAGGGCGCAAATAGGGTGCAACTAGGGCGCAACTAGGGCGCAACTAGGGCGCAACTAGGGCGCAACTATGGCGCAACTATGGCGCGACTTGGGCACAACTAGGGTCAACTAGGGCGCAACTAGGGCGCAACGAGGGCGCAACTAGGGCGCAACTAGGGCGTAACTAGGGCGCAACTAGGGCGCACCTAGGGCGCAACTAGGCCGCATCTAGGGCGCAACTAAGGCGCAACAAGGGCGCAACTAAGGCGCAACCAGGGCGCAAGTAGGGCACAAGTAGGACGCAACTAGGGCGCAACTAGGGTACAACTAGGGCGTAGCTAGTGCCCAACCGAGGCACAACTAAGGCGCAAGTAGGGCGCAAGTAGGGCGCAAGTAGGGTGCAACTAGTGCGCAACTAGGGCGCAACTAGGGCGCAACTAGGGCGCAACTAGGGGGGAACTAGGGCACAACTAGGGAGCAACTAGGGCGCAACTGGGGTGCAACTAGGGCGCAACTAGGGCGCAACTAGGGCGCAACTAGGACGCAACTAGGGCGCAACTAGGGCGCAACTAGGGCGCAACTAGGGTGCAACTAGGGTGCAACTAGGGCGCAACTAGTGCGCAACCAGGGTCCAACCAGGGCGCAACTAGGGCGCAACTAGGGCACAGCTAGGGTGCAACTAGGGCGCAAATAAAGCGCAACTAGGGTGCAACTAGGGCGCAACTAGGGCGCGACTAGGGCGCAACTAGGGCACAAGTAGGGCGCAAGTAAGACGCAACTAGGGCGTAAGTAGGGCACAACTAGGGCGTAGCTAGTATCCAACTAAGGCGCAACTAGGTCGCAAGTAGGGCGCCTCTAGGGCGTAAGTAGGGTGCAATAAGGGCGCAGGAAGGGCGCAACTAGGGTGCAACTAGGGCGCAACTAGGACGCGACTAGGGCGCAAGTAGGGCGCAACTAGGGCGCAACTAGGGTGCAAGTAGGGCGCAAGTAGGGCGCAAGTAGGGTGCAACTAGGGCACTACTAAGGCGCAACTAGGGCGCAACTAGGGCGCAACTAGAGCCAACTAGGGCGCAACTAGAGCGCAACTAGGGCACAACTATGTCGCAACTAGGACGCAACTAGGACACAACTAGGGCGCAACTAGGGCGCAACTAGGGCGCAACTAGGGCGCAACAAGGGCGCAACGAGGGCGCAACTAGGGCGCGACGAGGGCGCAACGAGGGTGCAACTAGGGCGCAACCAGGGTACAACTAGGGCGCAACTAGGGTGTAACTAGGGCACATCTAGGGTGCAACTAGGGCGCAACTAGGACGTAGCACAAGTAGGACGCAACTAGGGCGCAATCAGGGCACAACTAGAGCGTAGCTAGTGTCCAACTAAGGCACAACTAGGGCGCTACAAGGGCGCTAGTAGGGCGGAAGTAGGGTGCAATAAGGGCGCAAATAGTGTGCAACTAGAGCGCAACTAGGGCGCAACTAGGGCGCAACTAGGATGTGACTAGGGCGCGACTAGGATGCGACTAGGGCGCAACTAGGGCGCAACTAGGGCGCAACTAGGGTAAAACTAGGGCGCAATAGGGTGCAACTAGGGCGCAACTAGGGCGCAACTAGGGCGCAACTAGGGTGCAACTAGGGCGCAACTACGGCGCAACTAGAGCGCAACTAGGGCACAACAATGGTGCGACTAGAGCGTAAGTAGGACGCAAGTAGGGCGCAAGTAGGGAGTAACTACGTCACAAGTGGGGCACAACTAGGGCCTAACAAGGGCACAACTAGGGCGCAACTTGAGCGCAACGAGGGAGCAATGAGGGCACAACGAGGGCGCAACGAGGGCGCAACAAGGGCACAACTAGGGCGCAACTAGGGCGTAACTAGGGTGCAACTAGGGCGCAACTAGGGCGGGACTATGGCGCGACTAGAGCGCGACCAGGGCGCGACTAGGGCGCGACTTGGGCGCAACTAGGGTGCAACTAGAGCGCAACTAAGGCGCAACTAGGGTGCAACTAGGGCGCAACAAGGGCACACCTGGGGGCAACTAGGGTGCAACTAGTGTGCAAGTTGGGCGCAACTAAGGCGCAACTAAGGCGCAACTAGCGCGCGTGTAGGGTACAAGTAGGACGCAACAAGGGCGCAATTAGGGCACAACTAGGGCGTAGCTAGTGTCCAACTAAGGCACAACTAGGGCGCAAGAAGGGTGCCAGTAGGGCGCAAGTAGGGTGCAATAAGGGAGTAAATAGGATGCAACTAGAGCGCAACTAGGGTGCAACTAGGGCGCAGCTAGGTCGTGACAAGGGCGCAACTAGGGCGCGACTATGGCGCAACTAGGGCGCAACTAGGGCGCAACTAGGGCGCAACTAGGGCGCAACTAGGGCGCAACAATGGCGCAACTAGGGCGCAACTAGGGCGCAACTAGGGCGTAACTAGGGCGCAACAAGGGTGCAACTAGAGCGCAAGTAGGGCGCAAGTAGGGTGCAAGTAGGGAACGACTACGACACAAGTGGGGCACAACTAGGGCGTAAAAAGGGCACAACTAGGGCGCAACTTGAGCGCAACGAGGGCGTAACGAGGGCGCAACGAGGGCGCAACGAGGGTGCAACAAGGGGGCAACTAGGGCACAACTAGGGTGCAACTAGTGTGCAACTAGGACGCAACTAGGGCGCAACTAGGGCGCGACTATGGCGCGAGTAGGGCGCGGTTTGGGCGCGACTTGGGTGCAACTAGGGTGCAACTAGGGCGAAACTAAGGCGCAACTAGGGCGTAACTAGGGCGAAATAAGGGCGCAACTGGGGGCAACTAGGGCGCAACTAGGGTGCAACTTGGGCGCAACTAGGGCGCAACTAGGGCACAACTAGGGCGCAACTAGGGCGCAACTAGGGCGCACCTAGGGTGCAACTAGGGCGCAACTAGGGCGAACTAAGGCGCAACTAGGGTGCAAATACAGCACAAGTAGGACGCAACTAGGGCGCAACTAGGGTACAACTAGGGCGTAGCTAGTGCCCAAATGAGGCGCAACTAGGGCGCAAGTAGGGTGCAAGTAGGGCGCAAGTAGGGTGCAACTTGTGCGCAAATAGGACGCGCACTCAGGGCGCAACTAGGGCGCAACTAGGGTGCAAGTATGGCGCAACTAGGGTGCAACTAGGGTGCAAGTAGGGTGCAAGTAAGACGCAACTAGGACGCAACTAGGGCACAACTAGGGCATAGCTAGTGCCCAACTGAGGCGCAACTAGGACGCAAGTAGGGCGCCAGTAAGGTGTAATTTTGGTGCAATAAGGGCGCAAGAAGGGTGCAACTAGGGTGCAACTAGGGCGCAACTATGACGCACCTAGGGCGCAAGTACGGCGCAACTAGGGCGCAACTAGGGCGCATGTAGGGCGCAAGATGGGCGCAAGTAGGGCGCAACTAGGGCGCAACTAGGGCGCAACTAGGACGCAACTAGGGCGCAACTAGGGTGCAACTAGTGTGCAAGTTGGACGCAACTAGGGCGCAACTAAGGCGCAACTAGGGCGCAACTAAGGCGCAACTAGGGCGCAAGTAGGGCGCAACTAGAGCGCAACTAGGGTACAACTAGGGCTCAACTAGGGCGCAAGTAGGGTGCAACTAAGGCGCAACTAGAGCGCAAGTAGGACACAACTAGGGCGCAACTAGGGCGCAACTAGGGTGCAACTAGTGTGCAAGTTGGGCGCAACTAAGGCGCTACTAAGGCACAACTAGCGCGCAAGTAGGGCACAAGTAGGATGCAACTAGCACACAACTAGGGCACAACTAGGACGTAGCTGGTGCCCAACTAAGGCACAACTAGGGCGCAAGTAGGGTGCCAGTAGGGCGCAAGTAGGGTGCAATAAGGGCGCAAATAGGGTGCAACCAGGGCGCAACTAGGGCGCAACTAGGGGGCGACTAGGGCGCAACTAGGACGCGACTAGGGCGCAACTAGGGCGCAACTAGGGCGCAACTAGGGCGCAACTAGGGTGCAACTAGGGCGTAACTAGGGCACAACTAGGGCGCAACTAGGGCGCAACTAGGGCGCGACTAGGGCGCAACTAAGGCGCAACTAAGGCACAACTAGGGCGCAACTAAGGCGCAACTAGGGCGCAAGTAGGGCACAAGTAGGACACAACTAGGGCGCAACTAGGGTACAACTAGGGCGTAGCTAGTGCCCAACTGAGGCGCAACTAGGGCGCAACTAGGGCGCGACTAGGGCGCAACTAAGGCGCAACTAAGGCACAACTAGGGCGCAACTAAGGCGCAACTAGGGCGCAAGTAGGGCACAAGTAGGACACAACTAGGGCGCAACTAGGGTACAACTAGGGCGTAGCTAGTGCCCAACTGAGGCGCAACTGGGGCGCAAGTAGGGCGTAAATAGGACGCAAGTAGGGTGCAACTTGTGCGCAACTAGGGCGCAACTAGGGCGCAACTAGGGCGCAACTAGGACGGAACTAGGGTGCAACTAGGGCGCAAGTAGGGTGCAACTAGGGTGCAACTAGGGTGCAACTAGGGCGCAACTAGGGCACAACTAGGGCACAACGAGGACGCAACTAGGTCGCAACTAGGACGCAACTAGGGTGCACTAGGGCGCAACTTGGGCGCAACTAGGGCGCAACTAGTGCGCAACCAGGGTGCAACCAGGGCGCAACTAGGGCGCAACTAGGGCACAACTAGGGTGCAACTAGGGCACAACTAGGGCGCAACTAGGGTGCAACTAGGGTGCAACTAGGTCACGACTAGGGCGCAACTAGGGTGCAACTAGGGCGCATGTAGGGCGCAAGTAAGACGCAACTGGGGTGCAACTAGGGCACAACTAGGGCGTAGCTAATGACAACTAAGGCACAACTAGGGCGCAAGAAGGGCGCCAGTAGGGTGTAAGTATGGTGCAATAAGGGCACAAGAAGGGCGCAACTATGGTGTAACTAGGGCGCAACTAGGACGCGACTAGTGCGCAACTAGGACACAACTAGGCCGCAAGTAGGGTGCAAGTAGGGCGCATGTAGGGCGCAACTAGGGCACAACTAAGGCGCAACTAGGGCGCAACTAGGGCGCAACTAAGGCGTAACTAGGGCGCAACTAGGGTGCAACTACGGCACAACTAGGGCGCAACTGGGGCGCAACTAGGACGCAACTTGGGCGCAACTTGGGCGCAACTAGGGTACAACTAGGGCGCAATGAGGGCGTAACGAGGGCATAACAAGGGCGCAATGAGGGCTCAACGAGGGCGCAACTAGGGTGCAACTAGGGTGCAACTATGGCGCAGCTAGGGCGCAACTAGGGTGCAACTAGTGTGCAAGTTGGGCGCAACTAGGGTACAACTAAGGTGCAACTAGGGCCCAAGTAGGACGCAAGTAGGATGCAACTAGGGCGCAACTAGGGAACAAATAGTACGTAGTTAGTGCCCAACTGAGGCGCAACTAGGGCGCAAGTAGGCACCAGTAGGGCGCAAGAATGGTGCAACTAGGGTGCAAGTAGGGCGCAACTAGGTTGCAACTAGGGCGCAACTAGGGCGCAACTAGGGCGCAACTAGGACGCAACTAGGACACAACTAGGGCGCAACTAGGGCGCAAGTAGGCACCAGTAGGGCGCAAGAATGGTGCAACTAGGGTGCAAGTAGGGCGCAACTAGGTTGCAACTAGGGCGCAACTAGGGCGCAACTAGGGCGCAACTAGGACGCAACTAGGACACAACTAGGGCGCAACTAGGGCGCAACTAGGACGCAACTTGGGTGCAACTAGGGCGCAACTAGGGTGCAACTAGGGCGCGACTAGGGCGCGACTAGGGTGCGACTTGGGTACAACTAGGGCGCAACTAGGGGGCAACCGGGGCGCAACCAGGGCGCAACTAGGGCGCAACTAGAGTGCGACTAGGGCACAACCAGGGCACAACTAGGACGCAATTAGGGTACAACTAGGGCACAACCAGGGCGCAACTAGGGCGGAACTAGGGTGCAACTAGTGAACAAGTTGGGCGCAACTAAGACACAACTAAGGCACAACTAGCACGCAACTAGGGCACTACAAGGGCGTAGCTAGTGCCCAACTAAGGCAAAACGAGGGCGCAAGTAGGGTGCCAGTAGGGCGCAAGTAGGGTGCAATAAGGGCGCAAATAGGGTGCAACTAGGGCGGAAGTAGGGCGCAACTAGGGTGCGACTAGGGCGCGACTAGGGCGCAACTAGAGCGCAACTATGGCGCAACTAGGGCGCAACTAGGGTGTACCTAGGGCACAACTAGGGCGCAACTAGGGCGCAACTAGGGCGCAACTAGGGCGCAACTAGGGTACAACTAGGGTGCAACTAGGGCGCAACTAGAGTGCAACTAGGGCGCAAGTAGGGAGCAAGTAGGGCGCAAGTAGGCCCGGCCTACGTTTGTGTGACCCGGCTTTGGTTTCTGTGACCCGGCTTCTGTTTCTGTGACCCAGCTTTGGTTTCTGTGACCCGGCTTTGGTTTCTGTGTCCAGGCTTTGGTTTCTGTGACCTGGCTTTGGTTTCTCTGACCCGGCTTTCGTTTGTGTAACCCAGCTTTGGTTTCTATGATCCGGCTTTGGTTTATCCAGCTTTGGTTTCTTTGACCCGGCTTTGGTTTCTGTGACCCGTCTTTGGTTTCTATGACCCGGCTTTCGTTTCTGTGACCCGGCTTTGGTTCATGTGACCCGACTTTGGTTTATTTGGTCCAGCTTTGGTTTCTGTTTACCGGCTTTGGTTTATCCAGCTTTGGTTTCTTTGACCCGGCTTTCGTTTCTGTGACCCGGCTTTCGTTTCTGTGACCCGGCTTTCGTTTCTGTGACCCGGCTTTCGTTTCTGTGACCCGGCTTTCGTTTCTGTGACCCGGCTTTCGTTTCTGTGACCCGGCTTTCGTTTCTGTGACCCGGCTTTCGTTTCTGTGACCCGGCTTTCGTTTCTGTGACCCGGCTTTCGTTTCTGTGACCCGGCTTTCGTTTCTGTGACCCGGCTTTCGTTTCTGTGACCCGGCTTTCGTTTCTGTGACCCGGCTTTGGTTTCTGTGACCCGGCTTTGCTTTTTGTGACCCGGCTTGGTTTCTGTGACCCGGCTTTGGTTTTGTGACCCGGCTTTGGCTTTTGTGACCCGGCTTTGGTTTCTGTTACCCGGCTTTGGTTTCTCTGACCCGGTTTTGGGTTCTGTGACCCGGCTTTGGTTTTTGTGTCCCGGCTTTGGTTTCTGTGACCTGGCTTTGGTTTATCTGACCCAGCTTTGGTTTCTTTGGCCCAGCTTTGGTTTCTCTGTACCGGCTTTGGTTTACCCATCTTTGGTTTCTTTGACCCGGTTTTGGCTTCTGTGACCCGTCTTTGGTTTCTATGACCCGGCTTTCGTTTATGTGATCCGGCTTTGGTTTCTGTGACCCGGCTTTGGTTTCTGTGACCCGGCTTTGCTTTCTGTGACTCGGCGTTGGTTTCTGTGACCCGGCTTTGGTTTCTGTGACCCTGCTTTGGATTATGGGACCGTTTTTGGTTCCTGTGACCCGGCTTTGGTTTCTGTGACCCGGCTTTGGTTTCTGTGACCCGGCTTTGGCTTCTGTGACCCGGCTTTCTTTGATCCGGCTATGGTTTCTTTGACCCGGCTTTGGTTTTTGTCACCCGGCTTTGGTTTGTGTGGCCCGGCTTTGGTTTCTGTGACTCGGCCTTGGTTTCTGTGACCCAACTTTGGTTTCTCTGACCCGGCTTTGGTTTCTGTGACCCGGCTTTGGTTTCTGTGACCCGGCTATGGTTTCTGTGACCCGGCAGTGGTTTCTGTGACCCAGCTTTGGTTTCTGTGACCCGGCATTGGTTTCTGTAACCCGGCTTTGGTTGCTGTGACCCAGCTTTGGTTTCTGTGACCCGGCTTTGGTTTCTGTGACCCGGCTTTGGTTTCTGTGACCCGGCGTTCGTTTGTGTGACCCGGCTTTGGTTTTTGTGACCCAGCTTTGGTTTTTGTAACCCGGCATTGGTTTCTGTAACCCGGTTTTGGTTTTTCTTACCCGGCTTTGGTTTGTGTGACCCGGCTTTGGTTTCTGTGACCCGGCTTTGGTTTCTATGACCCGGCTTTGGTTTCTGTGACCCGGCTCTGGTTTCTGTGACCCGGCTTTGGTTTCTGTGACCCGGCTTTGGCTTCTTTGACCTGGCTTTTGTTTCTGTGAGCCGGCTTTGGTTACTGTGACCCGGCTTTGGTTTCTGTGACCCCGCTTTGGTTTTTGTGACCTGGCTTTTGTTTCTGTGACCCGGCTTTGGTTCTGTGACCTGGCTTTGGTTACTCTGACCCAGCTTTGGTTTCTGTGACCCGGCATTGGATTATGTGACCCGGCTTTGGTTTCTGTGACCCGGCTTTGGTTTCTATGACCGGGCTTTGGTTTCTGTGCTCTGGCTTTGGTTTGTTGACCCGGCTTTGGTTTTGTGACCCGGCTTTGGTTTTTGTGACCCGGCTTTGTTTTCGTGACCCGGCTTTGGTTTCTATGACCCGACTTTGGTGTCTGTGACCCGGCTTTGGTTTTTGTGACCCGGCTTTGGTTTTTGTGACCCGGCTTTGTTTTCGTGACCCGGCTTTGGTTTCTATGACCCGACTTTGGTGTCTGTGACCCGGCTTTGGTTTTTGTGAACCGGCTTTGGTTTTTGTGACCCGGCTTTCGTTTCTCTGACCTGGCTTTGGTTTTTGTGACCCGGCTTTGGTTTGTGTGACCCGGCTTTGCTTTCTGTGACCCGGCTTTTTTTTCTGTGACTCGGCTTTGGTTTCTGTGACCCGGCTTTGGTTGCTGTGATCCGGCTTTGGTTTCTGTGACCCAGCTTTGGTTTATGTGATCTTGCTTTGGTTTCTGTGACCCGGCTTTGATTTCTGTGACCCGCCTTTGGTTTCTCTGACCCGGCTTTTGTTTCTGTGGCTTAGCTTTGGTTTCTGTGCTCCGGCTTTGGTTTATCCAGCTTTGGTTTCTTTGACCCGGCTTTGGTTTCTGTGACCCGTCTTTGGTTTCTATGACCCGGCGTTCGTTCCTGTGACCCGGCTTTGCTTTCTTTGACCCGGCTTTGGTTTCTGTGACCCGGCGTTGGTTTCTGTGACCCGGCTTTGGTTTCTGTGACCCGGCTTTGGTTTCTGGGACCCGGCTTCGGTTTTCTGTGACCCGGCTTTGGTTTTTGTGACCGGCTTAGGTTTCTGTGACCCTTCTTTGGTTTCTGTGACCGGCTTAGGTTTCTGTGACCCGGCTTTGGTTTCTGTGACTGGGCTTTGGTTTGTGTGACGTGGCTTTGGCTTCTGTGACCCGGCTTTGGTTTCTGTGACCCGGCTTTGGTTTCTGTGACCCGGCTTTGGTTTCTGTGACCCGGCTTCGTTTTCTATGACCCGGCTTTGGTTTCTGTGACCCGGCTTGGTTTTTGTGACCCGGCTTTGGTTTTGTGACCCGGCTTTGGTTATTGTGACCCGGCTTTGGTTTTTGTGACCCGGCTTTGGTTTCTCTGACCCGGCTTTGGTTTCTGTGACCCGGCTTTGCTTTCTGTGACTCGGCGTTGGTTTCTGTGACCCGGCTTTGGTTTCTGTGACCCGGCTTCGGTTTCTGTGACCCGGCTTTGGTTTCTGTGACCCGGCTTCGGTTTCTGTGACCCGGCTTTGGTTTCTGTGACCCGGCTTCGGTTTCTGTGACCCGGCTTTGGTTTCTGTGACCCGGCTTGGTTTTTGTGACCCGGCTTTGGTTTTGTGACCCGGCTTTGGTTTTTGTGACCCGGCTTTGGTTTTTGTGACCCGGCTTTGGCTTCTCTGACCCGGCTTTGGTTTCAGTGACCCGGCTTTGGTTTTTGTGACCCGGCTTTGGTTTCTGTGACCCGGCTTTGGTTTATCTGACCCAGCTTTGATTTCTTTGGTCCAGGTTTGGTTTTTGTGTACCGGCTTTGGTTTTCCCAGCTTTGGTTTCTTTGACCCGGCTTTGGTTTCTGTGACCCGTCATTGGTTTCTATGACCCCGCTTTCGTTTCTGTGACCCGGCTTTGGTTTCTGTGACCCGGCTTTGGTTTCTGTGACCCGGCTTTGGTTTCTGTGACCCGGCTTTGGTTTCTGTGACCCGGCTTTGGTTTCTGTGACCCAGCTTTGCTTTCTATGACTCGGCATTGGTTTCTGTGACCCGGCTTTGGTTTCTGTGACCCTGCTTTGGTTTATGGGACCGTTTTTGGTTTCTGTGACCAGGCTTTGGTTCCTGAGACCAGGCTTTGGTTCCTGTGACCAGGCTTTGGCTTCTGTGACCCGGCTATGGCTTCTGTGACCCGGCTTTGGTTTCTGTGACCAGGCGTTGGTTTGTGTGACCCGGCTTTGGTTTCTGTGACCCGGGTTTGGGTTCTGTGACCCAGCTTTGGTTTCTGTGACCCGGCTTTGGTTTCTGTGACCCGGCTTTGGTTTCTGTGGCATGGCTTTGGTTTCTGTGACCCAGCTTTGGTTTTTGTGACTCGGCTTTGATTTCGTTGACCCGGTTTTGGTTTCTGTGACCCGGCTTTGGTTTCTGTGACCCAGCTTTGGTTTCTGTGACCCGGCTGCCAACTTGTGTGCAACTAGTGTGCAACTAGGGCGCAACTAGGGCGCAACTAGTGCGCAATTAGGGCGCAATTATGGCACAACTAGGGCGGAACTAGGGAGCAACTGGGGCGTAACTAGGGCACAACTAAGGCGCAACTAGGGCACAAATAGGGTACAAGTAGGACGCAACTAGGGCGCAACTAGTGTACAACTAGGGCGTAGCTACTTCCCAACTGAGGCTTAACTAGGGCGCAAGTAGGGTGTAAGTAGAGCGCAAGTAGGTTGCAACTTGTGCGCAACCAGGGCCCAACTAGGGCGCAACTAGGGCGCAACTAGGGTGCAAGTAGGGCGGAACTAGGGTGCAACTAGGGCGCAATTAGGGCGCAAGTAAGATGCAACTAGGGCGCAAATAGGGCACAATTAGGGCGTAGCTAGTGCCCAACTGAGGCGCTACTAGGGCGCACGTAGGGCGCCAATAGGGTGTAAGTAGGGTGCAATAAGGGCACAACTAGGACGCAACTAGGACGCAACTAGGGCGCAACTAGGATGCAACTAAGACGCAACTAGGGTGCAAGTAGGGAGCAACTAGGGTGCAAGTAGGGCGCAAGTAGGGCACAACAAGGGCACAATTAAGGCGCAACAAGGGCGGAACTAGGGCGCAACTAGGCGCAACTAGGGCGTAGCTAGGGCGCAACTTGGGCGCAACTAGGGCGCAACTAGGGCAGAACTAGGGCGCAACTAGGGCGCAACTAGGACGCAACTAGAGCGCAACTAGATCACAACTAGGGCGCAACTAGGGCGCAACTAGGGCGCAATTAGGGCACAACTGGAGGCAACTATGGCGCAAGTAGGGCGCAACTAGGGCGCAACTAGGGTGCAACTAGCGCGCAACGAGGGCGCAACGAGGGTGCAACTAGGGCGCAACTAGGGCGCAACTAGGGTGCAACTAGGGTGCAACTAGGGGGCAACTAGGGCACAACTAGGGTGCAACAAGTCTGCAAGTTGGGCGCAACTAGGCCAAAACTAAGGCGCAACTAGGGCGTAAGCAAGACATAACTAAGGGCGCAACTAGGGGACAACTAGGGCGTAGCTAGTGCCCAACTGAGGCGCAACTAGGGTGCAAGTAGGCGCCAGTAGGGCACAAGTAGGGCGCAACTAGGGCGCAACTAGGGCGCAACTAGGATGCAACTAAGGCGCAACTAGTGGGTAACTAGGGTGCAACTAGGGTGCAAGTAGGGCGCAACTAGGGCGCCCGGGCGCAACTAGGGGCAACTAGGGGGAAACTAGGGCGCAACTAGGGCGCAATTAGGATGCAACTAGTGCACAACTAGGGCGCAACTAGGGTGCAACTAGGGCGCAACTAAAGTGCAACTAGTGCGCAACTAGGGCGCAACTAGGGCGCGACTAGGGCGCGACTAGGGCGCGACTTGGGCGCAACTAGGGCGCAACTAGGGCAGAACTAGGGCGCAACTAGGGTGCAACTAGGGCGCAATTAGGGCGCAACTGGGGGCAACTAGGGCGCAACTAGGGCGCAACTAGGTTGCAACTAGGGCACAACTTGGGCGCAACTAGGGCGCAACTAGGGCGCAACTAGGTTGCAACTTGTGCGCAACTAGGGTGCAACTAGGACGAGAATAATGCGCGACTAGGACGCGACTTGGGTGCAACTAGGGCGCAACTAGGGCGCAACTAGGAAGCAACTAGGGCGCAATAAGGGTGCAACTGGGGGCAACTAGGGCGCAACTAGGGCGCAACTAGGGCGCAACTAAGGCACAACTAGGGCGCAACTAGGGCGCAACTAGGGCACAACTAGGGCGCAACTAGGGCGCAACTAGGGCGCAACCAGGGCGCAACTAGGACGCAACTAAGACGCAACTAGGGTGCAAGTAGGGAGCAACTAGGGTGCAAGTAGGGCGCAAGTAGGGCACAACAAGGGCACAACTAAGGCGCAACAAGGGCGCAACTAGGGCGCAACTAGGCGCAACTAGGGCGTAACTAGGGCGCAACTAGGGCGCAACTAGGGCGCAACTAGAGTGCAACTAGATCGCAACTAGGGCGCAACTAGGGCGCAACTAGGGCGCAATTAGGGCGCAACTGAGGGCAACTATGGCGCAACTAGGGCGCAACTAGGGCGCAACTAGGGTGCAACTAGCGCGCAACGAGGGCGCAACGAGGATGCAACTAGGGCGCAACTAGGGCGCAACTAGGGTGCAACTAGGGTGCCACTAGGGCGCAAATAGGGCGCAACTAGGGTGCAACTAGTCTGCAAGTTTGGCGCAACTAGGGTGCAACTAAGGCGCAACTAGGGCGTAAGTAAGACGTAACTAAGGGCGCAACTAGGGGACAACTAGGGCGTAGCTAGTGCCCAACTGAGGCGCAACTAGGGCGCAAGTAGGCGCAAGTAGGGCGCAAGTAGGGCGCAACTAGGGTGCAAATAGGGCGCAACTAGGATGCAACTAGGACGCAACTAGTGGGTAACTAGGGTGCAACTAGGATGCAAGTAGGGCGCAACTAGGGCGCAACTAGGGCGCCCGGGCGCAACTAGGGCGCAACTAGGGGGAAACTAGGGCGCAACTAGGGTGCAACTAGGACGCAACTAGTGCACAACTAGGGCGCAACTAGGGTGCAACTAGGGCGCAACTAAAGTGCAACTAGTGTGCAACTAGGGCGCAACTAGGGCGCGACAAGGGCGCGACTAGGGCGCGACTTGGGCGCAACTAGGGTGCAACTAGGGCAGAACTAGGGCGCAACTAGGGTGCAACTAGGGCGCAATTAGGGCGCAACTGGGGGCAACTAGGGCGCAACTAGGGCGCAACTAGGTTGCAACTAGGGCACAACTTGGGTGCAACTAGGGCGCAACTAGGGCGCAACTAGGGTGCAACTTGTGCGCAACTAGGGTGCAACTAGGGCGAGAATAATGCGCGACTAGGACGCGACTTGGGCGCAACTAGGGCGCAACTAGGGCGCAACTAGGATGCAACTAGGGCTTAATTAGGGTGCAACTGGGGGCAACTAGGGCGCAACTAGGGCGCAACTAGGGCGCAATTAAGGCACAACTAGGGCGCAACTAGGGCGCAACTAGGGCGCAACTAGGGCGCAACTAGGGCGCAACTAGGGCGCAACTAGGGCGCAACTAAGGCGCAACTAGGGCGCAAATAGGGCACATGTAGGATGCAACTAGGGCGCAAGTATGGTACAACTAGGGCGTAGCTAGTGTCCAACTGGGGCGCAACTAGGGCGCAACTAGGGCGCAACTAAGACGCAAATAGGGTGCAAGTAGGGCGCAACTAGGGCGCAAGTAGGGCGCAAGTAGGACGCAACTAGGGCACAACTAAGGCGCATCAAGGGCACAACTAGGGTGCAACTAGGGCACAACTAGGGCGCAACTAGGTCGCAACTAGGGTGCAATTAGGGCGCAACTAGGGCACAACTAGGGCGCAACTAGGGCGCAACTACGGCGCAACTAGAGCGCAACTAGGGCGCAACCAGGGCGCAAGTAGGACGCAATTAGGGCCCAACTAGAGCGCAACTAGGGCACAAGTAGGGCGCAACAAGGGCGCAATGAGGGCGCAACTAGGGCACAAATAGGGTACAAGTAGGACGTAACTAGGGCGCAACTAGGGCGCAAGTAGGGTGCAAGTAGGACGCAAGTAGGTTTCAACTTGTGCGTAACCAGGGTGCAGCTAGGGCGCAACTAGGGCGCAACTAGGACGCAACTAAGGCGCAACTAGGGTGCAAGTAGGGCGCAAGTAGGGTGCAACTAGGGCACAAGCAGGGCGTAAGTAAGACGCAACTAGGGTGCAACTAGGGCACAATTAGGGCGTAGCTAGTGCCCAACTGAGGCGCAACTAGGGCACAGGTAGGGCGCCAATAGGGTGTAAGTAGGGTGCAATGAGGGCGCAAGATGGGCGCAACTAGGGCGCAACTAGGGCACAATTAGGGCGTAGCTAGTGCCCAACTGAGGCGCAACTAGGGCACAGGTAGGGCGCCAATAGGGTGTAAGTAGGGTGCAATGAGGGCGCAAGATGGGCGCAACTAGGGCGCAACTCGGATGCAACTACAACGCAACTAGGGTGCATGTAGGGCGCAACTAGGGCGCAAGTAGGGAGCAAGTAGGGCGCAACTAGGGCACAACTTAGGCGCAACAAGGGCGCAACTAGGGCGCAACTAGGCGCAACTAGGGTGCAACTAGGGCGCAACTAGGGCACAACTAGGGCGCAACTAGGGCGCAACTAGGGTGCAACTAGGGCGCAACTAGGGCGCAACTAGAGCTCAACTATGGCGCAACTAGGGCGCAACTAGGACGCAATTAGGGCGCAACTGGGGGCAACTAGGGCGCAACTAGGGCGCAACTAGGGCGCAACTAGGGTGCAACTCGGGCGCAACGAGGGCGCAACGAGGACGCAACTAGGGCGCAACTAGGGCGCAACTAGGGTGCAACTAGGGCGCAACTAGGGTGCAACTAGGGCGCAACTAGGGTGCAACCAGTCTGCAAGTTGGGCGCAACTAGGGCGCTACTAAGGCGCAACTAGGGCGTAAGTAAGACGCATCTAAGGGCGCAACTATGGGACAACTAGGGCGTAGCTAGTGCCCAACTGAGGCGCAACTAGGGCACAAGTAGGCACCAGTAGGGTGCAAGTAGGGCACAACTAGTGCGCAACTAATGCGCAACTAGGACGCAACTAGGGCTCAACTAGTGCGTAACTAGGGTACAACTAGGGTGCAAGTAGGGCGCAACTAGGGCGCAACTAGGGCGCAACTAGGGGTAAACTAGGTCGCAACTAGGGCGCAACTAGGACGCAACTAGGACACAACTAGGGCGCAACTAGGGCGCAACTAGGGCGCAACTAGGGTGCAACTAGTGCACAACTAGGGCGCAACTAGGGTGCGACTAGGGCGGGACTAGGGTGCGACTTGGGCGCAACTAGGGCGCAACTAGGGCACAACTAGAGGGCGCAACTAGCGCGCAACTAGGGCGCAATTAGGACGCAACTAGGGGCAACTAGGGCGCAACTAGGAGGCAACTAGGTTGCAACTAGGTAAAAACTAGGGCACAACTAGGGCGCAACTAGGGTGCAACTAGGGTGCAACTAGTGCACAACTAGGACGCAACTAGGGCGAGACTAGGGCGTGACTATGGCGCGACTTGGGCGCAACTAGGGCGCAACTAGGGCACAATTAGGGCGCAACTAGGGGCAACTAGGGCGCAACTAGGGCGCAACTAGGGCACAACTAGGGCGCAACTAAGGCACAACAGGGGCGCAACTAGGGAGCAACTAGGGCGCAACTAGGGCGCAACTAGGGCGCAACAAGGGCGCAACTAGGGAGCAAGTAAGGCACAACTAGGTCGCAAATAGGGCACAAGTAGGATGCAACTAGGGCGCAAGTAGGGTACAACTAGGGCGTAGCTAGTGCCCAACTGAGGCGCAACTAGGGCGCAACTAGGCCGCAACTAAGTTGCAACTAGGGTGCAAGTAGGGCGCAACTAGGGCGCAAGTAGGGCGCAAGTAGGGCGCAACTAGAGCACAACTAAGGCGCAACAAGGGCGCAACTAGGGCGCAACTAGGGCGCAACTACGGCGCAACTAGGGCGCAACTAGGGCGCAACTAGGGCGCAACTAGGGCGCAACTAGGACGCAACTAGGGAGCAACTAGAGCGCAACTAGGGCGCAACGAGGACGCAACGAGGGCGCAACTAGGGTGCAACTAGGGCGCAACTAGGGCACAACTAGGGCGCAACTAGGGTACAACTAGGGCGTAACTAGAGCACAACTTGGGCACAACTTGGGCACAACTAGGACGCAACTAGGTCGCAACTTGGGCGTAACTAGGGCGCAACTAGGACGCAACTAGGGCGCATCTAGGGCGCAACCGGGGCGCAACCAGGGTGCAACTAGGGCGCAACTAGGGCACAACTAGGGCGCAACTAGGGCGCAACTAGGGTGCACCTAGTTCGCAAGTTGGGCGCAACTACGGTGCAACTAAGGCGCAACTAGCTCGCAAGTAGGGCACAAGTAGGACGCAACTAGGGCGCAACTAGGGCATAACTAGGGCGTAGCTTGTGCCCAACTAAAGCACAACTAGGGTGCAAGAAGGGTGCCAGTAGGGCGCAAGTAGAGTGCAATAAGGGCGCAAATAGTGTACAACTAGAGTGCAACTAGGGTGCAACTAGGGCGCAACTCGGGCGTGACTAGGGCGCGACTAGGGCGCGACTAGGGCGCAACTTGGGCGCAACTAGGGCGCAACTAGGGCACAACTAGGGCGCAACTAGGGCGCAACTAGGGTGCAACTAGGGCGCAACTAGGGTGCAACTAGGGCGCAACTAGGGAAAAACTAGGGCGCAACTAGGGTGCAACAAGGGTTCAACTAGGGTACAAGTAGGGCGCAAGTAGGGCGCAAGTAGGACACAACTACGGCACAAGTGGGGCACAACTAGGGCGTAGCAAGGGCGCAACTAGGGCGCAACTAGGGTGCAACTAGGGCGCAACTAGGGAAAAACTAGGGCGCAACTAGGGTGCAACAAGGGTTCAACTAGGGTACAAGTAGGGCGCAAGTAGGGCGCAAGTAGGACACAACTACGGCACAAGTGGGGCACAACTAGGGCGTAGCAAGGGCGCAACTAGGGCGCAACTTAGGCGCAACGAGGGCGCAACGAGGGAGCAACGAGGGCGCAACGAGGGCGCAACAAGGGCGCAACAAGGGCGCAACTAGAGCGCATTTAGGCGCAACTAGGGCGCATCTAGGGCGAAACTAGGGCGCAACTAGGGTGCAACTAGGGCGCAACTAGGGGGCAACTAGGTCGCAAGTAGGACGCAACTAGGGCGCAAGTAGGGCACATCCAGGGCGCAACTAGGGCGCAACTAGGGCGCAACTAGGCCACAACTGGGACGCAACTAGGGCACAACTAGGGCGCAACTAGGGCGGAACTAGGGTGCAACTAGGGTGCAACTAGGGCGCAACTAAGGCGCAACTAGGGCGCGACTAGGGCGCGACTAGGGTGCGACTAGGGCGCGACTAGGACGTGACTTGGGCGCAACTAGGGCGCAAAAAGGGCGCAACTAAGGCGCAAGTAGGGTGCAACTAGGGCGCAATTAGGACGTAACTGGGGACAACTAGGGCGTAGCTAGTGCCCAACTGAGGCGCAACTAGGGCGCAACTAGGCCGCCATTAGGGTGTAAGTTTGGTGCAATAAGGGCGCAAGAAGGGCGCAACTAGGGTGCAACTAGGGCGCAACTAGGACACATCTAGGGCACAAGTAGGGCGCAACTAGGGCGCAACTAGGGCGCAAGTAGGGCGCAAGTAGGGCGCAACTAGGGCGCAACTAGGGCGCAACTAGGGCGCAACTAGGGCGCAACTAAGGCGCAACTAGGGTGTAACTAGTGTGCAAATTGGGCGCAACTAGGGTACAACTAAGGCGCAACTATGGCACAAGTAGGGCGCAACTAGAGCGCAACTAGGGCGCAACTAGGGTGCAACTAGGGCGCAACTAGGGCGCAAGTAGGGTGCAACTAGGGTGCAACTAGAGCGCAAGTATGGGACAACTAGGGCGCAACTAGGACGCAACTAGGGTGCAACTAGTATGCAAGTAGGACGCAACTAGTCGCAACTAGGACACAACTAGGGCGTCTAGTGCCCAACTAAGGCACAACTAGGGCGCAAGTAGGGTGCCAATAGGGCGCAAGTAGGGTGCAACTAGGGTGCAACTAGGGCGCAACTAGGGCGCAACTAGGGCGCAACTAGGGCGCGACTAGGGCGAAACTAGGGCGCAACTAGGGCGCAACTAGGGCGCAACTAGGGCGCATCTAGGGTGCAACTAGGGCGTAACTAGGGCGCAACTAGGGCGCAACTAGGCCGCATCTAGGGCGCAACTAAGGCGCAACTAGGGCGCAACTAGGGCGCAACTAAGGCACAACTAGGGCGCAACTAGGGCACAACTAGGACACAACTAGGTCACAACTAGGGCGCAACTAGGGCGCAAATAGGGCGCAACTAGGGTGCAACTAGGGCGCAACTAGGGCGCAACTAGGGCGCAACTAGGACGCAAGTAGGGTGCAAGTAACACTCAACTTGGGTGTAACTAGGGCACAACTAGGGCGTAGCTAGTATCCAACTAAGGCGCAACTAGGGCACAAGTAGGGCGCCAGTAGGGCGTAAGTAGGGTGCAATAAGGGCGCAAGAAGGGCGCAACTAGGGTGCAACTAGGGCGCAACAAGGATGTGACTAGGGCGCAAGTAGGGCGCAACTAGGGCGCAACTAAGGCGCAAGTAGGGCGCACGTAGGGTACAACTAGGGCACAACTAAGGCACAACTAGGGCGCAACTAGGGCGCAACTAGAGCACAACTAGGACACAACTAGGGCGCAACTTGGACGCAACTAGGGCGCAACTACGGCACAACTAGGGCGCAACAAGGGCGCACCTAGGGCGCAACAAGGGCGCAACGAGGGCGCAACTAGGGCGCAATGAGGGCGCACCGAGGGCGCAACTAGGGCGCAACTAGGGTGCAACTAGGGCGCAACTAGGGTGTAACTAGGGCGCATCTAGGATGCAACTAGGGCGCAACTAGGGCACAACTAGGGCACAACTAGGACGCAACTAGGTCGCAACTAAGGTTCAACTAGGGCGCAACTAGGGTGCAACTAGGGCGCAACGGGGGCGCAACCAGGGGGCAACTAGGGCACAACTAGGGCACAACTAGGGCACAACTAGGGCGCAACTAGGGTCCAACTAGTGTGCAAGTTGGGCGCAACTAAGGCGCAACGAAGGCACAACTAGCTCGCAAGTAGGGCACAAGTAGGACGCAACTATGGCGCAATTAGGGCACAACTAGGACGTAGCTAGTGCTCAACCAAGGCACAACTAGGGCGCAAGAAGGACGCCAGTAGGGCGCAAGCAGGGTGCAATAAGGGCGCAAATAGGGTGCAACTAGAGCGCAACTAGGGCGCAACTAGGGCGCAACTAAGGCACAACTAGGGCGCAACTAGGGCACAACTAGGGCGCAACTAGGGTGCAACTAGTGTGCAAGTAGGGCGCAACTAGGGCGCAACGAAGGCACAACTAGCTCGCAAGTAGGGCACAAGTAGGACGCAACTATGGCGCAATTAGGGCACAACTAGGACGTAGCTAGTGCTCAACCAAGGCACAACTAGGGCGCAAGAAGGACGCCAGTAGGGCGCAAGCAGGGTGCAATAAGGGCGCAAATAGGGTGCAACTAGAGCACAACTAGGGCGCAACTAGGGCGCAACTAGGTCGTGACTAGGGCACGACTAGGACGCAACTAGGGCGCAACTAGGGCGCAACAAGGGCGCAAATAGGGTGCAACTAGAGCACAACTAGGGCGCAACTAGGGCGCAACTAGGTCGTGACTAGGGCACGACTAGGACGCAACTAGGGCGCAACTAGGGCGCAACTAGGGCGCAACTAGGGCGCAACTAGGGTGCAGCTAGGGCGCAACTAGGGCGCAACTAGGGCGCAACAAGGACACAACCAGGGTGCAAGCAGGGCGCAACTAGGGCGTAGCTAGGGCGCAACAAGGGTGCAACTAGAGCACAATTAGGGCGCAAGTAGGGCGCAAGTAGGGAGCAACTACGGCACAAGTGGGGCACATCTAGGGCGTAACAAGGGCGCAACTAGGGTGCAACTTGAGCGCAACGAGGGCGAAACGAGGACGCAACGAGGGCGCAACGAGGGTGCAACAAGGGCGCAACTAGGGGGCAACTAGGGCGTAACTAGGGTGCAACTAGGGCGCAACTAGGGCGCAACTAGGGCGCGACTATGGTGCGACTAGAGCGCGACTAGGGCATGACTTGGGCGCAACTAGGGCGCAAATAGGGCGCAACTAAGGCGCAACTGGGGCACAACTAGGGCGCAATAAGGGCGCAACTGGGGGCAACTAGGGTGCAACTAGTGTGCAAGTTGGGCGCAACTAAGGCGCAACTAAGGCGCAACTAAGGCGCAACTAGCGCGCAAGTAGGGCACAAGTAGGAAGCAACTAGGGCACAATTAGGGCACAACTAGGGCGTAACTAGTGCCCAACTAAGGCACAACTAGGGTGCAAAAAGGGTGCCAGTAGGGCGCAAGTAGGGTGCAATAAGGGCACAAATAGGGTGCAACTAGAGCGCAACTAGGGCGCAACTAGGGCGCAACTAGGTCGTGACTAGGGCGCGACTAGGGTGCGACTATGGCACAACTAGGGCGCGACTAGGGTGCAACTATGGCGCAACTAGGGCGCAACTAGGGCGCAACTAGGTCGTGACTAGGGCGCGACTAGGGTGCGACTATGGCACAACTAGGGCGCGACTAGGGTGCAACTATGGCGCAACTAGGGCGCAACTAGGGCGCAACTAGGGTGCAACGATGGTGCAACTAGAGCGCAAGTAGGGCGCAAGTAGGGTGCAAGTAGGGAGCAACTACGGCGCAACGAGGGCACAACAAGGGCGCAACTAGGGCGCAACTAGGGTGCAACGATGGTGCAACTAGAGCGCAAGTAGGGCGCAAGTAGGGTGCAAGTAGGGAGCAACTACGGCGCAACGAGGGCACAACAAGGGCGCAACTAGGGCGTAACTAGGGCGCAGCTAGGGCGTAACTAGGGTGCAACTAGGGCGCAACTAGGGCGCAACTAGGGCGCGACTATGGCGCCACTAGGGCGCGATTTGGGCGCGACTTGGGCGCAACTAGGGTGCAACTAGGGCGCGACTAAGGGGCAACTAGGGCGCAACTAGTGCGCAATCAGGGCGCAACTGGGGGCAACTAGGGCGCAACTAGGGCGCAACTTGGGCGCAACTAGGGCGCAACTAGGGCACAACTAGGGCGCAACTAGGGCGCAACTAGGGCGCACCTAGGGCGCAACTAGGGCGCAAGTAGGGTGAAACTAAGGCGCAACTAGGGCGCAACTAGGGTACAACTAGGGCGTAGCTAGTGCCCAACTTAGGCGCAACTAGGGCGCAAGTAGGGTACAAGTAGGGCGCAAGTAGGGTACAACTTGTGCGCAACTAGGGCGCAACAAGGGTGCACGTATGGCGCAACGAGGGTGCAACTAGGGCGCAAGTAAGACGCAACTAGGGCGCAACTAGGGCACAACTAGAGCGTTGCTAGTGCCCAACTGAGGTGCAACTAGGGCGCAAGTAGGACGCCAGTAGGGTGTAAGTTTGGTGCAATAAGGGCGCAAGAAGGGCACAACTAGGGTGCAACTAGGGCACAACTAGGACGCACCTAGGGCGCAAGTAGGGCGCAACTAGGGCGCAACTTGGGCACCAGTAGGGCGCAAGATGGGTGCAAGTAGGGCGCAACTAGTGTGCAAGTTGGGCGCAACTAGGGCGCAACTAAGGCGCAACTAGGGCGCAAGTAGGGCACAACTAGAGCGCAACTAGGGCGCAACTAGGGCGCAACTAGGGTGCAACTAGGGTGCAACTAGGGCACAACTAGAGCGCAAGTAGGGCACAACTAGGGCGCAACTAGGGCGCAATTAGGGTGCAACTAGTGCGCAAGTTGGGCGCAACTAAGGCGCTACTAAGGCACAACTAGCGGGCAAGTAGGGCACAAGTAGGACGCAACTAGCGCGCAACTAGGGCACAACTAGGGCGTAGCTTGTGCCCAACTAAGGCACAACTAGGGCCCAAGTAGGTGTCAATAGGGCGCAAGTAGGGTACAATAAGGGCGCAAATAGGGTGCAACTAGGGCGCCACTAGGGCGCAACTAGGGCGCAACTAGGGCGCGACTAGGGCGCAACTAGGGCGCAACTAGGGCGCAACTAGGGCGCAACTAGGGCGCAACTAGGGTGCAACTAGGGCATAACTAGGGCATATCTAGGGGGCAACTAGGGCGCAACTAGGACGCAACTAGGGCGCAACTAAGGCGCAACTAGGGCGCAACTAGGGCGCAACTAGGGTGCAACTAGGGCATAACTAGGGCATATCTAGGGGGCAACTAGGGCGCAACTAGGACGCAACTAGGGCGCAACTAAGGCGCAACTAGGGCGCAACTAGAACGCAACTAAGGCGCAACTAGGGCGCAAGTAGGGCACAAGTAGGACGCATCTAGGGCGCAACTAGGGTACAACTAGGGCGTAGCTAGTGCCCAACTGAGGCGCAACTAGGGCACAAGTAGGGTGCAAGTAGGGCGCAAGTAGGGTGGAACTAGTGCGCAACTAGGGCACAACTTGGGCGCAACTAGGGCGCAACTAGGGCGCAACTATGGCGCAACTAGGGCGCAACTAGGGTGCAACTAGGACGCAACTAGGCCGTAACTAGGGCGCAACTAGGGCGCAACTAGGGCGCAACTAGGGCGCAACTTGGGCGCAACTAGGGCGCAACTAGGGTGCAACTAGGGTGCAACTAGGGCGCAACTAGGGCACAACTAGGGCACAAGTAGGATGCAACTAGGTCGCAACTAGAGCGCAACTATGGCACAACTAGGGCACAATTTTGGCGCAACTAGGGCGCAAGTAATGCGCAACCAGGGTGCAACGAGGGCGCAACTAGGGCGCAACAAGGGCGCAACTAGGGTGCAACTAGGGCGCAACTAGGGCGCAACTAGGGTGCAACTAGGGTGCAACTAAGGTGACTAGGGCGCAAATAGGGTGCAACTAGGGCCCAAGTAGAACGCAAGTAAGACGCAACTACGGTGCAACTAGGGCACAACTAGGGCATAGCTAGTGCACAACTAAGGCACAACTAGGGCGCAAGAAGGGCGCCAGTAGGGCGTAAGTAGGGTGCAATAAGGGCGTAAGAAGGGCGCAACTATGATGTAAGTAGGGCGCAACTAGGACGCGCCTAGGGCGCAAGTAGGGCGCAATTAGGGCACAACTAAGGCGCAACTAGGGCGCAACTAGGGCGCAACTAGGGCGCAACTAGGTCACACAAACCAAAGCCGGGTCACAGAAACCAAAGCCTGGCCACAAAATCCCAAGCCGGGTCACAGAAACCAAAGCCAGATCACAGAAACTGAAGCCGGATCACAGTAACCAAAGCTGGGTCACAGTAACCAAAGCCGGGTCACAGAAACCAAAGCCGGGTCACAGAAACCAAAGCATGGTCACAGAAACCAAAGCCGGGTCACAGATATCAAAGCCGGGTCACAGAAACCAAAGCCGGGTCACAGAAACCAAAGCCGGGTCATTGAAACCAAAGCCGGGTCACAGAAACCAAAGCCGGGCCACAACAACCAAAGCCGGGTCACAGAAACCAAAGCCAGGTCACAGAAACAAAAGCCGAGGCACGCAAAAGAAAGCCGGATCACAGAAAGCAAAAGGGGGTCACACAAACCAAAGCCGGGTCACAGAAACCAAAGCCAGGTCAGAGAAACGAAAGCCGGGTCACAGAAGCCAAAGCCGGGTCACAGAAACCAAAGCCGGGTCACAAAAACCAAAGTCGGGTCACAGAAACCAAAGCCGGGTCACAGAAACCAAAGCCAAGGCACAGAAACCAAAGCCGGGTCACAGAAACCAAAGCCAGGTCATAGAAACCAAATCAGGGTCACAGAAACCAAAGCCAGGTCCCAGAAACCAAAGCCGGATCAGAGAAACCAAAGCCGGGTCACAGAAACCAAAGCCAGGTAAAAAAACCAAAGCGGGAGCAGAGAAACCAAACCCCGGTCATAAAAACCAAAGCCGGGTCACAGAAAACCAAAGCCGGGTCACAGAATCCAAAGCCGGATCACAGAAACATAAGCCGGGTCACAGCAACCAAAGCCAGGTCACAGAACCAAAGCCGGGTCACAAAAACAAAAGCCAGGTCACAAAAACCAAAGCGGGGTCACATAAAACCAAAGCCGGGTCTCAGAAACCAAAGCCAGGTCACAGAAACCAAAGCCGGGTCACAGAGGGTCCAAATCCGGGTCACAGAAACCAAAGACGAGTCACAGAAACCAAAACCGGGTCAGAGAAACCAAAGCCAGGTCACATAAACCAAAGCCGGATTACAAAAATCAAAGCCGGGTCACTGAAACCAAGGCCGGGTCACTGAAACCAAAGCCGTGTGACAAAAGTTCCAAAGCCGGGTCACACAAACCAAAGATGAGTCACAGAAACCAAAGCCGGGTCACAGAAACCAAAGCCGGTTCACAGAAACCAAAGCCGGGTCACATAAACCAATGCTGGATTATAGAAACCAAAGCCGGGTCACAAAAACCAAACACGGGTCACAAAAACCAAAGCCGGGTCACAGAAACCAAAGCCGGGTCAGAGAAACCAAAGCCGGATCACAGAAACCGAAGCCGGATCACAGTAACCAAAACTGGGTCACAGAAACCAAAGCCGCGTCACAGAAACCAAAGCCGGGCCACAGAAACCAAAGCCAGGTCACAAAAACGAAAGTTGGGTCACTAAAACCAAAGCCGGGTCACAGAAACCAAAGCCAGGTCACAGAAACCAAAGCTGGGTCACAGAAACCAAAGCCGGGTCACAGAAACCAAAGCCGGGTCACAGAAACCAATGCTGGGTCACAGAAACCAAAGCCGGGTCACAGAAAGAAAAGCCGGGTCACAGAAACCAAAGCCGGGTCACAAAAACCAAAACCGGGTCACAGAAACCAAAGCCGGTCAGAGAAACCAAAGCCAGGTCATATAAACAAGAGCCGAGTCACAGAAAACAAAGCCGGGTCACAGAAAACAAAGCCGTGTCACACAAACCAAAGCCGGGACACAGAAACCAAAGCCAGGTCAGAAAAACAAAAGCTGGGTCACATAAACCAAAGCTCGGTCACAGAAACCAAAGCCGGGTCACCGAAACCAAAGTCGGGTCACAGAAACCGAAGCCGGGTCACAGAAACCAAAGCCAAGTCACAGAAGGCAAAGCCGGGTCACAGAAACCAAAGCCGGGCCATAGAAACCAAAGCCGGGTCACAGAAACCAAAGCCGGGTCACAGAAACCAAAGCCGGGTCACAAAAACCAAAGCCGGGTCACAGAAACCAAAGCCGGGTCACATAAACCAAAGCCGGGTCACAAAAACCGAAAATAGGTGACAGAAACCAAAGCCGGATCACAGAAACCAGAACCAGGTAACAAAAACCAAAGCCATGTGACAGAAACCAAAGCCAAGTCACAGAAACCAAAGCCGAGTCACAGAATCCAGAGCCGGGTCATAGCAAACCAAAGCCAGGTCACAGAAACCAAAGCCAGGTCACAGAAATCAAAGCCGGGTCAGAGAAACCAAAGCGGGGTCACAGAATCCAAAGCCGGGTCACTGAAACCAAAGCCGGGTCACAGAAACCAAAGCCGGGTCATAGAATCTAAAAGCCGGGTGTTAGAAACCAAAGGTGGGCCACAGAAACCAAAGCCAAGTCACAGAAACCAAAGCCGGGTCACAGAAACCAAAGCCCGTTCACAGATCCCAAAGCCGGCTCACAGAAACCAAAGCCGGGTCACAGAAACCAAAGCCGGGTCACAGAAACTAAAGCCGGGTCACAGAAACCAAAGCCTGGTCACAGAAACCACAGCCGGGTCACACAAACAAAAGCCAGGTCACAGAAATCAAAGCCGATTCAAAGAAACTAAAGCCGGGTCACAGAAACCAAAGCCGGGTCCCAGAAACGAAAGCCGGGTCACAAAAACCAAAGCCGGGTCACTGAAACCAAAGCCGGGTCACAGAAACCAAAGCCGGGTCACAGAAATCAAAGCTGAGTCACAGAAACCAAAGCCGGGTCACAGAAAGCAAAGCCGGGTCACAGAGACCAAAGCCGGGTCATAGAAACCAAAGCCGGGTCACAGAAACCAATGCCGGGTCACAGAAACCAAAGCCGGGTCACAGAAACCAAAGCCGGGTCACAGAAACCAAAGCCGGGTCACAGAAACCAAAGCTGGGTCACAGAAACCAAAGCCGGGTCACAGAAAGAAAAGCCGGGTCACAGAAACCAAAGCCGGGTCACAAAAACCAAAACCGGGTCACAGAAACCAAAGCCGGTCAGAGAAACCAAAGCCAGGTCATATAAACAAGAGCCGAGTCACGGAAAACAAAGCCGGGTCACAGAAAACAAAGCCGGGTCACACAAACCAAAGCCGGGACACAGAAACCAAAGCCAGGTCAGAGAAACAAAAGCTGGGTCACATAAACCAAAGCCGGGTCACAGAAACCAAAGCCGGGTCACCGAAACCAAAGTCGGGTCACAGAAACCAAAGCCGGGTCACAGAAACCAAAGCCAAGTCACAGAAGGCAAAGCCGGGTCACAGAAACCAAAGCCGGGCCATAGAAACCAAAGCCGGGTCACAGAAACCAAAGCCGGGTCACAGAAACCAAAGCCGGGTCCCAGAATCCAAAGCCGGGTCACAAAAACCAAAGCCGGGTCACAAAAACCAAAGCCGGGTCACAAAAACCAAAGCCGGGTCACAAAAACCAAAGCCGGGTCACAAAAACCAAAGCCGGGTCACAAAAACCAAAGCCGGGTCACAAAAACCAAAGCCGGGTCACAAAAACCAAAGCCGGGTCACAAAAACCAAAGCCGGGTCACAAAAACCAAAGCCGGGTCACAAAAACCAAAGCCGGGTCACAAAAACCAAAGCCGGGTCACAAAAACCAAAGCCGGGTCACAAAAACCAAAGCCGGGTCACAAAAACCAAAGCCGGGTCACAAAAACCAAAGCCGGGTCACAAAAACCAAAGCCGGGTCACAAAAACCAAAGCCGGGTCACAAAAACCAAAGCCGGGTCACAAAAACCAAAGCCGGGTCACAAAAACCAAAGCCGGGTCACAAAAACCAAAGCCGGGTCACAAAAACCAAAGCCGGGTCACAAAAACCAAAGCCGGGTCACAAAAACCAAAGCCGGGTCACAAAAACCAAAGCCGGGTCACAAAAACCAAAGCCGGGTCACAAAAACCAAAGCCGGGTCACAAAAACCAAAGCCGGGTCACAAAAACCAAAGCCGGGTCACAAAAACCAAAGCCGGGTCACAAAAACCAAAGCCGGGTCACAAAAACCAAAGCCGGGTCACAAAAACCAAAGCCGGGTCACAAAAACCAAAGCCGGGTCACAAAAACCAAAGCCGGGTCACAAAAACCAAAGCCGGGTCACAAAAACCAAAGCCGGGTCACAAAAACCAAAGCCGGGTCACAAAAACCAAAGCCGGGTCACAAAAACCAAAGCCGGGTCACAAAAACCAAAGCCGGGTCACAAAAACCAAAGCCGGGTCACAAAAACCAAAGCCGGGTCACAAAAACCAAAGCCGGGTCACAAAAACCAAAGCCGGGTCACAAAAACCAAAGCCGGGTCACAAAAACCAAAGCCGGGTCACAAAAACCAAAGCCGGGTCACAAAAACCAAAGCCGGGTCACAAAAACCAAAGCCGGGTCACAAAAACCAAAGCCGGGTCACAAAAACCAAAGCCGGGTCACAAAAACCAAAGCCGGGTCACAAAAACCAAAGCCGGGTCACAAAAACCAAAGCCGGGTCACTGAAACCAAAGCCGGGTCACAGAAACCAAAGCTGGGTCACAGAAACCAAAGCCGGGTCACAGATGCCAATGCCGAGTCACAGAAACCAAAGCCGGGTCACAGAAACCAAAGCCGGGTCACAGAAACCAAAGCCGGGTTATGGAAACCAAAACCGGGTCACATAAACAAAAGCCGGGTCATAGAAACCAAAGACGGGTCACAGAGACCAAAACCGGGTCAAAGAAACCAAACCTGTATAAACCAAAGTTGGATCACAGAAACCAAAGCAGGGCCACAGAAACAAAAGCCGGGTCAGAGAAACCGAATCCGGGTAACAGAAATCAAAGCCGGGTCACAGAAACCAAAGCAGGGTCACAGCAACCAAAGCCGAGTCACATAAACCAAAGCCGAGTTACAGAAAACAAAGCCGGGTCACATAAAGCAAAGCCGGGTCACACTGACCAAAGCCGGGTCTCAAATACCAAAGCCAGGTCAGAGAAACTAAAGCCGGGTCACAGAAACCAAGACCGGTTCACAAAAACCAAAGCCGGGTCACAGAAACCAAAGTCGGGTCACAGAAACCAAAGCCGGGTCACAGAAACCAAAGCCGGGTCACAGAAACCAAAGTCGGGTCACAGAAACCAAAGCCGGGTCACAGGAACCAAAGCCGGGT